>JAGFPH010001392.1:221196-253427 GCA_018207615.1 Philaenus spumarius
AAAAGATAAGTAGAAAAAGAAAAGGTTGATGGGGTTTTGAGGGTTTTGGGTGAATGGATTGATTACTGAGTGGGTGAGTGAAGTAAATGGTAAGGAGAAAACGTTTAGTGGGTTTTGAGGTTAAGATGGCAAATGGATGGATTTCATTGTGGGTGAGTGAGATAAAAGGTAAGGAGAAAACGTTGAGTGGGTTTTGAGGGTAAGTGGGTTAATGGTTGGAGGACTATGTAAAGTGAAAGGTAAAGAGAAAAAGTTGATTTGGTTTAGAGTGTTTGAAGAGCACAACCAGTCTATTATTATTTGTATGGCTGATTTGTGTTCATGGCTGGTTGTAAAAAGCAAGTCTTGCAAAGATTTCTTAGAAATTTGCTTTGTGGTAATCCCAAAACATTAATTGCGCCAGCTTAACCGATTGGCTAGAATCTGGACTTTAATGTTATCATTCAAACACTTTGAAATTAGCTTCAATAACGAAACTTATACTTCATTAATTAATTTGTTCAGAAAGATTTCGTAATGTTTACTGCAACCAAACACTACAATAGTTCTGTACTTTATATTTATAAAATTAAATGCTTACAAATATATTTAATTTTAAAATTGTAAATCTATTTTCGTTGTAGGCCCATTTTACGTAAATTTACGATACTCAGACGTTTTAAACGAGAATGTTTTTTATAAAGTTATGAATTATTTCTTTCTGCATGGGCTTGTTAATGGGGGAGTTATTAGGTGCATGATGGATGGCTGCAGTGGGGGATTGAGGAGAAAGGTAAGGAGGTGAGTTAAGTGGGTTTTTAGGGTGAGTGTGTAGGGGTACTACTAATGTATATTCAAAGAGATTGCGAAAGGTTTTACATTTGGTTTATTCAAGAAGGGAAAAGTCACAAAAACACTTTAAATGCCAACATCGTAGGATTCTTGAGTTCAAACTAGAGTTCATATCACTGCAACTTTTCTAGTCTATTAGCCAACTTAAAATTTTCTCGTAGGAATCTCTATTTTTGATTGTTGGATATTTTTCTATAACTCTAATTTTTTAAAACCTACAGCCAATTTACGTATTTTAGAGAGGATTTTTCAGATTTTTTTGATTTAAATTGGAAATTTTTAATAGAGCTAGGGTAAAAGAATACAACCGTAGTTTTAACTTTTTTTTATGTTAAAGAATAACAGAGCTATTGTTGAAAATAGAATGCTACATTACACCTGTGGTCTGTTTCACAGTGGTAGTCATATTATTAAGTAATTTTACAAACTACAGGTTTCAATACTAAAAAAGCTAGTATTTGCAGTTTAAAAAAAAATAAAACAGATTATCTTATAATACTAATTATATTAGTTCATTTACAAGTAATACATTTTCAATTTATATATAACTGATTTGGCAATTAATCTGTAACGAGTTTTGTTTTGTGGTTAGGCCTCCATTTTAATATGCGTTATTCTTATATTATTACCAATGAAATATAGGCTCACGCCTCTTTTACCATCTTTATACTGGAAAACGTTGAACATAAAATGTTAAACGCAGTTTAATTTATTGGCAGTCCAGTCAAACACTTTATATATTTGTTTACTGAAGTTATTACAATAAATGAACTTAGGTCAAATATACAAACGTCTAATTTAACTGAAGAAATTAAAGAAATATGTAAGGCTATAAGTAATTATTGGATTGTACTTTTTGCACAAGATCCTCTTGAACTAATACTTTTAAGCAATAATTTACAGAAATGATGGTTAACCTATGGGAAAGGGAATTATACCAATTTACTAATTCGCTTTTTCATTATATTACATTTCATGTATTAAAATGTATAAGTTAACGAACAAGGGTACATCTAACTTTATTTTTTGTTGTAAAAAATTATTTAAAATTTTTAATTATAAGTTTCAAATAAAAATGAACCAAACTATAATACTAACAAAGTATACGAAAATGAAAACTTGAATTAATTCTACAAGTTAAACACTTTTTTGTTTTTGCACATAAATAGTTTAGTTACTAGGTATTTTGGAACATAATAATGTAACGCCTGTCAAAGTCACCAATAGTTTAAATTTAAAAAAGGTGTTATAGGAGTTTTGACTTTTAAAATTTTGAAAGAGGATATTACAATCCTTTATTTCATAAGCAGCTGATTCCTTAATGTGTATAGTTTCTGAATCCCCACTTACTAAGAAATTAACTTTCTTTCCATGATCATAATTTGCAAATGTCCATCTAATACTTGAAAAGTACATGAAAAAATAAGAAGAATGATACATAACACGACATAATTTGGTAAATAAACGGTACCAGATAACTGCCACATACTTTCTCCCAGTTGAAACTTTATACCTTCCCAATAGTAGCATAGGAGATGGTTATTTAGAATTGCAAGAGTAGGAAAATGTTACCATAGAAAATATTAGATGCATGTAACACAAATCCATATTATATTATTATACTAGCTAGCCCGATCCGGCTTTGCACGGATAGAAAAATGAAAGTTAAATGTATATTAAGAAAAAATATATTATATCATTGAATATAAATTACACTATGTATTTCTTATGGGGAGTTTTAGTAACTTACTCCCCCCCCCCCCAAACCTCCCCTAAAATTTATATTTTTTTAAACCCTTTCTCAGCGAGCACGTAGGGCCCTTAGATGAAGCTACATAGACTACCAAATTTCATTCCAATCCGTTCGGTGGTTTTAGAGAAATCGTGATTCAGTAACATTGATCCCCCAAACACCTCTAAGATTTTTAATTTTTTGAAACCGTTTCTTATCAGTACCTACGGCCCTAGAGGAAGTTACATACCAAATTCCAATCCGGTTAGTAGTTTTAGAGAAATCGTGATTTAGTAACTTTGACCCCCCCCCCCCCAACCACCCTAAAATTTCAAATTTTTTAAAGCTTTTTTTAGTGAGCCCCTATGGTCCTAGAGGAAGCTACATACCAAATTGTATTACAATCCGTTCAGAAGTTTGAGAGAAATCGTGATTTAGTAACTTTGACCCCCAAACTTACCTTAAAATTTGTAATATTTTGAAACCGCTTCTTATCAGCACCTACGGCCCTAGAGGAAGCTACATACAAAATTTTGTTCCAATCCAATCAGTAGTTTTAGAGAAATCGTGATTTAGTAACTTTTAACCCCCCAAATCCCCTTAAAATTTCGAATATTTTGAAACCCTTTCTTATCAGCACCTACGGCAATAGAGGAAGCTACATACCAAACTTCATTCCAATCCGTTCATTAGTGTTAAATAAATCGTGATTTAGTAACATTGATCCCCCTTAAACCCCAATAAAATTTCCAATTTTTTGTAAACCTTTCTAAATGCGCCACTATGGCCCTAGAGGAAGCTACATACCAAATTTCATTCCAATCCGTTCAGTAGTTTTAAAAAAATCGTGATTTAGTAACATTGACCCCCCAAACCCCCCTAAAATTTCGAATTTTTTAAAACCTCTCTAAGTGAGCCACTATTTCCCTAGAGGAAGCTACATACTAAATTTTATTCCATTCCGTTCAGTAGTTTTAGAGAAATCGTGATTTAGTAACTTTGACCCCCAAACCCCCCTAAAATTTCGAATTTTTTTAAACCCTTTCTTATCAGCACCTACTTCCCTAGAGGAAGCTACATACCAAATTTCATTCCAATCCGTTCAGTAGTTTTAGGGAAATCGTGGTTTAGTAACATTGACCCCCCTAAAATTTAGAATTTTGTTGAAAACCTTTCTAAGTGAGCCACTATGGACCTAGAGGAAGCTACATACCAAATTTCATTCCAATCCGTTCAGTAGTGTTAGAGAAATCGTGATTTAGTAAATTTGAACTCCCCCAAACCCCACTAAAATTTCGTATTTTTTAAAAACCTTTCTTAGTGAGCCCCTATGGCCCTAGAGAAGCTACACACCAAATTGTATTCCAATCCGTTCAGTAGTTTTAGAGAAATCGTGATTTAGTTACTTTGATCCCCCCCCTCCCCAAACCCTTATAAAATTTCTAATTTTTTGAAAACCTTTCTTAGTGATCACCTGTGGTCCTAGAGGAAGCTACATACCAAATTCGTTCCGATCCGTTCAGTAGTTTTTGCAAAACAACCCTTTTTTTGGCCAAAAACCCCCAAAAATCAGTTATTATTATTATTACCTAAACGAGAATTTTTAGAAAGAAGCGGTTTTTTGCATATGTTAGGGTACATTAAGGGCTACAAATAAGCCAAATTTTATCAAAATCGTTAGAGCCGTTTTTGAGAAATTTAGATTTTTATCGTTTTTTGGCAATTTTTGGGGGGTAAAACCCCTTAAAAATCTAAAATTTGAAAAAATTAAAAAAGCCTGGATATATGCCAAAACTACTCCCACATACCAAATTTCATCGAAATCTGACCAATGGTATAGTCTCCAGCTCTGTACACATCCTTACAGACACACGGACACACGGACAGACATCACCAAAAAAACACCTTTTTGGGTCCAGGGAGCAACAAAACAAAATATTTCACTAAAAATATTTTTGAATTGAGGGAGCACCAACACAGATAATTCCACTAAACAATTTTTTGGGGTTCAGGGAGCACCAAAACAGATAATTTCACTAAAAATTCAAATGCGAAAATTTGGACGAAAACAATACTTTCTCCATATACTACGTATAGGGTGGAGAAAGTAAAAATACCCAACAATATATGCGCAGCCTGTTTGTGTGCGGTAACAATCGACTTCGTTTTGTGTAACTATATTAAATTCAATGTTGTCAAAAATGTATACATAACAATATTATTACATAATACAGTATTTAAATATAGTTTATTAGCTATAGGTTTTTTACAAGGAAAGCTTGTGTTTTGCTTTTGTTTGTATTCCGCAAAATCGATCAAAACGAAAAACAATAAAAGTACTCGGTCCAAATCCACAAGGCAGATTTTACATTGGACCGGTTTCTGTTATGAGGCCGACGGCAGGGATGCAATATCGCAAAACTAGTTTGACCGCTGAGAGTTGGGGTTGGTGGATGAGTTGCAAACAATTTCTACTTATATATTTCGTACAAGCAGACAGATATTCAATGTCTTGGTGAGTAGAATAATTTCCCAAATTTTATTAGTTGGTTGAAACCCTAAAACTCTAAAGTTTATATGTTGAATTTTGGAAATCCATTCAACTCATGTCAGCGGTTAAGCTGCTTGGTCGAATTTTGTTCCTTAATTTTACTTCTATCAAATAAAAACTTTTTGAAAAAGTTCCATTATTTTGTTATTCCACCACAAAAATTAAACTCGAAGGACTTGTTTTACTTCTCTATCTAACATAACAGTTTACAGTCAAGTTTGTAGAGTGTTCCATATGTCCAGCATATTAATTATAAAATACCAAACTCTTCATGGGACACCCCGTATACGTCTACTAATAGGTACGTGGTACTTGTATACTCTTGCAACTTCTTACTACCGAGTGCTATATTTTAATTTCGTGAACCTGAAAAAACTGCGATACGTGTCCAACACTCACCTGTTTTATTTTTAATATTATATTTTTGAAATACAAATACAAGCTTCTATTCTGCATAATATACAAGACATGATGTCTGGGTAATAGCTGTGCATTTACAAGATGTCAGATGTCAGTTTGAGCCGGAAACCTTTTAGACGCTTAGATAGCCGGAAACTATCCGCTGGGAAGTTGTACCTCCCTCAGAACAAGGATATTTGAACGTCTAGAATTAACAACTGTAAATGTATATTGCACTATTTGTTAGTCAGAACACACGACCGATTGACTTTAAAACTAAACGCGTTTGCTTATTACTGTCATTAGTGATGTATATTGAGTATATTTTTCTATTAATGAATACAAAATTCACTAAACCAATCAACCAATTTACTGTTACATATTTGAACTTTAGGAGAGTAAATATACAGGTTTATAAAATATGTCCTAGTTATGTACGTGGCTGAGGTGTACTGAAAAATATCCTACGGTTTTGTAAATTGTATCTAAAGAATTCTGCTCAGCGAGTAAATTAACTAGTTAGCGCCACATAATAAAACAGATTAAACAAAAATTGGATATTCAAACATGTCCATTTGTTCACAATTGTTTAGAGCTTAAAGAAGGTTTAGAGTGGCACCATAAATTATATTAAAGGCATAATTTTA
This sequence comes from Philaenus spumarius, assembly GCA_018207615.1. Classification (NCBI taxonomy): domain Eukaryota; kingdom Metazoa; phylum Arthropoda; class Insecta; order Hemiptera; family Aphrophoridae; genus Philaenus; species Philaenus spumarius. The sequence continues at coordinate 227,357 of JAGFPH010001392.1, forward strand.
TAATTTCCCCGTGTTGAAGAGGTAAGAAATTTAATCAATCCGGCTTAATCACTAGATATAATCGAATTAACTAATTTAAATTCTAATTATCGTTCCAATTTGCTTTATTCGAATTATCATTACATGTTTTAATCAATGGTACTAAATTCAGTTAAATTAAATTACAGAATGTATTTTTAGCTACCTTTATAGGACAGACAATCTATGTGACTCTTATGCGGATACCTAAGGTCATGCGTGGTCAATTAGTCGAGCATGGTCCCCAGAAAAGTTTTGGGTAGTCATTAAAAAGTTATACATATTTGTTTAAATATGTGTAGTCACTCTAACGGCCGCACTTACGTCCAATTTAGTACTCACATTAGTTTTCTGTCGCTCAGACGAGTTCGTTAGCATAATGAATTAAACAACCGGGAGCACTTTTTTGGGACGGAAATAACATTGTTTGAGGTTTTCGTCACTAGAGTGAAACTTTTTTGATTTTGTTTAAAAATATAAATATAGGATATTATTCTACACATTTTTTTTACATGACCTTATAGCCCACTGGTTTCTCCAAACTCAATTAAAAACTAAAAAAGTACCCGGTTAAAAAATCCACATGGTTGATTTTACCGTTAGGGCATCTTCTGATCAGAGGCAGGCGGTCGTTATGCAATGTCGCGAATCTATTTGGTCCTCTGTGAGCTAAGTGAAGCCGTCCATAATCTCAAGGTCAAGGTCTAAACTCGTGAGCCGGCGGTGGTGGCTGAGGAGCTAACAAATTCTACTAACAATTTCCCAGATAGTCGGTTGAAACCTCGAAAACATATAAGAACTTAATTTTGGAAATTCGCTCAACGCACGTAATCGGTTCAGTTGCATTATCGAATTATTTTCCCGTTTGCTTTTATCTATATTTAAAGTGTAAAAATGTGTAATGTTTTTGAAAATAAAAAGATTTAAAAAAAATTACCATTAATTTGTTATCCATTAATTTTGTTTGAAAATGAAAATGTTTAAATAAAAATTAAACTCAAAGGACGTTTTTACATATCTATGTATCTAAACTAAAGTATCACGGTAGTAAACTAAAGGCATATTAATTCAAAAATAGAGACCTCATCATGGGCCACTTCGTATAAGTCTACTAGTAGGTTTATATCACACCATTTGATGACTTATTCTCGTGGTATTTGTACTCTTTTAACTTATTTTTATTATTTTTATTTCATGGGTCGTAAAAGCTGAGTGATCGAATTATTTTTAACTGAAGTTTTACATAAAATTTTAACTGCGTAAATGGTTAAAAAATGGAATTTAAAAAATTACATTAAAAAAAATATATATAAAAAATTAACATAATATTTGTTTTGTCAACATAACAGAAGGGCTTCAACGTTACACACTCCAATGTGCGACTAACTCCCGTTGAAACGTACTACAACAAAGGCAGTATTCAAAAAGGTAAAAATTGTCATTATTAATATTTTAAAACGAAAACAAAGCAAAAGTAGTTTTGTATTTTAGACAAGTGAGAAATAACTGTTGTTTAATAAGAGATGTTGACTATACGATAAAGGTCCGACAAGTGTTTGCCCTCTACCCTGAAAATCTCCGTATATGTACTTCACTAGTCAAACAAGGGATGAGCGTGTTAGATCATGTAAGTTTTGTCATAGAATGTACATAACAATGGCTCCTTGACTATCAATTAGTCTCTTGAAGTAATCGCATGACATTAAATAAACGAACGTTGAGGCCAAATTAACATTGCCCTCATTTCCCACGGCTTGGCTGATACCGAAAGACACTCAGACATCCAGCCGGAAATGTGGCGAAGCGCCAATTCTGTTAAAAAATACTAATTGGCATATTAAACACCTCGAGACTTAAGTCATTCCATTAGCATGCCAAAGTGAACAAATTTATCGAACGATTCCTCAAAGTTGAAAAAAACTACCCTAAATTTTATCATGACCGCATACGGGTGTTGAATTTTAAGAAGTTATTAAATAGATACAATACCTGTTTTGCCTTTTCCCAATCCAGTAAATCACTGGGTTATTACAAGCACTGATTGTGAATGTGTAAGTATAGGCATACATTAATGCCGATATTTATAAACTCACAAGAAGAGTTTGCCATTTACAAAGCTGCAAACATTTAAATTAAACATCTGTCAAATGACAAGGTTTCCTTTCCAGAAAGAAAACAATAAAATTAGACTGCTGGCCCGAACTTATAACTAAACTAATGAAGGCAAATACTAGTGAGTACAGATTCTGTGGTCCAGACCAAGGTTATTAACATAGTGACTTAGGCTTGAACATTTAGCCTCAAGGCGGTTCCCCCTCCCTTTAATTTAAACTATAACATCAACTATTGTGAAAATTAATGTGACCGTAAACTTTGCCTCTGCTCATAACACAAAACATGTTTATTTAAGAAGGTTCCTTCCATGCTTGAACATTAAATGTAGGGATTAAGTACTACAGATCACAAAGATACACTGGTTAACGTTTCCACTTAGGTAGAAAGTAGCCACGACACTGAACGTAAGCCCTCTGAGAATCCGTAATATTTTAATCTATGCAGCCATTCAAAACAATAGTCAAAGTGTAGGTTTGTAGATTTTATTTATTGGATCAGTTTAATGTATATATCTTAAAATATATGTACACCAGTCAGTAGTTGCCCCTGTAGTTGAGTTAGTTCGTGTTTTCGACATTTTTAAGCCGCGAACGTAGGCGTTTCAAACTCTGCTTTCTCTCTAGCGGAACAAAGTTTGAATCGTAAACATACAATTTGAACAAAAACCCAAACAATTCGGATTCGTTTAAAATAGTCACATCAAATGAGTAATTCAGTTAATATGAAGTGAATGCGAACATACTTAGTGCAAAAACTTCGATGTACAGTCTCAAACGATCCCATTCGTGCAAATTTCCAAAGAAAAAACACCCTTTCTTGTTTCGATAACTGTCTTTTATCAAAACTCTAACCAATCACTTCTATTGTTGCAAGCCTTCGATTGCTTAAAATTGAATATACTCTTATGTCAGCTGATAGTTTTAAATAACCCTGTACTCTATAAGCTTTAAACTGGCAACTCAATAATCCAGTTAAAATGAACGTCAGAGAAACTGCAGCGTATGAAGTAGGCAGATGGACTGCTTTGTATCGTAAAGGATTGTAATACTTTGCAAAGCACATATGAATGGCATGTCCCGGGAATGACTTTATCCCATCACCTGGGAATACCCCAGAGAAGTCAGTTACAAAATGTCTAAAGTAAATCCTGTCTTTGACAAGGATAATAAAATAAAAATATTTTTAACTGACATTAGGATTTAAAATCGTTTACAGACAGATTCAGATATATTAATTTTACTCAAATTGTATTACAACAACAAATTTAATAAAAATTTCTAACACAATCGTGAAGAAGGTATTTCCCTAAACATTGTTAACATCTCAAAATCAGGATCAGGGATCACTGAGTATAAACCAATACAATCACTTTCTAAAATTACTTGAAAAAAAATATTGTACGCAAAAATAATCAGCAATAAGTCAAAAAAATACATAAGAGTAGGAGAGGAAATTATAAACAAACATACAGTCTAATTTCATCGTTTTACAATAAAACCCATACTCGATGTTATCAGTCATTTTCTGATGTTGTACTACATTAAATGTTTACTGTGTCGTTACATTATATGTATTGCTTCATGTATATTACTATTTGTATAAAGGGAGTCTAATTCCAACTCGCTAGGCTCTATTTTTTTTCTGTGATGGGATTATAAACCACGCTAAGAATATTCATACCTACTTCCATTCCTACACTAGGGGCTCCATCCATCCTTATTTTGCTCGCTAACCCTGATGGAGACCCATGGCAAAGCCTCAGAAAATAGATTATGGTATACTCTAATATTTTCACGAAAAAGACGATTAAGTCGTGACCTATCCATAGAATATACAAATTTTGATATTACCAACAAAACGAAACAATATAATATTATGTAACATTAGATGTTTGATTTATAATAGATTAGCCCTTTTATTTGCTTTAACCTAATCTAAAAAACTGTTAGTTGTAAAGAATAATTACCTGATTCTAATTTGCCAAATTGGTTGTAAATAAACGTGTTTTTGTTCATTTGAGTCCTAAGCTAAAATTATGTTAAGTTTCTGATCCAAATCAGATGATTTATTTATAATATTTGTAGCAACAGATATTTTAATAATTATATATAATTCTGTAAGCGAAATTTTAGATTCAAAATTGTGGGAATTTGGTAAATCGGAGGATTATAGGAGAGGTATCAAATTAAAGGTATCGATCTAAGGAACGAGGGAAAAATATAAGTTTTTTCTAAAATTAAAAACTAAGGGGTTTTGAGGTTCCCAAAAAACGAAAAATCCCCATAAGAAATACATGAGAATTTAAAAACATCTGTTTTGTTTACATTAAAACATTTGGTATTAAATAAATAAATTAAAAACATAAAACAGCTGTATGTAAAAACTAAAAAATGACAGTTAATGTAAATTATATTTTTAAATGAAATCTGCTACTTATTAACCTATAAAAGATGCACGTTGACACACTCATAGAAGAGAAACCTTATAAGTGTGATTTTTGGAAGGTTGTATTGCTGTTCTATTAACTTTTGAAGCAATTATTTGTTTATTTCTACATTTTAGGTTAGGGTTTTAAAGTGTAGACCTAAGCCTTGCTGGTTCTTTTAACCATTATTATAACTGTTGTTATCAAATATAAGAAATAATATGATTTGAACATTTATCCTTATTTATCATATTAATTTTGAGGTTATTATTAATCGTACAACTTTATTATAAATAAAACATAACATTTGTTTTTAGAAGGTTCCATTGGGGGTTGGCGTGCGGAGCACCCAGGGGTTTCCCCTAGTTGACTTATAATACATTTAGCATTTTTAGTAGATTTTTGTTTGTGTTCGTTTTTAGTACGTTAATCGAACCTAAAAAAATCAATGGTTGTGAATAATAATAAACTGGTTCTAAATTTGCTAAGTTGGTTGTTTGTTAATGAATGTAAACAAACATGTGTTGCTATTCTATTGATTCAAACAGCTGTTTTATCCGAATGTTTACTCTTTTTGTATTTGCATCTTAAGTAGTTTTTGCTTCACGTTGATTCTATGTCAGTCAGTCATTCAGCCAGGACAATGCAAAAGGCTGATATTATATATTAAATACACTGCTCTAGCAATATATTCAAAATGAATAAAGTTTAATAAATATTATCAATCTTATACCTTACTCTACTGGTAAACCGGAGTTCAAATTAATCGCCTTACCAATATTCTCAAACATGGATACTACTCTAATAAAGAATTCTCTCTGTATAAAAACAAAACACCTGTTTATACAAAACAATTCTTCTCTAATATTCTCAAGAAATGTGTCACTTTTCTGACCTATTTTTCGGTCAGATAGGCTCTCGCGCCTCAATGCTCACTCCGGCTGGTTCACTCAAATAGCCTCGTCTCGAATAATCGAATATATTTTAAACTGCAACTGTGCCATTGTAATTTGATCGCATGTTACACTATCCTTATATATAATTCTGTAAGCAAAACTTTAGATTCAAAATTGTGAGAATTTGGTAAATCGGAGGATGATGGGAGGAGTGTCAAATTAAGGTATCGATTCAAGGAACGAGGGAAAAATATAAGTTTTTTCTAAAATTAAAAACTAATGGGTTTTTGAGATCCCCGAAAAACGAAAAATCCCCATAAGAAATACATGAGAATTTAAAAACATAAAACAGCTGTTCTGCAGTTTACATTAAAACATTTTAAAACAGCTGTTATGTAAAATAATATGACAGTTAAAGTAAATTATATTTTTAAATAAAATCTGCTATTTATCAACCTATAAAAGATACACGTTGACACACACATAGAGAAACCTAATGATTTTTAGAAGGTTGAATGGCTGTTCTATTAACTCTTCATACATTTATACTAATATCATAAAGAGGTAAAGTTTGTTTTTGTTTGTTTGTATGTAGGGGATAATCTCTGGCACTACTGAACCGATTGAAAAAAATAGTTTTACAGATAAAAAGCTACACTTTACCTGAGTAACATAGGCTATAATTCATTTCGATAAAAATCTTTTTTTATTTCAATATTTGTAAATTTAGTCGGAAAAAATTCTTAGGTTAGGCCTAGAATGATAAACCAACACATGTATTTACATTTATTACCATAGCAATAAATTGAATAAAAGAACAGATAATATTGCTGTTTGTTCCAATATTTCCATTACCAGCTGATTTGAAAATTTGAAGTAATTATTTTTTAATTTCTACCTTTTAGGTTAGGGTTTTAAAGTGTAGACCTGAGCCGTGCTGGTTCTTTTAACCATTATTATAACTGCTTTTATAAAATATAAGAAATCATTTAATTTGAACATTTAACATTATTTACCATCTTAGTTTTGAGGTTATTATTAATCTTACACTTTTATTATAAACTAGTGGACCCGGCAATGCTTCGCTATTGCTTTATTTAATTTTAAGGGTAGTTATCAAATGTCATTCTTTTGACTTAAGTTATTGAATTGCAAATGGTGTTTATGTCAACAATTTATATAAACAATATTTTAAACAGCATGGTATGTAAGTAAATAGATATGTAACAACCGATGTTTGAATTTAATTATAATACAGTAAGCATTTTTCGTTGATTTTTGTTTGTGTTGTTTGGCAATCTAACCTAAAAAAGCTGTTTTGGTTTTTGAAGAATAATAACCCGATTATAAATTAGAGAAATTGGTTGCAAATAAAAGTGTTTTGGTTCATTGTAGGCCTAACCTAAAATTATGTTCAGATTTTGATCCATAACAGTTGTTTTATTTATAATAATATGTAACAACCGATGTTTAAATTGAATTATAATATAGTAGGCCTAAGCATGTTTTATTGATTTTTGTTTGTGTTTGCTTTTAATTTGTCAATCTAATCTAAAAAGCTATTGGTTTTGAAGAATAATAAACTGATTATAAATTTGCTAAAGTTGCTATGGTAATGAATGTAAACAAACATGTGTTACTAAGCATTTTATACGAACAGCTGTTTTTGAGCGCTATGGTTTTGAGTCCATACAAAAGAGGCTGTTTAGTTTTTTTCCAAATTTGAAACTTTTTCGGGAAACTTTTCAAATTTTTCTTTATATAAAAACCTAGTTCGGACTATTACGAACATTTTAAAACAAAAAATTTCCAAATTGGTCCAGCAGTTCTCAATTGATGCGATTTCAAAGAAACAGCAATTCATTTTTATTATATAGATAAAACATAACATTTGTTTTTGTAAGGTTCCATTGGGGGTTGGCGTGCGGAGCACGCAGGGGTCTCCCCTAGTACCAATATAATTCTACTTCTAATAAAATTATTTAAATATGATTTAATAAAAGAAAAACACTCATTTCACTTCCTAACACTATCAGAACAATAACAAAACATAAACTTCTCGTACTCTGTTCTTGCTTTTTGCTATAACAAACACTTTCATTACAATTGGATCCCTGGCGACTCTGCTTTCATTCTTTGCCTTTTGCTTTAATTTAATTTAATATATTTCCTTTTTATATATCAAATATTTTAAATCCATTTCACATGATCTTTAAGTTCTTTTTACTTTTTTTGCAAAATCCTTTTATTATTACGATATAAATATGAAAACGAATCCTTTAAACTTAGTAGAAAATAAAGATAGAACATTTTGTCCTTTTTTTGAAACTGCATAATTTTATTTGATCTTTTATCTTATATTCGTAAATATAATTAATATAACGTTTAGAACTATTTTTAGGGTTCAGAACGTTTATAATTTCCATTCGAAGCATAGTAATTCCTAGTGTCCTTTGAATATTGATTTTAATACAACTATAATATATATTTACATAGTTGGCTTTGTCCTGACTGAATGACTAACACAGAATCAACGTAGATAAAAAAACTACTTAAGTTACAAATACGAAAATTTAAAGGTGCATTCTATGAGGTAATACACGCACGTAATATTACCCTTCTACCTCATACTTGAATTAAAGCTCTCGACGAGAAACTTTAGAAAAATGTCCAGAAGTTAATATTTGTGAGTTTTGAAGACACTTTTAGAGCGGGAAATATTAATGTTTTTTTTAAATTTTCCACTTTGAACGCGTTTTGTAAGAAAACGGTAAGAGATAGCAAAAAATGTTAAACACAAAAGTTGTAGAAAATTAAATTTCAAACTTATAGGTTCCGTCAGATTTAAGATCCGATCATCCGTTTAGCCGCTATTCACCCAAGCAGGAGCTCGGCCCACAAGCCTTCAAATTTCCCATGTTAATCTTATGGAGATAATGTTTAATGAGTTTGATTCAGCTGCCAAATAAAACAGCTGATTTATATAACTTAACATAACTCTTATTCCTTATGAGTTGATAAAGTTATTGTTGTAGTTCTATAAGTGACACATCTTTTTCAAAATGTATATTCTCTGTGGGAAATGGTCCATCAAACATATGGATGTGAATGGAAAAAATTTATACCACTCAATGGCATTACTTTTTTAAATACGTTGTCTGAGTTTATAGAATTTGTCTATCTTTCTGATATTGTCAAAAACCCAGATGAATGTTGTGGCATGGTCATTTTATCAGGAACAATTGCCAGTATAAGAGAAAAACGTTCATAAAATGTAAACTCTGAACTTCTTTTTATACCACCTTTCAAGTCACTTAGAACGCGAATAAAGTGTATCTTCTTTCGAATAGATACATTATAGATACAATCCAGATGTTAAAAATACTGAGTGATGCTCGGTCACCCAGGTACAAACGAACCAAACATTAGCGAGTTTTAAAACTGCGAGCGAAGCGAAGCAGCCATTTGAGGCCGTAGGCCGAGGCAGTGTTTGGACGCGAAGCGTCCAGGTGCAGAGCCAATAGTTTGTATTTTAAAGCGTAAACATAGTGAAAATGTGGATACAATTGTTGTTCGGATCAAAAGCTTAGTAACACATGTTTGTGTACATTCAAAAATATTAGACAATTTTTAATTAGTTTATTATTTTTCACAACCAACAGCTTTTTGAGGTTAGATTAACAAACTAAATGCAAACATAAACAAGAATCAACGAAAATTTTTTAAACTGTATTATAATTCAATTCAAACACATCTATTATACATAAATAAACAGCTGAATTGGATCAGAAACTTAATATAATTTTAGGATAAGCCTACAATAAACCAAAACACGTTTATTTGAAAACATTTCTTCAAATTTAGAACCAGTTAAATATTCTTTACAATTAGCTATTTTTTTTTAGATTAGGTAAAAGCAAACAAAAGTCTTACTGTATTAAAAGTCACAAATCTGGTATTACAAATTATATTTTCCCCATTAGTTGGTATTATTAAAATTTGCTTGAAATGTTGATTAATGATTATTTAATTAATGGTGAAACTACAACCCACACTGCAATTTTAATTAGTGGGGTTGGTCGTGTATGTTTCAATATATGTCTTACATTATATTTGTATTGATCACAGCTTGAACATATCAGTGTATAAAATAATCTGTTTGCTTTTGCTTTGTCAGGGAACGCATACGGGGTTGGTGATCGAAGCGTGCAGGGTTGGAGGTTTCCGTACATTATATACTAAACGTAATTAAATGTTTGAGTATTTGTTTGGAACCACGTAAAATGTTTTATTTTATTTTTGCTTAAAGGAAAAATCTTAATGGTTTTGCCTAAGCATTAAGAGCATATTTTATATTTCTCCTGGAATTCGTAAAGCAATACACATAAAAAATGTATTACAGTTACTGTTAAAAGTTATAACCAAATGAAATAAAATAATTTAAAATGTATATCGAAAACACATCTTAAAAAGTATCAATAAAAAAACTGTAGCATAAGCTATACTGTACATCTATAAGCTTTAGAGATGAAATAAAACACTAATAAAGAAAACATATAAAATAACAAAACAAACAAACATGTAGTTTTTATTAAAAATATGTACTGTACTAACATACAATGCAGAATTTGTACAAGGAAGTGAAATGTTGTTTGTTAAGAAACAACTACACAAAACAAGTACAGGATTTTTATTATTTATGTTTTAGTTGATTGCACAGATCCAATTGTGCTAAGATGATCCAGTTGCTATGACGATAAAATTTGAATATGAATATATTCTTCTTTGTCCCATATACCTAAAGGAAATCATCCAAAATAAATACACTCCATAGAAGATATTGTATTGCACTAACAGAATATAAAAAATGTTCCAACTGAAGTTAACTGTTTTAATTAAACTCTTAATAAGTACAAGATTTTTACGATTTATGTTTTAGTTAAGTAAACATCGCACGGATTCAGTTTCAAAAACTTTAATCTGTATATTTTCTTCTCTCTTCCATATACCTAAAGGAAATCATCCGAAGGAAATAGACCCCCTAGAAGCTAAAACGCGGCATAAGCAGAAGGTAAGTGGCGGGATTTGTATCTCGTCTCGTTATTTTTAATGAGGAGAACTAAATTTTAGCTGGATATTGCGATTGCCTTTCTCCCTTGGGAACGAGATTCACGTCCCTGGTGTAACCTAACTCTAAAGAGTCAGCTCTATTACCCACCGAAGCTGGATTGACTCTTCCGTAATAAATATTATACACAAACATACTTCATTTAACTTTTTTTATATTTATTTTTTTTTTTTCTTTTCCGCTTACACACTTCTTCAGCAAGGGATATTTAATTAAATTACAAGTGAAAAAACATAGACCAAGACAGGGAGTTGAACCCGGGACCTTCAGGTTTCCGTCCTGTTCTAACCATCTGAGCTACCATGATATCTACCGATATTGGTCGATGTTATCTCACTTGTACGGTTTTTACTTACATCATGTAATACGCCGTTGAAAAGCTTATTAAAAGAGAAACACAATGCCGCAAACTAGAGCTTAATACATTGCTTCGTTTCAAAGTTATGGGCAATCGAAGTTCTGGAAAATAACATACAACATACTTACTCCTAATATTAACAAATTAATAACCTGCTTTGACGCTATGATAACACTGTCATTTTCCAGAACTTTGATTGTCCATTACTTTGAAACGAAACAACATCCTAAGCTCTAGTTTGGGCCATTCTGTTTCTCTTGTAATAAGCTTTTCAATGGTGTATTACATAAAATATCTTTATATTTGAAATTTTTAACCCCCCTTAAGCCCCCCAAAATCATACAGGTTCAGATATGTCCAAACCTGTGACCTGTTGTGCAACACAAGATATATACAAAGTTTTGGTAACTTATTTTTAATAACATAAATAATAAAGTGGTTTAAAGGAACTTTAAGAACACTCTGTACATGTAAATTGAAGAAATACTTCATAAAGGATTGCTGGCGGTAAGTAACAACAAAAAACAGTTATTTATAAGCATATCCGGTGCTCTAGATTAAATATTGTAATACTTTATTTTTTTAATGAACTATTTCTGTTTATCTATCTGTTTGTTTATTAAGATTTAGCTCAAACAGTGCAGATATAGATTAGTGAATCATATTCTTTCTGGTAACATAAGCTGAGTAGTGGTTGGAGAGATTTTAAAACCATATTTCGTTAATGTAAAATAACTTAGGACCTTAGGAAACAAGGCCTAAGAAAAAGTCCTTAGGTCGACACTAAGGATAGAAGTCAATGGACTGTAAGCAGAATAAAAAAAGGTATTTTACATTATATAATTATTACCAGTCCTTAAGACTGAAATAAAACAATACACATTTTGTTAGCTTGCTTGGGGTTATGTACCCTAAAATACAAAAAGAAAGCGGAACCCTTGTAGTAGAAATGAACTTAATAGGCCAGTTGGTTTAAAATCAAAATTGGAAATAATTGCTACAAAATGTTTTATTATTTGTATGGTTTCATTTTTGCCCTATATGACTATCCTAGGTCCCCCCTGGTGAGTTGTGCTTAAGTGGTGATGAGGGGGGGGGGGGGGGGTCAAATATAAACTCAAAATGTGTATTTTTGCACTTTTTTTAGTCCTCATAAAGAACTCACAATATAGAAAATATGGTCCTATTAAAAGTCGTAGTTCATTAAATTCAGCATTAAGTTCTGTCGGGATGAATATTTTTTGGACCAATCGTTCCCATACTAGTGCTCATCAAAGTTGGGTAAATTTTATATATTCATGAATATTTGTCGTTTTAACATCTGCTTTTTGATAATATAATGTTTTAAATGTTTTGTTACGTTAACAGTTTTCCAGACGTTAACAGATTTTAAATTGAAACATACAAAATGATTATACCAAATTTGATCTCAATATCTTATCTATTTCTGGAGTTACAGTGAGTTTCGGTAACAAATGGTGAGTGCTACTAAACTAAAAAGAATTCGAAAAAAAGTACTAAACAGTTTCCATATATTTAAATGCATACAATCCCATCCTGTATAGCCAGGTAAGCTTTTGTAAGACACTCTGTAAACAAAGTGTTCATAGAGTAACTTTAACGTTTTCATTATTTTTATTACTAAAAATAAGTCAACAAAACTTTGTATAAATATCTTGTGTTGCATAACCCACACGTTAGTACAAATGTTTCGACATATATGATCCTATGATGGTTTCGGAGGTTTAAGGGGGTGGGGGGGAGGGTAACAATACCAAATGTAAAGGTTGGTCATGTAATAAATACACAATTGAAAAGGTTATTAAAAGAGAAACAGAATGGCGTTTTTTAATTTTTATTAAACTAGAGCTTAGTATCTTGCTTCGTTTCTCTCATAGTGAAGTAGAATTAGAGAAAACGCATCTATTGTAGGTCTAATTTATTTCAGGATGCCATGTGAAAAAATCAGTGAATTATTGCATAAAGTAAATAACATTTTACCTGATCTACTTTTTTGAACATTCAGAATCAATTGTTTAAATAGTGGTTTAATATGCAAAAATCGTAAAAAATATGTTTTATTTAAATAGTTTACAGACAATTAATTGCCAATTTGTACTTTTTTTGTTCCATGTATGGCACTAAAACACGGATAATTTGAAACCTTATAAGTTAAAATCGGTTAATAATTTTTTTAAATGATTGCAAAACACCAATTACATTTTCCAAATTTTCAAGTATTTTACATTCTTTAATAAAAGCAGTTAGACCCTTGAAACTTTTATAAAATATGCCTTTTATGGCCCTTAAGTTACCATTAAAATTTAATGAACAAATATTAATTAGTTTAAAACCTATTATTGCATATTAAAACACTATTTAATCTATGTTCTGGATGTTCAAAAGGGATTCAAGATAAATGCCATTTACTTTATGCATAAACACATAGATTTTTCCACATGGTGAATTACAAAACATGTTTAACAATTTTTCTATAATTCTACTGGACTATCAGGAGAACTATTAGGTGACAATTACATATTGACACCACTTTGAATAGCTTTTTACACTTTTTGGATGGCATTTCTTTCATTACTCAGACTAAAGAATTTAGTAAAACTTTTATCAAAATTTAGTAAGTGGTTTTAGTGTTAAACCATGAAAAATAAAAGATAGTTAGCAAACATATCTCTTTCGTTATGTACATCTTATAAATGAAGGAAATAATATATATTGTAGCATACATTCTTTATTGTATTACTGTCTTGGAAGTTTACTTTGTTCCTACTTTAAATTTATTCCAAGTACCTAATCATCAAAGTTATTTTATTGTATGCATCAGTGATTACATAAATTGGTCAAAGTTGAATTTCAAAGAAAATTTAAATGAAGTTCAAAGTTCAGTCCTTGGACATAAATCCAAGCATCTTTCTCTACAATTGGATCACTGGAGTCTCTGCTCCCATTCTTTTCCTTAAGCTTTAATTTAATTTATATCCTTGATTTCACAAACAATAGTTTAAATCTTATTCATAACATTTTTGATTTCTCCTTTTTCATCTCCAATGTTCAATTAATTAAGGTAATAGTTTCCGTTTAACACTTACTCATTTTTATAGAAAATACATTTACATAAAATTGGATTTATAAAATTGTATTTAATCTATAAAAAAAAGTTTTTTTTTGCAAATTTTATACTAGTATTGTTTTTTAGGGTTACGATAAAGGAAGGAGTTTGTTTCAAATATGGCGTTTATAAATTTGTTAAATGAATTAATTAAGTTAGGAAAAGAAAATGACTTACGGAAACATCCGTAAAACATTATTAATTAATTAGTTTTATTTACTAATTTTTTAAACGCAACATCTATAAGATATTTTTTTTAAATTTCATAAAGGTTTATATGGTCTAAAATTAACTATCCAACCTTTTCTACTAGACCAAAACTAATTGCTTTTGTAATTAAACTGATGGTACTATCCCAATCCAAAAGTGTTCCATAGCTTTTTTGTAGAGAAAAGTTCAAAGAAGTACAAAAATGATTGATATAAAGTTTACAAAGTTATTAGCTCAAGAATCAAAAAATGTTCAGTAATCAAATGAAAAAGTTCAACTTTAGGCCTACATAAAAAGTAGTAAACATTTTTTGTAATTTTTTTCACAAACTAAAAAATTTTCGTAATTTAGTTCTAAATAAAACTGTATAAAAACATTTATCAATTTCAAATTTCTTATTTTGAAAACTCCAGTTTATATGTTCCTACTACAAGACTGCTATCAAAATTATGCCAAGTTTGAAACTTAATTTCAGATAATTTGCCCAAAAATGAAATATTATTATAAAAAAATGTAGAGAATAAATCAAAGAATTGAACTGTATACTTGTAAATTATCGTTTCGTAAAAGTGTTTGACTTAGAATTATTTGAATAATAAAAATGAGGTCAAATATGCAAACTTCCCATTCATACTTGGTATACAACGGTCGGCTATGACGCCCGTTAATTTGAAATTTTATTACAGCCTTAGCCTTGGTTTAAGAACGTCAAAAGGCAGTTTTTCTCAAGCTCATAGACAACAAAGCTTTCGAGAAAAACATTTTGGTTCACAGGAAATATAGCTTTTAGCATTCTCTACACAAACATATAAAAAAAAGTATAAAAATAGACTTCGATAACACACATATCACGTGTAATAAGTAAGGCTGTTTATTGGTTGGAAAACTGACCAATTACAAGGGTCTACAAACCGCTCCATAACTTCGCACCTATTTGTCCGATTTTTGATTAGATGGAAGTTTTAGATAGGAGAAATTGTGGTGAATCTATCGATATATAGGTTTATCTAAGAAAACCTACTGGGCGGGCTGTAGGGAGGGACATAGAAACTGGAATTTCTGAGTCATTTTGGCAGATTCATTCGCGTGACATTGGCTTTAGAAAACTCAAAACTGAAATGATGATTACGTACCGGTATGTAAATGTACTTTTGAGAAAAAACTTGTAAATAGAAAAATTAAAGTTTAAATCATTTCCTTTCCAACGGTTTTTGTTTTATGGCGATTAGATGATTTTTAGTGGGTGAAATATTCAATACATGCTGAGTTGTCACATACTGCTCAATTCACTACTGTTGTTCACTACTCAATTGAGTAGTCTGACAGTTGTAAGGTTAAATCTAAAATGATATTTTATGAAACCTAATTAGCCTTAATTACTCATGAATGACTAAATAATACACCAGAGCTATATTGTTCCAAACACTACCAATATTTCACAAACAAGAAGAAAAGAGTACAAAAAAGTTATAAAATTACTTACGATACAAATAAGTAGTACTATCCTTTCCATTCCATGTTTTTCTACAAAAGGCAAACAATGTATTAAAGAGTTTATTTTGTCTCCTTGACCCAGTTTCCTAAATCCATCCCCCTAAGTGTTCCCTTCCTCTTTTAGCTGTTCCATGTAAACACTTTCCAGAAGCGAGCTTTAAGTACACACATTTTATTTCTTAAGAACACGTTATTGTTGGCATTTTTTTATACAATATGGCAATCGTCATGGTTACCCAGTTCTGTAAACCTGTAGAAATACTCCGAAAACAATAGGACCATATTGTTAACAGGAGCATAACGCTCGTAATGTTTCAGTCTAATTTGATTTTTTGCTTCAATAAATCATGTAGTTCCAAAAGTTTCATGCATGTATTGGTGGAAGTCCCGCGAACAACGCATAATAAAGTCCCATCGATTTTAGGTGCCGCGGGGGTGCAGGAGAGGCTCAAAAGTCTCTTTTTTCAGTTTTTGAGTCATATCTCAAAAACGGTGAGTCGCACAGAAAATGTTATACTTTATAAAATTAAAGTTTATTTAATTTCCTGCAAAATGGTTTATTAATATTTATCTCTATATGTTACTGTCTCCAAGATATGAGACGGTGAAAACGGACAAATTTGCAGTCATTTTGTATCGCCTCACATATTTTGTCCAACTTGTTCTTCCAACTCTTTTGCCTTCTATTTTAAAGGAAATTTGTAAGATATGAAGTTGTAGAGCAATAAATTTCCTTAAAAAATATACATACTTTTGTTAATTTAGCTTTAAGCAGTTAAAAGTTAGGGCTTATTGAATTTTCGGGGTCGATTTCGAGATTCCGCTAAAAAACTGTTAGTAAACCATTTTATTTTTGTTTTCAAGGGCTTTAACACTCTATATTACGTTATTTATTATTTATTAAATCATAAATGGTATTTCAGACTGATATTTGATTAACTAATAATAGGCCTATAAAGGTTATATGAAGTAGAAATATATATGAAGTGTGTTATGTGTTTGTGTATGTGTATTTAACGTTTTGACGACCTAAGTGTATAGAGGGACTTTCTGATGATGAGATACATTCTCGAAACGCGTCAAAAACTTTAAACAAGTTTTAAACAAAGAGGTTCACTGACGAAAAATAAAAGGTATTTTACTTTATTATATATATTATATATATAAAGGTAACTGTTTTGTTCGACAAGGGTTAACAAATGTATTTGAAAAACATTTCTTTGTTAGGCTATTTTATTTTAATCAGGAAAGATAGTTCAACATTCCAGCTGAAACAAATTGTTCAACAATTGAAATTTCCAAATTCACTGACAAAAAAAAAATAAAAATACTTCTAATAAGATGGAACACCAGACATGAACCATCTCCTTCATCAAATTTCACCAGACATTATTAGATTTAGTTGTTTCAATACTATAAAATTGGAACAAATTATCTCAGTTGCGTAAACAAAATTTATGTGAATCGTGAACAGTTATAATTCACTTGTCTTATTTGTAATTTCAAAATTTTGCCAAGTTTAAATTACAAAGTTATTATTGGTAGGTGGTTGATGTAAATTTTGGCGAATAGAGTTAACTGGCACTCTTTTGAAATCTAATAGTTTTTTTGTATATTATACTTAAAGATTAATTTTAGTTTCATATCTAAGTCACTCTATGAAATTACAATAAGTTACCTTACATGCACTTTTCATCACGTGACTTATTTTTTTGTTAAATCTACTAATGCGTTTCGAATGTTTAATCCATCATCAGAGTTTCATCACTTTACTGAGGTCGTCAATACATTATTAAAAAATCATATAAGCACAAACACGAACAACACATAATATTGCACGGCACGTAAGAACGTATTGGAGCGTATTTATGTTCAAGGACGACCGCGGTCCTTATAACCTTTTTAATCTTATGAACTTTTAAAATCTTAAATATTGCTTGCTGTAAGGTTACGGACATGAGAAGAGAGTCGTCCTTTCTATAAAGTGCGCACCTTTCGGGTCGTGTACTGTTAGGTATTGCACGTGTTGCTATTTAAGTGATGTTTAGCGAATTTTCATAGGCAAGGTGAGCTATCTATTGGAGTGACTCTTGTGGTGAGATTTAAAGTCAGGAATACTCTATCATGAGCACCAATAAAGATTGTGTATATATGTGTTCGCACTCTAATGGCTACATTTTATGTCCTATTTAGTACAAACGTTGGCTTTTTAAGTCGCTCGGACGAGTTCGTTGGCCAAAAATCCAACATCCGAAATCAATTTTGTCGACCTAAAGTAGCAATGATTTGAGATTTTTCGTACTAGAATGAAACTTTTATAAAAAAAATTGGCTACACATTCTATTAATATATTTCGTACATTCAGGTAGCTATTTAATGCTTTCGCGTGTTGACCAATTTCCAGATAGTTAGTTGGAACCATAAAACATATAAACTTAATTTTTAAATTTGTTTAACTAATGTCAGCGGTTCAGTTGCGTAATCGAATTAATTTGTTGTTGCACTAGTTGGCCACTTAACTAATTTAAAATTACAATTTAAGTACAAAAGCTGTACGATATACACATAGGAGAGACCATTTAGTGTTTCTTCCGATGACCACCAAGGTCACTCCGCTAGCACATTTTGTAGGCGAGATAATTTGAAATAGCTTACATTTATCTCAGTTCTAGCTTCAGTTTGTTTGGTTTGCAGAAGGAAATCTAATGAGTAAAAAACTCTTAATCCTTGTAATGCATTTTGTATGTGCAAAAGGTTTTGTTTTCTTTAGACAATCTATCAACAGCTTATACTCTTACATCAAGTTATGTCAATGATACTTATTTTAAACTAGAGTTTTCAACAACTTGCCTCAACAACCACCTGTTGGAGAAGCAACTACAAACAGATTATTGTGTACTCTTATATTTTCCCAGAAATTATGATTGACAAGGACAGGGCACTTTGATCGTTGTAGGGTGGTTGGGGTAGTGGTGTCCTGTACATAATGTAAGACAAATCAAAAACACATGCGTCAAAATTTTGTAAATAACTTTTTATAATTTTTAAATAGGAACCCTAAATATTTCCGGGATAAAAAAGTAGCATACATTAGCCTCTGAAAAGACATCTAAATGCAATAGTAGTAATAAGTTTTGAATTAATTGAGAAATGTTTTTTTTAGTTTTTGATGTTTTTTTTGGTAATATTCTGTTTAAAAATATTTTGAAGATACGTGTGATAAAGCTTATACATTTTTCAACTTATAATATAACTTATAACGTATTATGTGTTTATAAAAAACTATTCGATTTCCAAAAGTAAGTTTATATGTTTTAGGGTTTCAACTATTTAGAAAATTGGTCTTCTCACGAAAGCGCTGAATAGCTGCCTACGTGTAAGAAATAAATTAGTAGAATTTACGCCTTAGCGTCCAGCCCTGGTTCACGTTCTGCTTCGTTCCGCTCGAAGCGTAAACACTAGTACTTGCGTAAAACCTCATACCTTTTTTAGTTTTTATAATCAATCCAAAAACCCCAAAACAATGTCATAAAATTAAAATTTTTATTGCCCCGAATGCTCAAAAAATAAAAAAAACAAAAAATAAAAAAAAAAAAAAAAAAAAATGGCAATGCTTGATGACATATCTAGAGGTAAAAAGACACCCATTAAAAAATCATCAAAATCGGTCCATTTAGGAGAAGCTGGGAGATTGAAAATAGGTTTTCGAAAAAATATTTTAATATAATTATATAGATGACAATTACAAATATAGGAAACTTCATTTTGCCAAATTCATACCCCAAAACCAACGTGGGCCACTTTGGACTAAAAGCCTCCGTTAGAGTGCGAACACATATGTATAAACACCGCAAAACCTGTTCTGGGGATCATGACCTGTGCTTATTGCCCACTTCCGACATTAGGTCTCACTATAAGAGTCATTGCAATAGCTTAACTTTCCTATGGAAATTCGCTAATAAAATAAAGCGGTTTCTGTATTCATCTCTTCAACATACAAGCGTTGTTTCAACAGTTCACGTTTTCTAAACTAATTCCGGGGACGTAGTTAATTTAATAAACACCTGTGTGTAAATACATAATCAAATGACTTAAGTTTTGATGGATAACTCAGAGTTTTGATGAAAAATCCTTCGTTCTGATTTGTGCATGGTTTGGGGATAGAAGCAACCCTAAGAACTCGTTATTCAGGGGCAAAGTATTTATTTAAATTACTTTGTAAAGGTGGCTCCATCATGCAGTGACCAAAAGCAGGATTGCTAGCATCACTAAACGTCTTCAGAACTAAAAATGTTAAAGGCGTTCACTCAATAACTTAATTGGTTTACAGTAACAGCATTTTGGATATCATCTTTAAAGAAATACGGATCATGATACAACGCACTATACTGTTACGAGCTTACTACACCACGTTGAAATCCAAGAAACGGGTTTTTGCCTTTTGATGAAACCGTTTAGGTTGGCATGACTTTAACCTAAACCCCATGCATTTTGTAATAACCAGTGTTTTCATAGTACATTGAAAACATTGAGGCACGATGAACGAATATGTCTTTCGGTCCCTCGTCCAGTTTTTATAAATTCACCAAGGTTTTTATACTTTCTTCTTGTAAGCAACAGACAAGTGGGGGTGAGATAGAGGAAGCAATCACGTGGAGGTTAGTTCCGTATGACCTGCTGGCCAATATGCTCGAAATGTGTCGTATGTTTTTTGTTTTTGATTTATTAATGTTGGAAATGTGTTGTTTTATTTAATTTTAGGTGTGCTTTTTGTTATTTGTGTTTCGTGTTTCTTGTGGCTTGACAATGGAAGCATAGTGCAATCTTCCGAAACCGGTCGTCGGTAAATAAAGGACACAGCACTGTTGACGGTACCTAAAGTATGTAACCTAGCTTAATACTAATTACAGTTCAGGAGGCAACAATCATGTATAAACTACCCATATGCCATAGCTTGTTAAAAACACTTTGTAGGCTGTTTGTATTTGGAACTCTACTGCAGTTCACATTCAAGTAGGACCACCGGAACTATCTGTTCTGTATGATCGAAAATATTGTTCTACGAGAAAACTCTTCTCCGTTGTAGTAAGAACTAACGTCAAAAAAAAAAAAGAAAGAAAGTAATGATAAGAAACATATACAGGCAACAATCAAATATGTAATCAGCTGTTCTAAAACAAAACCACAGCCATTTTAATTTCAATACTGTTTATTTTGGCATATTCCCTATTTTTAAAGGAATAAAAACTTAGTAATTGATGTTAAAGTTAGGCCCACACCTAGATTTTTAGAGATAGACATTACAAATATATTTGAAACAGTAAAATATCTTATTTGTGTTACCGCTGGCGAAGACATTTAACTTAAAAGTTTACCTTCCATACATTTAAAAAGTTAACTAAAATCATGCGCAAGTTTTTGTCGTGTGTGTTTGTGTTTTTGTGTAACAGTTAATGCATCCTCTATATAATATAAGTAAAACGTTCTTTCTAAATGTAAACTATTTCAAATTATCTCGCCCCCAAATGTGTTAGCGGAGTGACCTTGGTGGTCATCGGAAGAAGCACTCAATGGTCTTTTCTATTTGTATACAGCTTTTGTACCTAAATTGTAATTTTAAATTAGTTAAGTGGCCAACAAGTGCAACAACAAAATAATTCGATTACGCAACTGAACGCTGACATATTGAGCAAATTTTAAAATTAAGTTTATATGTATTAGGGATTCAACCAACTGTCTGGCAAATTGGTCTTATTGTTTACTAAATATATTAGTTGAATTTGTTTCCATCTCAGCCTTCAGTTACGGCTCATGCACTATTTCTTTTCGCTCGCAGAGAACAACTAGCTTTGCGGGTTTGCACCTCGGAATTTGAACTGCTTCGCTTTTCAAGCAGCGGAAAAAATCGCTTCGCCATGTAAAAATACCAGGTTCGTTTATGGTACTTTAAATTTTGGGGGGGACCAGACAATCTATAAGGTAGTGTAAAAAAATATGCAGATTAAACTGCTATGTTTATTTTTTATATAAAACCCTAAAAAAGTGTCATTTTAGTGTGAAAAATCTCAACAAATTGTCACTTTCCGCCAAAAAAGTGCTTCCGATTGTTGGAAGTTTTGGCTAAAGAACTCCGCAGAGCTACAGTAATTAGAAAACCAACGTGTATACCAAATTTAGACCAAATCTGACTTATATGCGGCTGTTAGAGTGCGAACAAATATATACATATGGAAAGTTTTTAATGATACCCGATTAGTTGTTCTGGCGACCATGATCAGTGCTCATTTACTACTCCCGACCTTAGGTCTCACCATAAGGGTCACAGCAATGTCTCATCTTTTCTTTGGAAATTCGCTAAAAGGGAATGAGAAAGATTTTAAAATGGGCTATATATTAGACGGCTACATTTAGTCTGACGAACATAACCCATAGAGTTTCTCTCTCGAAGGAACCCTAAACCAATCTAACATGATTTGTTGACTGAGTAAAGATCACAAAAATAATACGTAACACCATTGTTGGCAAATAAACATGCGCCAGTTGTAGATAGCAAATGATTTTTAAATACTAAAGTAATATCGATCGCCCATCTTACACTATTGCCATGGAAACAAGGGCTCTGGTTCAACCCTTATTGTGATTGTCAGAACTGACAGAAGTTGTGACGTCAGACCTACACAATACGTGACCAACAGCATTTTACCCAAATCTAAGTTAATATTGCCTGCATGCTGAGGCTTGCTAAACTCAGATTAATAGCTTCCAAACAGTGCTTAGTCAAATGTATTACTTGTCATGAACGTATTTGTGTTTATGAATGGGGTTTTTAACATTACACATTTCCTATATAATTTACATATTTTGTTACAGTATATTTTGTATTGAAAAAGTAAGAAATATAACTTTGTTAGCACACTAGACAGGCTGACATTTAAAAGTAATGATATTTTCAAAGAGACATAATCTACAAATTTAAGAAAAGTCGCCACGAATTTTCTACTGGGCCAAAATTAATTGCGTATTGCTTAAACTGTCGTTGTTTATGATTAGATACTTTATCTGTAATTCAAAAGCAAATTCCGTATACCCTTGTTGAGAAACCAGCTCTTAAATTATCCCTATTGTTTAGGTCAATATTTACAACAATGTAGTTTTCTTTAAACAGTCCAGCTTATATTCAGATGATATCAAGAACATTTTTTATCCATAGATCAAACATCAATAGTACAATATTTTTTCTTCAAAAGGACGTCACGAATTCGTTATTTTCCCTAAGTTTAACTTCAGGATTCTCAACGACAATGTACACGTGTTTTATAGATGAAGTCAGCTGATTTTATTATAAAACTGTGGTTCTTTACTTACTAAACGCACAGGTAACTGTCCGCATTAACGTATTAGCAAAACTAACCGATATAAGACATTTGTTAGAAATTGTTATATTATAATACTTCACACCAACCCCCGCAGCGACTTGCTGCGATGCTAATGAAAACAAATTATTGAATACTATGATATTTTCATGGGAATGACTATTGATAAGGACTAAGAGTATATTTTATTTTAATATAAAAAGAGCGTTTTTTGTTGTTATAAAATATGACCAAAATGTAATACGGTAAAGCAATATTTCAAACGTCAGATATAACTATTCTAAATTCAGAGAGTGTTGGCAGTGACGCTCCGCCCTCTGGTTAGGGTCGGGCCGATTCACATGCAGCCGCCGGCAGGTAACATTCACATGTAACCAACTCGTTGGCAGTAAGACTGGCTGGCATCTGAGGTCGCCTATAAATCTGCCTTCGAAAGTTGTAAATTCCCGGTGGCAACCTTGAACGCTATTGGCTACAACCATTACAGCGCAGGAGGCGCTTCACTGCCAACACTCCCTGAATAGAGAATAGGTGTTTGTGTTTCCTATTACCTAACATAAAAAACTGTTGATAGTAAAGAATCATGACCTGATTCTAAATTTACCAAGTTGGTTGCTATTGTAATAAATGTAAATACTTTCAAGAAACGTGATTTGGTTCAGTATAGGCCTAAGCTAAATTTATGTAAGCTTTTGATCAGAAATATGCTATTTTCTTTATAACATGTAACAACAGATGTTTGAATTACAATACAGTAAGCCTTTTACATTGATTTTTCCCTTGTGTTTGTCTAAGTTTTGTTAACCTAACCCAAAAACGATATTGCTTGTTAACAGTAATTAACTTATTTTATATTTGCTAAGTTGTTTCCTATGGCAATGAATGTAAATACTTTCAAAAAACGTAAATTTGTTCAGTATATGCCAAACATAAAATTGTGTTAAGCTTTGAATCCAAATCAGCTGTTTTATTTATAATATGAAACAACAGAATAATCTTTTATCATTGATTTTTATTTTGTTTGTTTTCATTTTGTCAACCAAACCAAAAAAAGGTATTAATTGCGAAAAAATAATTTAATTATTTTAAATTTTCTAAGTTAGTTGCTATGGTAATGGTAATGCATGTAAATACTTTCAAGAAACTTGAATTGGTTCAGTATATTTGAATAACCTAAAATTCCGTTAAGCTTTGGATCCAATCAACTGTTTTATTGTATAGGCTATAATATGTAACAACAAATGTTTGTATTATAATACACTAAACCTTTTTCTTAGATTTTTCTTTCATAATTGTTTTTATTTTGTTAAAATAACCTAAAATAATCTGCATTTGCTAGCAGATGTCTGACATTTTATTTAAAGTATATCTTATTGAAGTAGTTGCTTACGCTTTACTAGTACTTGCATAGAGGCATATTGTTGTATTGTTATTCATCAAGTTCAATGTTTCTTTAATTCTTATAATTGGGATCTGTTTATACGGATTATTTGTATAAATTATTATTATTACTATACCGTTTCATTCTCATAAATTTTAATCGTTTCTGAGCATATTGACTGGGACTGACAGAAGAATAAACGTTGATCCTATGAGTAAAGTTTTTCCTTTTAAACAATGAAAACCGTCGAAATATGGGAAAACCCCAGCATAATCCCATTTGCTTAACCCTTACTAATAATGCTTGACATTATTCCAGGTATAATTTTGTGGTGGACTGTATCCCTTTAAATAATCAACCAACCGTAATTCAGTTGACGTACCCAGTAGTCTGAATAATACACATAGCATTTCTAGCTGCGGTCTATTTGGAAAAAGTAGGTCTGTCGTTGATATAATTCAATTTATTTCAATATTCGATGCACTATGCGCCGTATCCTTGAATTATACATTAGTTCCGGTAACCGAGTAAAAGAGTTCGCTGTCAGTGTTGATTTTCTCCGGCTGTCTCATTCGTAAAATACTCTATGTGTTGATTTTCCGTTGAAAAGTATCCTACAGTATTAAGAATGAAGTTTCTTTTTACTGCTATGTTATAACTACCTCTCAAAACAAAATTAATTACAGTTGAGTTTAATGGTATATTTTTTTATTTACTTTCATCATTGAATATGATTTAGTCCTGGGTTAACCCCAAAAATCCGTCACTCAAAACTATATCGCGTGTAATTGTATGTAAATCGTAAACTTTAAGGGAATCCGACACCTTTAAGATAATGTTTTTAAAGTTTCCCGCAAATGACTTTTTTTATATATAAATAACTTATTGATTAAAACCCAAAATTGCACCAATTTAATAGGCTATCTAAGAACCAAGCACTTACATAACTTAAAAATAATAAAAGAAAACAACAGCTGGCAAAGTTCATAGATCGCACATTATGAGTTAGATATCATGAAATAATACATTACCATGTGTTTGTGTCATCAGCTGATGATGTAAATGTGATTGATATTATGCAGTATGTAGTTATAATCAATAATAAATAATATAACATTAGCATAAACAACTCACCTAATTATAATTAACTCATTATTTATAATTATTTTAGGCTAATAAGTCTTCGAAAAAAATTTGTATGCAGTGTAATGTTTATATAATATATATAAATATTTATGAAAAACTGTTCCAAATGAAATACAATTTTATGTACGTGTACAAAATGTATTTAGATTTTTTTAAATAACACAATTTAAAAGTGTAAAAAAATTTCAATATGCTTAAAGTTGTCGGATCCCCTTAAGTAAAAACAATATGCATGACATGTTTAAGCGCGGTTTGTGAGTGCATGCCTGTATATGTATAACTTCGCAACCCACTCCAGCAGGTCCAAACCGAAACCTTCTTCATAGATAAAGGGTTTACATTTATTATATACTGAGAGCATGGTTTGTCGTACTTGCCGCTGTAAATTGGCAACCCACAC
>JAGFPH010001392.1:253527-266608 GCA_018207615.1 Philaenus spumarius
TAGTCATAAAGTATAGCGTAGTCTAATATTAAAAGTAAATTTTTGTGAATCAGGAAGTGCAGTCTATAACAAGCCAATCTTCCAACATACATAATGAAACAATTTGCATATTATTTACCTAATTGTCGTGTTTAGGCCTAGACAATCAAGGCTGTCACTTCAAACACGGCATTAGGTTACACATGTCCCCTACTACTGGCTTCAAGCAGTCTCCTACATGTACTTCAGCGAGGAAATGATTAATCCTGCGGGATTCATTAAATATTAATACTTTATGAAAGCCGTTCGCTTTGCTCACATTGGTGTTGGTATAATAATTTATGTAGACGGTATATATTGAACTTTACCATTGCATGCAAATCAAAATAAGCAGTTCCCTGTAACAAAAACGTATAGTGAGTTTCCTCCGAATCGATCTATGATTAATATTTAGGCCTACCTACACAAGATCATCTTGCGCCAGTAAGCGATAAAAATCACGGTTTCTACCACTTGATTAATTAATCATAACTCCAAAACGAAGGTGTAAATTAAAAATGAAGTTTTGAGGTGCATTTCACATCTGCTGATTATTTTATAACACAGCTTGAACACAGAATCTCACAGCTAATATATTTGTGTTATTTATAATTTTAATATTAAGATAAACGTATAGAAAAAATTTTAAAAACTAAATTAACAAATACAATTAATTACTAACTTATATTCAAACAGAAATGTCACCAAAATTTTGTAGAATCAACTACATTAATTTGGGAATATACTAGAAAAGAAATATTACTGTATATCAGCTTTTTACTATATGAAAATTTTAGTGAAATTTTTTTTGTAAATTTTAACAATAAAATATATAACATGCAAAAGTTTATTAAGTTGACATGTAGACTAAGCAGGAAGTAGTTTTAAATGTATTTTAAGTGAACACGAAAAATTTTTGCGGTTGGGTCATAATTATTATGGTTTTTCAATTATTTAAAAACTCATTTAGTTTCATATTTTTTTAAATAATGTAAATTTTATCCCTCATGTCAATGAAAAATAATGTATTAAATTCATTACCTTTTTTTTTAAATTAAGACCTTAAACTAAATGATCGAGGTAGAATTGATGTAAAACTCACACTAACTGAAACCATTGACTTCCCTATGATCATATTTCCCCACTCCCGACCACTCCCTTACCTTTTACTTTTGTTTGTTAGCTAAGTTACTGTTCTCTGTTGGAATATGTATATGCTTGTTTTATGTATATTTCACAGTCTTTGTTAAGCACCTTGTCAATGCCGTCACTGGCGAAACCATGGTAGGCAAAACTCAATAAATTTTGTAGGTTTTATAAAAATGTTGTGTTTGTTTTTTTATTAAAATGGAGTTCTACCTTCAGTTATATCGTACTGATATATTTATTAACTCAAAAACATTTCAACGACTCTTTCGCCATCATCAGAGTGATACAAGAGGTGCAAAAATAAAACTACGGTATAACTCAATAATTATTGTACAAAACATAACTAAAAATTTCAAACCAAAGTTAAACGACTCTTTCATAACACTGATTCTCTACTACTTCTACTCTAAATACGTACTAGTGTAGACTTATTCAAAATGGCGTATCAGGTATAATAAACAGATTTTGACAATGCGTTGTCAATCCATTTCAATTGATAAGTTATGTAAAACTATTCAGGGAGACTCGCAAACTTTACGACATTCAGCAGGTCAAAACTAGCAAATAATAATAGTAATTCGAGCACGCAGCAAAACCACTGACGTAAGATAAGCGAATGTCCAAAATTGAATTTCAACCTACTATTTGGGAAATTGATCTATTCATGAAGGTGCTGAATAACTGCCAGCGAGTACATACATAATATATTTAATAATATAATTGGTTTGCATCTCAGCCTCTAGTCTCGACTTTGCTTCATCGGATAATAGACTGCTTTGCTTAGCTCGCAGCGGACAAACACTGTTCGTCATTTTGCATTAACGCCATTGGTCTCAGATAAAAAGCTGCCTTCACGATACAAACAAACCCCACTTAGATTATTTGAAATGGGTGCTTTTATGGTATTTTAAGTTTTGATCGATTTTAAATTGTCTAGAGAAAATGTCAAAAAAGTTTCATTCTCTTGTAAAAAATTATAAAAAAATCATTTATTGTAAAAAAAATTCTTCCGGTTATTGGCTTTTTTCCTAATTAACTCGTCCGAGTAACTTAGAAAACCAACGTGTGTACCAAATTGATATAAAATGTGGCCGTTACATTGCGAACACATAATATAATATATAAAGTTTTAAATGACATGCGACACGTGTTCTGGGGACCATGATCAGTATTCATTTACTAACGTCTTACCATAAGAGTCACTGAAATAGCTCATCTTTCCTCTGGAAATTGGCTAATAAAATGTGTCTTATGTTGGTTAATTTAGAAGTTGTCTGTCTGATTTTTTGAAACAAAAAATACATCAAAAACGGTTTAAGATAAATTCACGAAGCTAAGTTTTATTTTATACAATTGTGCTAAATTTAATTCTGATGCTGCAGCCCATTTCAAAATGGCGCCGGTTGAATAAATAAAAAACTGAATATATTATGAAAAATGTTAAGTTACAAACATTGCAGAAAATTTTAAGACAAATCTAACGTTTTATCAAATTGTACTGATGAGTCAAGGATAACTAAACAACAATTCCGGATGAATGTGGTTTTCATTGATTATTGAAGATATTCATTTGAGTTGTGTATAAGAAAAAAAAAACAAAGATTTATAATTTTAATGTAAATCTAGATACAATCTAATATCCTTTTTTATTATTTCTGAAAATAAATTTTATAATAATTACAACTAAGTTTTGACCTATCAAGTAATTTACATTCCATATTATTATCCAGTGTTTTTTTTTAACATCATCCAATGATGGAGTTCTGTATGATACACACCATGTTTATGTGGTTTATACACTAACTTCCACTAATGTCCTGGGTTTTGTTCGCATCAGGTGCCGCACATGTTCTGTGTTTTTCAGGAGTTTCATGTTTTAGCAGTCTATGCTTGAATATGATTTCATATGTGTTAATCTCTTATGAGATAGTGTTCTTTATGAGATCATGATGCAAATCTTCATATCCTACTATCCATGTTGCATAATCCATACTCCGCTGAACCTTACTTTGAAATGTTTTAATAATTTTAACATTTGTTTTCTTAGTACAGCCTGATAACTGAATCCAATAAGTCCAAATCGATTGTTTGCATACAAGAAGATTATTTTGAAGATCTAATAAATGTATATCTCCTACCAAGACACCAATAAATTTTCCCAAATATTAGTTTCTGTACTTGTCGTCTTAAAATGTTATTTCTGACAGATCTTTGTATCAAGTCTCATTCCAAGGTAGTTGGCTGTATGTTCAAGAGCTGTTGTTGGATGGACAGTTGTTATAATTTTATTGTGTTTGGTTTATCTTTCTATTAGTAAAATTTACATAAATTTTCTTTGATTCAATTAGCTTCAATCTGCATTTTTTTAATCTAAATACTAAATTTATCAATAGCTTTCCGGATTTTGCATTTTGCTTCTTCTGGATTTTCCTTTTTTATTCATAAACAGCTTTTTATAATACTCGTGTTATATCGTAGACCTTATTAATTTATTAATAATATTATTTAACATTTTAACTCTGACAATATCAATTATCCTAAACCTTCATATAAAAAAAATACTGTGGATGCAGGATGTAAGATGCCGTCCGAATGCAGGAGTATTACATATAAATTTTAACAACAAAATTTTGTATAGCAAAGCAGGAATCAGTCAAAGTAACTAAACCATTTTTCTTTTTTTAGACAACATCAGTTTTCCCCAGTTAAATAAAAGTTTGAAACTGTTTAATGAATTGTATTTTATACATGTTTCTGTTCTAGAGGCAAATACGAGTCACAATACAAAACAAATCCTTTGGAAATCAAACGTAATTAAATTGTATTTATATCGATAACTCCTTTGAAAGAATATTAACTATTTTTATCTCTATAAAAATAACACATAAAGTTTGTTTGCTGCGTTTCATTAGGTTTGTTGCATAGACACTTTGATCCAGTACTTGCAGCTTGTAGGACTTTGATTATAGATAATCACGTTAGCTGGTATGGAACCTTTGTGGTGTATGCCTGGTTTTAATTGTGTTATTTCAAACTTATCCATGTCAAATAAATTATACTATAGAAAATCATATGCATACATACAAAGGTGTGGATAAAAAGGACATGGAGTATTGATTCCATACTTTAATATCATAAAACAATTAAGTATTACTTTTAAACACTGAATCCTTAGCCCAAGTTCTGTAAATAACACAAAACAAATAAACTGGTAATCATTTATTGACCATTTAACTTTAACTATGGAGTTATTTATTCAGCGTGTTATTACAGTTCCCTGATGTATATTTCGAAAACCAAGTCAACATCATCAGTCGGTTCTAAATCTAATCGAATGCTAACGAAAATTGGGTTTTAAACTAAACTTTTTCGTATTCCCCTCCAATTCCTCAGGCCTTTCATAGTCGAGCCATGTCATGGGCCTTTTGAAAACACCAGTTTGAAAACACGTGCCGGTCGAAGTGCTTGACCTGATAGAAGAGGATCAAGGATACTAATTGGGAGAGAAGCAAGAGTGACACTTTTGAAGGTACATGATTAGATATCTGTAAATTTTACGAATGTTTTACACAATAATTATTTAGCAGTGCATTTGTGATGTAAGTTAAAACCATCTGGTGGGATATAATGGCTGCCATTTCTGAGAAGTCTCCTACTAATATTTTATTTTGTTAAAGTGATGGAATAAGTTAGCTGTGTATGTATCTTATTTTATATTCTTAAATAACTAACAATTGTATATTTGTAAATATTTTCTAAAAACGCCTCAAAAGAATTTCCTTTTGATTTGGTTCACAAGGGTTTTTTTTGCCCAGGCAGTCTGTTTGACGTATTGAAAATTTCTAGAAATTACATACTTGTAAATAAATAATAAACAGCTCCAAGACATTCTTCGAGATGCAGTACGCAGGAAGTTTAACTCAAGGAGTCAGTTAAATTTAGTGAAAGTAAAAATTTCGGCAAGTTTTCTGGAAATTACATATTTTTTGATAATATTTTCTCGTAAACGGCTATAAGAATTTCATGGACATTTGTTATACAAGGGTTTTTTGCCCAGGAAGTCTTGTTTTACTCCTATTCCGAGTGTTTTAGTGTGGGAGTTTAAAGTAAGAAGAAAAACTAAAAGTACATCCTCGTATTTCGTACCTACTCCTCCTCCATCCTATACTTTCATGGGAGATCTACGATCAATCAAATTATACCTCGGCACTTGTGCGTACCTATTACTGAGAACGCGGCACCAAATCTCCCGTGTGCCAGAACCGGCATTTCCCTATTAATATATGTTATACAAGTATATAGGCTGTATTTATATTTGCACTTTAATACCCGCATTTTACATCCAATTTAGTTAGCAAAAAAATCCAACAACTGGAAACACGTTTTTTGACCAGAAGTAAACAAAAATTAGATTAAGAGCCTTCGTTAATTGACCAATTTTCCAAATAGTTAGTTGAAACCTTAAAGTAGGCTATATACACTTAATTTTGGAAATTTACTCAACTTACGTCAGCGGTTCTGCTGCGTGATCGAATTATTAAATTTTAAATACTAAAACCATGGATGATAGATTGATTAGAACCATGAAATTTGTATAAAAATTAACTACCAAATCAGTTCTAGTTTTATTTTTCCTCTAGTGCAAGGTTAATGCACGAAGTTAAAATGAACCGTATCCGAGCGTGTGATGTGTGTGTTGTTTGAAAACCATTGTATGTAAGACAACAGCTTCATGAAAACCATGCGCCAGCATTACAAGTAAGTGGAGTTATAATGGAACGCTGAAGGAGTTTATGTTAAAATTTTGAAATGTTACAGTTTTTAAAAGTAACAGAGGCAACAAAATAATAAATTCAAACCGTTTTCAAATATTACTTTCAAAATGCTTATTAAAATTAATTTCAAATGTAAATAGTTACACCATTTAATAATACACAATTATATAGTAGTGCGTAGATTTAGTAGGATATGAAATCATGTAACAGAATATGAAAAGAGTTTTGTGACATGTGTTTAAAGAACTCAAAGCTTTCACAAGACAAAGTGCGGAAGTAAGCTGCTTATGTGGTATCAGTAAAACCAAACATACTTGTCTTGTATTTATACTTTGCTACAACCTAAGTAGAAAGGAAAGCTCAAGCCGCATTCTCTTGAGATGAGAAGGTTTGAATTCTTTCTTTTTACCTCTACGCAATATATCTTCACAGTGTGTATATATTTTACGAAATAGTTCTTCAAATAGAGTTACATCAAACTGCTGTTGCACCAGCCACAACAGGGCTAGGGCTAGATCGGGTTAGTGCTCTGATGAACGAAAGCAGAAAATACGTATCGTTGAAATACTATTACTAGAAATAGTTAGATTTTCCGTTGCTCGTATTTCACAGTGAAATAAAAATATACCGAATGGGATATAAGTAGGTTGGAAAAGGCATAATTCTGGGTAACATAATATAATATAACTACAGAGGCAATACATAGGCTGAAAGTAATACAAAACACAGACGCAATATGTTGTAGACTAA
Organism: Philaenus spumarius; assembly: GCA_018207615.1. Classification (NCBI taxonomy): domain Eukaryota; kingdom Metazoa; phylum Arthropoda; class Insecta; order Hemiptera; family Aphrophoridae; genus Philaenus; species Philaenus spumarius. The sequence continues at coordinate 260,220 of JAGFPH010001392.1, forward strand.
TCAGTATATGTAGGTAAAAGAAGAAGTCCTGACTGAATGACTGATTCATACTCAAAATACAGCAAAAACTATGTTAGCTATAGACGTAACATTTTCATTATACCTTCAAACCACTATGTACAGAAGGCCCAAGCCAGCTACGCGCGCGGACTTCAGAGCAGGTGCCTGGGCTGGGGGCGACGCGCGACGCGGGGGTACATTTCCAATAACAACCGCCGCGCCGGAGTGGCGTTTAATTACGAAGTCAGGCATAACAAAGTCAAGATATTATGGTAACATACGGTAACAATTATTATTACAAGCTAAGTACGGTACGATTTTTGCTAAATACGTGTGAAAAAATACATTGACAATGTCTGTGACCGGGCAGTCCAACAAAAGCAGCTATGCAGTTTCACACAATACTTTGACTGGTATTCAAACCACAATTGTGACTGACACAGTAGTCAACAAAAAAGTTTTTAAATCAATATTAGTTCATTGTATAATCTAAACCTTTGTCGCTGGTGAAATTTTCCTGACCAAGAAACAAAAAACTTCCCTGTAGGTCATATTTTTCATGTCATATTCGGAAGATTAAAATTTTGGCTTTATTTTTGTATTACAAATAAAATACTTGCTTTAAATAAAATGTGTTTATAGCGTATGAACTGTTAGGGTCTACTTAAACGAAAAACAAACATTTATATTTTTCTATCAACATTAAGTCAGTGTAATTGTGGTGTAAATAGAGTAGTTTACAGTACAATTGTATAGATGGACACGGTACACTGGTAAAATGTCAGCAGGACAGCCAGTACACTGGTTGCCGGGCGTGCAGCTGGATTGGGCCTACTGTGTAGAGTTGCACTAACAAAGGAATTAGCAAAATATTGATTTTAAGGCTTGAAAATGGTGCTGATTCAAATATAAACCTTGTCAACACATGTTTGTTGAATGCATTTACATTATTTACCGCAGCAACAGTTTACTAATTTTATAATCAATTTATTATTTTTCACATCCAAAAATTTGTTTAGATTATGTTAACAAAATAAATATAAACACAAACCAAACTATAAACGAAAAAGGCTTGCTGTATTATAATTAAACATCAACTATATTATAACATATAACAAATAAAACAGTTGATTTTAATCATAAGCTGAACACAATTTTAGGTTAGGCTTATACCGAAACAACTCATGTTTATTGAAAGCATTTAGATTTATTACCATATCAACCAAATTGGAAAATTTAGAATCAGGTAATTATTTTTCACAACCAGCAGTTTTTTATGTTAGGTTAAACCCAATAACCCAAAAATCTTACTATATAATAATTCTAACACCTATCACACTATTAAAATTTTACTAACTTTATTCTTTACTAAGCATATGTTACCTGTTTGAAATACTGCTTTACCGAATTTTATAACTTGAAAGTTGCCTCTCCTAAATAAAAAATCTCTGTAATTAACAACTCGTCATACCGTGAAAATATCATATTATACAATAATCTGTTTGCATTTACTTCGCCGTGGTGGCTTGTGAGCGATACGAGCAAGGTGTGGAGCCCTTTAGTCTAATAAATATTTGAGATATCCTCATTATTTTTCAAACTTGCCATGCCCTAAGGTAATAATGTAGTGGCTAAGATCTTGCTAAAACTATTCTAGTCTTGTCTAAACGTTTTCTCGTTTATTTGGTAAAACCCTATGGGCTAACAAGTTCAACCCCCTGTAAGATTGCTGTCTAAAAAATTAAATTAAATTTTTTTTAAATTTATAACATTATTATTTATATCAAAAATCTTGTAATGCAATTTTAATAAGAAGAAACAATCAATGTGGCTTCGTAATATAATTACGGAGGCAATACATAGACTGAAATTAATCAAAAAACACAGACGCAATATGTTGTAGACAAATCTTGTAATCTGTCTCTCCCATACAACAATTTACAACTTGTCTTCAGAAAACATATAACTTAATAGAGTTAGTAAAATTATGTGAAACCATTGGATAAATTCAAAATGTGTTCTGTTAGTAATTTAAGATTTAAAATTGTTGAATCTGAAAATAAAATATTGCAATATTTAAATTGACAGTCACCTTTGCTGTCGCCATTTTTGTTGTTGTTTTTTTTTTTTACAATTAATAACCGGTCATTTAGCGCCTACAAAGCAACAAATTTAGATACCAGCTGATTAATTGTTTATTATTGCGTATAAAGTTAGTGTAGGATTTACATAATGTTTATTAGAACAATATGAGTGTATTATAATGTGTATTATTAACAAGCAATCCTTATTTCATATTTATTAATCATGTTTTGTTATTTGTTTTAAAATATAAACATTTCAAAGATAAACAGATTATTTATTATTTCAGCTGTCAATTGTCTAACTTGTTTAACTGTATGCTTCATAATTTTATTCATTATTATTTTACGTATTTGAAACCATTTTCTCGGGAACCATTAAATTATGGAGCATGATTTTTGTGCTATTTTGCTTCTCTAAGTGATCCTATTTTATTTATGAGGCGTTAATGACATTCTTGACACAGACAAACATTGGCGTTTGAATATAGTAGGATTATTGTTTATTACTATGATTATAGTTTTGTATAACGTTTAAAATTGCTTAAACTATTGTTTATTCTGAGGGAAAACATAATACAAAATTTCTCGACGAGGAATTTTTATGCCATTCTATCGCAAACATGGTTTTCCGTTATTGCTATTTTGAATGAGTATAACTATAAAGCGAAGTCGTTTACTGACAAATGGTAATTTCATAACGAAAAAACTACGGCAAATCCTGTTTTTCGAGTAAGAAGCATTCAAAGTTATAACAGAAACGTGTCTACCTATTACCGTTCCAGTGTGGAGAACCTTAATTAAATTAAATTAAAAGTGAAAAAACATAGACCAAGACCGGGAAGTTGAACCCGGGACCTATACGTTGCCGTCGTAATGCTTTGCCAACTGAGCTACCCTGTTCGATCCAGATATTGGCCGATGTCATCTCACTTGTACGGTTTTACTGCAATTATTATTACTGGAGAACCTTCTTTATATCGTCAATACCTTGCCTTTATATTATACAGCTGTCCCAAAAGCAATACACTTAGGTATCCGTTCATTCATCTGTAAACTCCTTTCATACATAAATCAAGGCGATGATAATGTTTTTCGCCTAGGTTTTCCACCTAGGTTTTTCGCCTTTAAAAAGCAAAAAAAAAATGCTTACATTAATAATTATAAAAAAAGATAGCAGTCATGTGATTGCTGATAGAATTGATAATAATAAATTGTTGGTTATATTGATATAGTTCAAATGTTATTATTATTTTAATCTTGTCACATTTAAAATTGAAATCTAAAAAATAAAAATAGCATAAAACATGTCTATATACTATTGACAATCATGTTTATGTTGTTTTTTAATTTATAGATTTTAATTTTAAATTGGACAAGATAAAAACAATTATCAAATTTTAGATTAAACAAATATTTAAAAAAAATGACATTTATGGCAGTTTTGACTTCTGTGCTGAACTAACAAAAATTCTACTTGAAAATATTTGAGAAATCTTTACTTTATTATAATTGTAATATCTATTGTCAAATATTAAAATAAAACATCTAATTTGTATTAAAAATTTAACAACGTAAATTTAGGTTAGGCCTACTGAACCAACATACATTTATTTAAAGCATTCACGTTTTATTACCATAGAAACTAAGTTAACAAAGTTAGATATTAGATTAAAAAAAGCACTGTGCTCATTTAGAGGTATCATTAAGTACACCAATTTAACACGGCTTACAAAATTTGGAAGTGCCATGTTCATTTCATCGGTAGCGTGACGTGAGTGAATCCATACAGCTATTGAGTGTAAGCCTTTGCAATTACTACTGCCTATTTTATTTCGTCAATGTCTTCTTCTTTACGATCAGGTGTTACATTAATTAGACTTCAGGTTTATATTCGTACTTGTGTAAAACAATAAAAAAGAAGAAATAATCGACGGAATAAAAAAAATAAAAGGCACTTTTAGAGGGATTACCAATTACACTAATTTAACACAACTTACACAATTATGAAGTGCAATGTCAATTTCAGAGGTAATACCAAATACTATTTTAAAATAACTTTAAAAATTGAGAAAGCACAATGTCCATTTCATTGTAGCGGGACGTGGCTAAAGAAAGACAACTATTTAGTTTAAACGTTTGAATTTACTAATGCCTATTTTATTTCGTCGATGTCTTCTTCTTTTACCATTATATGTTACATTAAACGTATGGTTTATGTTAAGCACGTTTGTAAAACAACGAAGAAGAAGAAATCATCGACGGTATCAAAAGCGTCTTACTTTAAGAGGCGTGTCGCGAGTTCGTATATTTTACCTCATCCGAAAAGTGCTCGGAGCTCCTAAAGACGTTTTCTCTTCAAAATTCCACAATTGTATTCAAATACTGTAATTAATTACAACAATGTTCTGTGAAATTAACAACTGTAGAAAATTAGTAACAGCTGGTTTACTAGAAGTAAAAATATGACTTAACGCATCAACTGACTGATGTATATTTGGAATTTCCATTTACTGTTTCCTTAACCAATAACATTTTACTAAAACTCCCTGGAGCAACAATTACCTTTAACGAAGATTGCATCGAAGCGGAAGCTGGAGATACTTTACATGTAAATGTTGCAGACAACACAGAAACCAATTTAAATAAAACTTTACTTGAGGGGTTTATATTTATTAAAACACTAAATGTACTCGCTCCGCTCTGTTGGTGTAAAGCACTATATACGAATTGTTTAGCTAGTAATGGTAAACGTAAAAACATTTACAATAGTACATTTCGTCTCTACATAAAAACATGCAGGGCTTATTAGGAATTTCCATAGGAAAGATGAGCTATTGCAGTGACCCTTTTGGTGAGACCTAAGGTCAATGAACACCGATTATGGACCCCAGAACACGTTTTGGGATATCATTTAAAATTGTATTTATATATTATATGTTTTTTTTGCAGTCCAACGGCCGCAATTTAAATCACATGCGATTTGTTTATACATAATGTTTTTTCAAGCCTCTCGGACTAGTTCGTTAGTAAAAAATATTTAGCCATATCACTATTTTTGTAGGAACATATTTATAACTGAACTATCAATACATTTTTAAAAAATATATCATGTTTTATTAAAAATGATACATAAATATTATTCTTGTCATTTTCTACTTTATAAATGGCTTAATAGCAACAAGAACTTGTTTTGACGAAATCAGCTGATTTAAAAAAAATCAAAAAGACAATCCGTTTTAAACAGCTGATTTTCTGAATTTAAAATAGAAAAAGATGATTTAATTTTAATAATTTTTGTTATTAATAATTTTCCGTTTTTGTATTTTAGTTTTATTTTATTCATATAATCTCTAATAATTTAGATATGGATGTTTTTATTGGCATTTGCATAGAATTTTGATTTCGTCAGCAGCGATAGCAATAAATTTCATGTAAATTAAATCTATTTACTCTTGGATAAACAATTATTACTTTTTAAATTGATAACAATTTTTATTTTTATTTAATTAATTAATAATTGTAAATAACATTTACATTATACTAATTATCGGCCAAAACATATGTGCTATGTTTTGTCTATGAATAGTCACCTGATTTTATTCAAAACGAATACATACAATAGAGTCCCGCTAATCCGGACTCCGCCCGCCCGGACATCCGGTTAATCCGAACGGAATTTAAACGGCTACGTACAAACTGCCCCACTTTTTTTGGGTCATTTCTAATATACAAACTGCCCTACAAGGTCCAGGTATAAAACAATTAAATTATCTGTATTATTTTGTATGTCTAAACAATGTATGCAAACGAAGTGGGTCTACTAGTTATTATCTAATATAAACCATTTATTGGTATGAGGGAATTCGGAGGGAAATATCCCGTACCTGTGTCAGGTAGAAAAGTAGGGCAGTTTGTATGTCTCCGACACCCCGGCCTGTACCTTGTTTTTATACCTGGACCTTGTAGGGCAGTTTGTATATTAGAAATGACCCAAAAAAAGTGGGGCAGTTTGTATGTGGCCATTTAAACATACATATATGTAGATATGCATGTATAGATAGATAAATAGATATGTATACATATTTAGTGAAAGTTCAGTACGAAAATGATGTTATGAGAGTGTTTCACGACCTCAGTTGGCTGCGATTAAAACCCCTCAAAAGGTAAAGTACAAAAATCAATATCAACAAAGTAAATGAGAATTCATATTTACATAATATGTCAAATTTTCAAACGTTAATAATAGCTTCTGTCATTAATGAAGCCATGATCATTAATAATGATGAACATTACAAAAAAAAAAAA
>JAGFPH010001393.1:0-52068 GCA_018207615.1 Philaenus spumarius
TTGAGTTGTTACAGTATTGCAAATAATTCTATTTTAATTTAAGGGAGCTATGTAGATGTGGTACAAAGGATTTGTTCACGTGTTTAGTTGCCAATTTGTCAATAATCTTGTAATTGAATCCTCTATCTGTTGCGACGTATTTTATTGTTTGTAATTTGAGGTTGTAGTCTTCTTCGGTCACAAGTATGGGTATGGATACTTCTTACAAAAAGTCTAAGATGTTGTTGTATTCTGCGGTTTTCTGTTCAGAAGGATGGTGAAAGGTGCCATGCATGGTTTGGTCGATAGTTGTAGGTCTCATAAACACTTAAATTTTTAACTTGTGTTCGGTTCTAGTTAGGTGAGGTTTATAAAGTTGATCAGTTCAGTCTGGTTTCTAAACAAAAATAAAAGAATTTGAAAAAAGTGTACTTTACTGCTTAAGTTACTATATATCTTATGCGCTATTAAATAGAAAACAATTATTTACTGCAAAACAAAATGTATAACTTGACAACTAAAGTAGCTCACGGTAATGAATTAATATTTTCACCTTTACAAATTGTTAAAACAATTTTACGTATACCTTCTAGAATTTATAGTTTTTCTAATAATATTGACAAAAAAACTATTATTATATTACCTCTATTATGTCCCAGTTAACTAAACTAGTATGTATTTTACTATATGCTACAATTATCTCACACAAGACCATACACGCTCGTAACTGTTAGCATGTTTTAGAACTCGCGTTCCCAATTCAATCATCGATGCAAGTCAGAGATTTACTTCATGCAGATGCAATAAATCTTCATGCACGTGAAGAGAGAGGACATGTACGTATTTGTAATCAGAATACGATAACTTATATACTACTGCACATGAACTGAACGTAAAAGTAAAGTTACGTTATTATAATAAATACAAGTAACAATCATTATTACATTGTTGTGGTCATCTGCAAACAAATAATTTACTTTACGCAAAGTGTCCAAATTTTACTCGAGAATAACGCTGTGTCACAATGTTTGATGAAAAATGTTTTAGTTTTAATCCATTAAAGTTGATTTATCCATAAAATGTGGGAATGTTAAAGTAATCTTGTAAAAAGCGACTATAACTATTATGATGGCAAAATACATTAAACTCTCAACAAACACTATATTTATTAGTATCTCTGTTTATAAATACTTGTTTTATAAAGTTACCAATATTAAGTAAATGGGTTCTTTTTAAATGTATTTTTGTTTTTATTTATTTTATTAAAAAAGTTTGACTACACTGGGTTCATTAGTGGTTGTTAGTACGGACAACTGATACATGTTATATACGGAAATACATTCAATATGTTTATTCGGTAAGTATATTTTTTCAGATAATATGAAATTCTCGTATAATTTTATAAAACATTAACTGACTTCAGTAAAAAATTTGTTAGCTTATTGGATCTCCTGCCTTCATGATACGTAACTCCTAAAGGATTACCACTCCAAATAGATATATTTTACAACTAAAGTAATACATTTATTAAGTTCAATTAATAAAGAAAAAAATAAATTTGTATACATGAAAATTATTTATAATTTTAAAATATTACAAAATGCTATATTTGTGAAAATAGTGAAAACGTTTACTTATAAATCCCTAAATACTATAATTCCTAGAATTTTGTGGTTGCTATTATTACATAAATACGAAAAAAACTTAAACGCTTTACTTTCAATTTACAAAAATTACATTTTGTTTTAAGGTTAAATTTAACTCATTTAATTGGCATGTATTTTAAACCCATTAGAGTATCTAGTGATATTATGGTATCATTATTTCCGCGAAAAATAAAGGACATGCTGTTTCCCTTTAGAATTAAAAGTTGCTTCATGTTGTATATCTAGGTCAGACATCATCCAGCTTGCTTTGAGCAAATCACACTTATTCAAATTTGATAATTTCTCTAAAAAAATGTTAAGCTAAGCAGGGAGTGTTACGCTTGTAATTCTTCTAAATATAATTTGTATTTACCGTTGGTACAACCTTAATTAATTCCACTATAATTTTGAGTTATATTTAAAACTTATTGTAGAAGTACACTAATAGGAAGTTACTAAGAGGAAATTGTAATTAAATTTTAAGATTGTAAATTATTCAATTACAAATTGTGTTAGACCACATTAATTTATTTTATTGCCTATTTTCATTTTCTATTCTGAAAAAAAAAAACACATTGCATGCATTTATGAAAATTTTTATTGCTAATATACGCCACTCACCATTGAAATGCTGGCTTGTTTATAGCTCCATTTGTGAAGCTGTATTTTTATCGCATAAGTAACCATGAGCACTGTAACGCAATCGCAGTACATACCAAAACGATGGCACTATTGCTAGTCCCACACTCAAGCGTATATATTTTATGTAAGTTACTGTTTCCAAAACGTTTAAACATATAATGCATATTTGCAACGTATAATACATTTTTTGACTCGGAGAGTATTTAAATTATTAAACAAAACTGTTTGACTTGTAACGTTTCAATGCCTACAGGCAACAGTTCCGCTTGACTAAGTTTCAATTTACATAATATCCGAGTCCTTTGAAGCCTTAGGCAAAGTAAAATATTTTGAAAATATTTTAATGGCTTAGCGGTCATTTGAGTAAATTTGTTTCGTTATTAAAAAATTAAGAACAGTTTTGAACCTTTGATAGACAAATTAATTTGGTTTTCATCATTTATTCAAACGAAAATTTTGTACTTAATATCTACATGCCATTTTTTTAAGAAATAGTTGTCGAATAGATGAATTCTATACATGACATCATCGGGCGTACAAGGATGATTATTATATTATTAAATTGCAAAACAATTACTGCAAGTGAACTATTTCTTACACGTTATACGCGTACATTGGTAGCTATTTATTTAAAAACATCCTTTATATATAATGATTATTGATTATTTGGACAATTCCCATGATTTGTGTTTTAAAATCAATAAACTCAGGGGTAGTTATGTTTGATTTCAATTCACAAACTATGGCAAATGACAGAATAGTCATTAATGTTAAAATTTGACATACCTCATTATCAAATAATAACTTAATTCAGAGGAGTTACTCAATATGCGAGTAATTTTACAATTTTAGAATATAAGAAACAAACATGTGTCTAATTATAAATGTAATGTTACAACTGCAACTATAGCTAATACATATGACAAGCAAATTGCCTTAGACAATATACAGAACTATGTGGCAATGTCTCGTTTGTAATTCTATAGCTAAAATTTAAAAAAAATAGTTCATACAAACACAGGCCCGAAAACGCTTCCTTTTCCAGATTTTCAAAATTTTGTTTTTTTTACAAAATAATTCATATCTAGAGAAATGTTTTACTGATTCAGTTCAAACATGTCATGAAGTTTAACCTAATAATGATATATCTCAAGAAAACTAACACATGGTATCCAATCTTGCGTTTCAAAATGGCGTAACTTTGAAAATTTCAAACCTATATTACATAAAAACCTTAAACAAACAATTTCAAGATACTTTTTTTTACACTTTTGTTTCCTTATCGGATGGCGTAACTGTCAAAACAGTCGGATAAAGGATAATAGTTAAGTTAACGTTGTACAACATATATACATACAATATTGTTGTATTTACTGTGTTGGTATAGGATTCCTTGTTGATCAAAACAATTTATAGCGAATCAAGAGTGCTACAAAACATTTTTGAGTAATTTAAGTTTGCAATTGTCAAACAGCCGCCATTTTGAAACTCATGATTTGATGATGGGCCAAGCTTGAAAATCAAACATTTCTCTAGATATGAATCATTTTGCAAACAAAAATGGCGGTTATCTGGAAAACGTAACGTTTTTCGCCCTATGTTTATATGATTTTTTTTCTCTATTTTTAGCTATAGAATAAGCTTCCGAGACATTACCGCATTGTTATGAATCAACCTGTTTAATTAAACAAGATTTCTTTTATAGAGTGCTGAGATTATGACAGATATTTGACTGAGTTGTTTAGCCAAGATAATAGTAAAAATAAATTCGTTTTTATTCACTTACAAAATTGTTAATATGTAATTGTTTAGATCAGCATTGATAATTTAAACTTGTTTTTGTTTTTTAGAGCCAAACCGGCGTAATACGTATTTTAAACTGAAATATCAACTCTAAGTCTAATAATCTAGATTTATAAAAATGATATCATTAAACATTTAATATACTGTATGATGCTTACAACACAAAGTGTATTGCATGCGGACGAGGTACAATTATGATAACATCTACTTACATTAATACAATGGCGGATGTTAATCGAGGAGTTTGTACTCTACCGTATTGCGTAACACCACTGCATGCATAGCTAATATTAACAACAGCTTTAAGGGAAGTGTTTTATGAATAAGTGAAATGTAAATGCTTCTACCATGATTGGATTGTTTTATATTATCTTTACAATTGTTATACTTTATAATATTTTTATTTATAATGATGTACCACATAAAGCACAAGTAATCCGTGAAATGGTTTACAAAACCATTAATTGATACTATTAAATATATAAGTAATACAAATTAAAATGTCTCCGACTATTTGCCCCAGCTGTGATAACCGATTATAAAATAAAAGAAATGTTAGGATATTAAAAAATGAATGGCTTAAAATAGCCGGTTAATTCTATACTGTAAAAAGTGATTTATGTTTAACGGGCTATTAATTTGTTAAGTCCATATCGATTACTAGCTTAATTAAGTAAGCGATTTCACAAGCGACAACCTAAACTGAGAAATGAAAATAAAATAGAGACTTATGTGTTGGTTTCCTTAATGAAGAGAGTAATAGGCTATTTGAGCTGTTGAGAGGTTTTTAGTTTTAATTTGTAAAGGTTTGACGTAAACAGCTCTATTACTTCAGTAATTCTTAAATTACTTCTCCGATATTCCGAAAATATATTTATTTCTACATAAATGGATGCTTCTTGTGTTTTATATTTATTTACATTGTTAAAATGTTAACATAAATTTTAAAACTGAGTACTTAGTGCTAACTGCTAACAATTTGTTGAACTATACAGTGTGAAATAAGTTTAAAACCGTATATAGTTTGTAAAGAATTCTTTGTTAAACTATATTCTTTCTTTCTTAAATTTTTGTACGGAATATTAAACCAAAAATATTGTTTCAATTTATTGTTAATAGGGTAAGTACGGGTTTCATTAATTATTGCCTATTATATCATTGGTTGCTTTCAGGGTCTGGTGGGTCTATAAAATCTTTCTATACAAGATTGATGAAAGTTGATGAAATTTTGGTATCACTACAATGTGGAATTATATTAATATAATATTAAAAATTTACTTATTACTTGCAATATGTATACAACTGATGCATTCTTGTATTGTTGTAAAGTTGTTACATAGAAACATATTATATTGTTTTATAAACATGTTAAGACAAAATAGGCTGCGATGAAAAAAATAACCTAAAGCATAAACTTGTAACTCTAAGTAAATGCTTGCAAATACTAGAGTAAAATCTGTATAGTTTTAACCAATTCAAATAGGTTGAGCAATGGAGTTATTTTTGAAAATATTACGAACTATAGTTGTTTGCAAAATGCATAGTTTAATATATTATATCCTACACTTTTTTAGAGTTAAATTACTTTCTTAAAACATTATTTCGATTTCTATTTTGGTATTATTTTATTAAATAAGTGTTCATAATGGCCAAACTAAATACTGTCTTAAGCTAAATATTCTCATTTTCATATTAACATTCTTTAAGTTATGTTAAGCATAAGACAAATAAAAATTAATTATTCTTTATGTTGTATAAATAACATTAAATAACATTCAAATTGTTAAATTTCCTTATCAATAATTGTAATTAACTTTTAAATAAACATCCTTATTTAAAAAATATATGATTTATTTAGCTTGTTGAATAAATTTTTAAAACATTATTAAATACGTTCAAAGTGTTTTTAATGATTTGTCTAAGTTCATCAGGTATAGTAAACAATGGTTTTAATTTCCCAGACCGATTGAATAAGTATTTGCATTCTTGAAATATTTATTACCTGTGTATTTTTTTTTTTTACAACATTAAATTAAGAACCAAATCAGATATTTATTTAGGAACCAAACAAGCACAAAAATATTACTTTAAAAAGCTACAATTACTGTATGACAGATTGTTAGTAATTAAATATATTATCGTAATTGCTAAACATTATTTCGCTGATTTTTCTTTTAATTTTTTGTTTGTTTTTTTTTTAATTGAGTAGATTGAAATTTGTGTATACGTTAATGATACCTAAGATGAACAGGTGATTGTGTAAAGATTATGCTATGTAAAGATTATACTAATGTCATATACTTAAAATTATTTTGTACGTTTTCCAATGAATATGTTAATATATTTAAATCTTAGAATTACTTTTGTATTTTTAGTATGGTATAAAATAATATTTATTTTTATTGAGTTTTATAATATTTTCTTTAATAAAACTAATGTATATATTATAGTTAATAAATACTAAATATTCATTTATATTCGTTCGTTTCGATTATGTATATATTTTACATAAACTGTATCCCTATACATTAGGAATCATATTTTACTACATATAATATTGACACACTTATGCTATAACTATATGCTATTATAATCTCTCCTATTTCTAGTTTGCTTATTTACACCGTTTTATTTTACCACCTATACATTGCAATTGAAAATGAAACAAACTGCATTTGTATTCTGTTTGGATTTAGGAAGTATTATAAAGAAGGACAAACAAAAGCACTTAACTAAAGCAGAGTGCAATATAAACTTATGTTTTAAAATCCGAGTTGCGTCAGTAAAATTTCTTACGAGAATAAAGTAAAGAATTACATAATTTTGTTGTGCTTTAATTTGTAGCATGATGCTGAAGAATGAAAACTTATTTGCACAGTACTCCCTCTACAGTTTTAAATTATGAATCTTGCATTGATGTATTTTGCATTGATAAGACATTAATACGTTGTTTATATGGTTTATTAAAATTGTTTAACATCATTAATGCGTTTTATAATAATGCAGGATCAAGTACGTTGGGAATTTTAATAATAACTAACTTCGGTTCTTTAATAATTAATACAGATTTATTTTACAATAATTAATCTAAACAAATCTTAGTAAATTGTTTTGTTTTACAATAAGTATTTTTAATGAAATTTGGTATATGTTTTTCAGCAATGAATAAAATTACAGCGTACGGTCAAATTAGGTTAAAGTTAAACAAATCTCTAATATTTGTCTCACTTGCATTATTATTTACATTAAAAGTGTGCATATAATTTGACATGTACTAAAACAACTAGCTAATATCATTTTTGACAAGCCTTTTTCGAGAATATATTTAAAACGTGTAGTATTTTGTTTTAAGTAATAATTCACATCAGAGAAATTGATTAGGTATAAGCTGCAACAACTTATAAATGCACACTTAAATAAAACTGATTGAAGGTGGAAAACCTCTTTGTTATTTAAAAAAATGTAAACCCAAAATATCGTTATTAATATTGTTAGTATCTATAGTCTGTAATATTTATAGACAAGGGATTATTTGATTAAAAATGTAGAACTTGCTGTGGGATTTTATAAAACCTTCTTTAATAAACAATATTTGGAAATAAGACAGGGAAATATTTAAATAGTAAATAACTGATATTATTTGAAACCATAATTATAAACTCAATCACAAATCCCTTTGTTTGAGACGGAATTTTCTCACAGCATACTAAATAAAATAATATTAATAATACAAAATGTGAATGGACATGGAGGAATTGAAATATAGTAGCCTATATAGAGAAATAAAAACAGTTCCTTGAGCCATGCCTTTTATTTATTGCAATACGACCATAATCTCATTTATAACCAATTGTGTTTTAAACTATGTTTGGTTTTCCTAATTTTTCAAATACATTTTTAGAATCAATATGTAAATATGTTACAGCCTATACTCATACGTAATAACAATGTAATACTCAATTGGACTTTATCCTACAAAATGAATCCAATAACAAAAATTAGAAAACATATTTAGTAACATTTTAATTAAGTTTCGAATCGACAATTAATTTATTATTCGGCCTACAAAATCTCTGGAGATTAGTTTACTTTTAATCTACGCTAATTTAATTTCGCAGACACGTACTATTTAAAAGCTACATTAAAGCCATAGACATTCTAGAAATTGTAGTTGGGTAATCATCTAGTCATACATATTACTTCTTCCGTCATATTCATATTCAAGAATCATAAATTTCTGAAAGAGCAAAATGTTTAATAACAAAGAAATTGAAACATTGTGATGGAAAATTCACTACTACTGAGGTATAGAATGTCCTTTGTTTAAAGGTTATTAGTGCCTGTCTACAGAATTTTCTATGCCATAATTAATTTTATTTCTAAAACTTATTTAAAAAGTTATGTGAACAAATTTATAGACAAATACTCGTATTTTTAACATTGTGACAGAGAATGTTATTTGGGTAGGTTTAAGTCACAAAGGCCACATGAGTAATACAATTACAACAAAACTTGCATGTTCCTTGAAATTAATTATAACTTAGCACACCATGAAATTTACCTATTTAATTCTTATATTATGGAAAGTACTTACAAATATAACAAATATAGAAAACAAGGTAATTAAACAGATTGTTTACTACCTAATAAGCGTTTTTATAGTTATATTTATAAAAATACACTGATACAAATATTTACTGCTGAAGTCAACGTGGATTACTGTTAGTTTTCATAATTTTATTAAAGCACAAAATACACTTAATTATCTTACAGATATTACATAACTTTTATGTATTCACTTACCTCTTACGGGTATATTTTACTCTCTTTGTACTTACTGATCTATTAATTATCCTTCCTCTTACTGGTATACATACTTTACTTTGCTCTTTATGTTAAATTTAACTTATTTTGCTCTTACTCTGATGTATTACTTACTTTGATCTTACTCATATTTATTTAGAAATCATAAATGTAGTTAATTGTAAAAAATATATTTTAATTTTGATAAAGGTTAACTAATTTGAAGTAAGTTAATAGGTTTATTGATTGCTTTGGTTTGAAGTCTATTAGTACAACATGGATTTTAAAGTTTAAGTTGGTATTAATATAAATAATTGTTATATAAGTTTCTCATTTAGTTTTAATACTATAAAGCACTTGTACGTATCAACTTTTTTTTATACATCCTAAATACACATTTCGTTTCACTTTTAAAAACTTCTAGCACAATCAATCACACATGACTTCATGTATCAAACAACCGCTGAAGAAGCGTCTCGTGAATTTGCTAATGTCATATTCATGATTGGTTGAGGTTATATACAATTTTATTTCCCAAATCAAATCCCCAGTATAAGCACTCAGTACTATGTTTTTATAAGTACATTCATATAATAGATTTATATATTTTATATTTTTAAAGTATAATTTAAGTACTAGATTTTTCATTCATCTGGGGAAATAATTTTGGTGTTCATTTTTAAAGTTGAATTTTTGAAAAATTGATGAAGGGTCAAACCGCTGATTATAGGGTATTCAAAGCGATATAATGATGGTATTTGTTAAAACTAAATAATTTGGTTACTATCCTAATATTTAACTAAATCTAAATAACTAGCCTATATGATTTACAGTTTTATTTTATTTGTGTAAGTTTTGTGGTCTGATTTTGTCTTAAAATAAAAACATAATTAGTGTTTTAATAATTTAATGTCGGCACTGCTGATATTGCTATCAATCTGTGTTTGTAAACCAGGAATAAGATGTCTGAGATGTAAAAAAACAAGATGGATGACTTGGAAAATTTGTTTAACAGTTTCAAAATATAAAATCGATTTCTAATTAAATATGCCCTTTCCATGAATTTGTTTGTAAATCAATTTAGATTTTAAATATTTCTAGTATGTCTAGTGCAAATAAACTTCGATAGCGCGTTGAGCGTAGAATTTTACATTTGTGATTATGGGAGTGTTACTGTTTGTAATAGTTTAGGTAAGCTACTGTAATTTGTTGAGACTGATACTTTACAAATAATATTTGTTATACATTAGACTTTTTCATCTACATATAAACATAAATGGTTGCTTTATCATAATTTTAAATTACTATTTGGTAAAATCTTATGGGGATATAATAGTTAAACTTTATTAGTTAACTTTTGTTGGGGTATATACCTATTCGTAGTTTGATTAATTGAAATAGATTTAACTAATTCTTTGATACAAAATACGGTTCAAATGGATTTGTAACATGTTATCCTAAATCATATATTTCACTAACTATGCTCTTAATGTTATGTGTAACTATTATACATAAATAATAACGGTGCATGTGTCAGTAATTGTGTACACGAGGAGGGCACATAAAATACTGGTATGCCATGGAGGGCTGGGGCATGGTATTTTCAAAATGTTGACCCCAAATTCGTGACAAAGACGCGCTACCACTCTTTAACTGTCAAAATCGGGTTTTCCGTAAACAAAATAACAATTAGTAAGAATAAATATTCTTAGTTACTTATTATTCATTTTGAAATTTTGAATGAAACAACTATATTTTTATATTATACAAAATCTAAACTATGTTTCACACTATTGACCGACAACTTCTTTTTTTATCTTCTTTTTTTTTGAGAACTCTATTTTATTAAAATAATAAACAAAATTTGGAGTAAATTTTAAAAAGTTTTAAAGTGGTTTATTCATTAGAAATAAAAGTAATAATACCTGTATCTTCATTCTATTCAAATTTGTATAGCACAAATTTGTATAATACTCTTTCTTAGAAATATAAATTAACAAAGGAAACTGGGAAAGTCTTAAAGAGCAACAACATTTAAGTCACTTTATTATTAAAATATCTGTGTACTCATACTAAGATATCAACATTGTTTTGATTACGGAAAGAAGAATTTAATTTAACAATTAAGAAAAAAACGCAAAGACCAAAACAGTTAGGCCAGTTTTGTTGTTGGTACTTATCCTCAAATACCCACATACATTATCTGTAGGCTACATAGTAATGTAACACCTTTTTTTATATATTATTGAAAAAAAAAAAATTCATTAATATAAATAATTAATTATACTTAGTATAGTATTTTTATTCTGTATTATATCCTACATTCATTAGTATATTTGTTTAAAGGTGTTAAAATGCACTTACAAAAGTGTATAATTAACAAGGTAATTAACTATATAAGGAATTTTAATTTGTAGTTTGTATTAGGCAATCTTTTATATCCTTTTATTGGTGTGTTTCACTAAATTGAACATTATCAAGTGTGTTACCCATATATTTCAATTAAATTAAATCACTACAGAAACAACATAATATATGTAAAATTAAACGCCCATGAATGTTATGTTTTTATACATAATATGAAGGGCGTTGCATATTTAAGTTCATAGCATTTTTACTATTAGGATTTAGAAAATAATATACTTTCCTTCATTTTATTTTAATAAACAATTTCTAACAAAATTATGTAAATAGATATTAAAATATATTTGAGATTTTAACTAGTGGTGACATAATTCAAAAACCTACTACAATATTAATATTTTTTTAACCACAAAGATACATATATATATATAGAATGTAAGGCATACAAAATCCATGTTATAAAATACATAAATGAACTAAT
Source organism: Philaenus spumarius (assembly GCA_018207615.1). Lineage (NCBI taxonomy): Eukaryota > Metazoa > Arthropoda > Insecta > Hemiptera > Aphrophoridae > Philaenus > Philaenus spumarius. The sequence goes on from JAGFPH010001393.1 coordinate 11,719, forward strand.
ACATAAATACATAAATATAAACTTCCTGTCTAACACATTTTGTCTTAAAGTTTACCATGTTGGCCCTTTTCGAGCGATGAATCAAGGACAATTAAATAATACAATCTGTTTGTAATTTATTAATTCAAATTTTTAAAGCTACTGTGTAGTTAACAAACCAAAACAATTAAATTAGAAGATTTAATTTAACTTTAGACACAAATTTAACCAATCATTTCCTCAGGTAATACATTTGGAAATCTTACATGGATACTTAAATTGTTATTTATTTATAATAATTTGCAAAAACCAATATTTTTTAAGTTGTATAGTTTAAAGGCATAATTTCTAATCAAGCAAACAATGCATATTGTAACAGACCACTCGTGCCGAACTTACATAGAACACACTAATGATTTGGACACTTCTTCATAAAATTAACAAATATTTCTAATTTTCAATAAAGGTTCCAACTTCCAGCATTTTACGGATATCAAGTCTCAAAATCAATGAAGGCTAGTTTGATGATGAATTAAAAGATTCTCTAAACCAAATTGTTTTGTAAATTTTAGGGGATAAACCTGAATTTAATATTTTGGGCAACACTTATTTTAGATTAAAACTGTCAGCTCGAAGATAAAAAAATGTACACGTATTTTACAAAAATATATTCAGTAAAATTTATCATAATCATGATTATTTAAACCAAAAATTACTCTAGACGTAACTAATATACCATTCTATTAGACTTTAAGAATTTGTTTGTTAGAGTATAATAAAATTAAAACTTATACAAGTTGCAGAAGCATGATATTTTTTGAAATGGAACAACCTTAGAAATGTTTGGTATCACTGTGGGTACTGGGAATCAAATTATTAAAAAACAATAGTAAATAAAAACACAAAAAGGAATATTAGAATTGCAATATTGAAACTGGAGTAGTAATTCAAAATACTATTTTATTACAGACGTTGCAATATTCGACGAATGTTCTTTTTTTAATATAAATTCAAGAACTAAAATAACTACTAAAATATTAGTTTTTGTGTACTCAGAATTCAAAAAAGAATTATACTTTAATTTGAAAATTTTGGAGGAAAAGAGTGTTTTGTGGTATAAGTAATGTGTGTTTTTCAGTACATATACTGGAATGATATCTAAAATAAATGTTTTAAATCTGAATTCAGGCTCCAAAAATAAGCAATGGTGATTCTGCCACAGTAGCCCCTAAGTGCTATTATGTTTTGATGGCGAGGAGCACATATTGGACAGTTAATATTTCATGCATTTCAGAGCTAGATTGAATATAGGTCATAACTGCATTGCCATATCTCCAGGCCATTATGTCGCTGGAATGTCACATACTGTGAAAAAGTAAAATTTTATTTAATTATTGTTATGCATTCATAAATAAATTGGGTAAACTTAAAACATTCTGTAATATAAAATTTCACACTACATAACTATAGAAACATTAGTATTAATTATGTTAACTAAATATGTTTAGTATATTCAATCACCATTAAAATATCAGTTAGAAATTAATTATAAATTGTAGAACTATTAGAAATTTAAGCTAGTTACGTCGAAAATAACTAATACAAACTATTACATCATTTGTAAAATATAATAGTACAAATGTATTTATTATTACTAAATTGGTTATAATGAAAACTGAATATAATCTTATCAATAAAGTATGCATAAAGCATAAAGTATCAATAAAGGTACAAGTAAACAAATTAAGTAACATTTATTTTGCTTCTCTATTAAATAATTTTTTTTTTTTAGGGATCCAGGTGCATTCGAAGAGGTCGGTATTTAATATCTAGAAAAAAGATTTAACATTTTAAAAAGATAAGTAGCTTAAATGCATTTCTTTTAAAGAACAAATGAAAGTTACCAACTTATTTCGAAACAACGAAGTTTTTTGTTTGGTTTTATATTTAGTCTTTATGTATAATAATTTTTGATCTCAAATAACGAAATAATCAAACAAATAAGTTTTAAGCAAAAGTATTATTGGTTTATTATACCTCGTCAAAAGTAGTTCAGTATTTTTTCTTTCTTAGAGCTACAGTAATTTCGCCTTGACAGAATTCATCATCAGGTGTAACACTTATAACAGAAACATGACCAACACACAGACATACACACATAAAACACATATAAGTTGCGTACCGATTTGGTATTATTTGTTATTCTCATATACATATTATTTTTTGATGTAGCCTCTTCCTTCCACTTCTTTTGATTGTAGTATTATTATTAAAATCTATTATATTATATATATAATTATATCCCTGATCCTGTTTTCACTCCTTATAATTGTAAATTATAAACTAATGTCAGGTTTTCTCTCTGAGTTTGAAGATTCTTAACCAGTTGCAATCGACTTCTTTTACATTTGAATTGTATTCATATTTAATTTTCAAAACCCCATTATACATGTAAAATGTATACATGTTTTTTGCTATTTTATTTACATGTAGTTGCTATATAATTGCTATAAATGCACATATTCAGAATCAACTAAAAATCTATTTGATTTCTTTACCTTTAGTCACATAACTGTGCTTGGCCTGGACAGCAAAGTTAACAAAGTTTGTTTGCAACACTTTAACTTTACACAAACATCCACCATTGAAACCAATTACTGAAAACATTACTCCAAGAATAAGTGTTTTTTTTGTGTCTTACAATTATTTTTTTTTGGGATATTAGTCAAAGTCATGTTGTTGAACGATTCATTTTGGTTTTCCGAGTAAACATTGCTTATGCGATCCCGGATCACAAAGGTCTTTGTTAACGGGTTTAAAATATTTCATAATTGCTGGTGGTAATGGTCTGTGTTAATGAGAAGGTTCATTTAGTATTTTAATTATGTTGTATTTACAACATGAATCTGGGCCAGTAGGACATAAAGCCATGTTGAGGGAATGTACCACAACATGGCGTAAGAAAGAAAGTTGCACATCATACTGCAATTTTCACTTTGCCTAAATCTTGTACATTATATATAATATCAACACCATAGAAACGTTGTAAATCTTCAATTACATTTACAGACATTATTATTTGTTATTTCAACTGTAGGTTATTACTGTGCATAAAATACCTCTAGAAAAATTGTTAAATGTACTCGAGTATTTTTGAGTGCCTTGTTAATAAATGTCAGTTACATCCTTCGAAATATTAGTTTGATTATTTGACAGTAAGATATAAATTAACAACTCATTCAGAAACGAAGATTTGTCGAGCTATTTGTTAAAAGTTAGAATAACAAACTTTTACACCTTAATTCCTTGTACTGCTAGCAGTCCTGTTTTGACCACTTTCTATACGGTGACGTACGTTTCGCCTATTTTTTCAGGCATTTTCAAACTGTTTACAAACCAATTTTTAAAATGATTTGCCTTTGTTTAATTCGCGTCAAAAAAATAAAATTTTACACGAACACTCCACAAACATTAACACAAAAACACAAACACACGTAATGGGACATGAATTTTCCGATGTAGTTTATTTTGAAATAGTAACTCGCACACATGCACCCCGACCCGTCCTTGTATCAGTTCTCCTTGTGACGGTAGGTAGTAGAAAGCTGGGTGAGGTCTCATTTTAGAGCTCTGGGCATGACGTTTTGGGGGAAAATATTAATTTTTGTTAAATATTGTGTCACGAAAATTTGTTACGGAATAAAGTAAAGGTGATTTTAGCGTTAAAAACAGGTGATTGTATATATAATAATTCCCATTTAAATAGCATGGGAATATATAGGTGTAAATCAAGTAATTTTAGTGTTAAAAACAGGTGATTATATATAAATTGGAAAATTCAGCTGTCGTAACAGTACCGGAATGTGCAGTTTTGTGATGTGTTTTGTTATTGTAGCTGTGTTTTTGCTTAATAGTGAGAATTAAAATCAAAGCTTAGGCTATATGATTAAACACATTATAAAATTATTTCTACTGTACTTGGTATTTTTTACACTAGAAGACCACCTCGCAAAGGAAGGCCATCAGATGTATTGCTCCTAGAAATATGGCCTATAATATTTCCTACGGCTATTGCCCCTACAAGCTACTAGCATACACATAAATCTACATTAGAATTATGGAAGTTCGTGGGATTGAATTTAGTATAATTTCCAAAAGAAAAAATACAACTATGAAATAAAGTATGGCATGTCAAAAAATAATTATATTTTTACTATAAAAACTGTTACCATCCAAAAGTAGAAACTATGTGGAATGCGTATTGGGCTCAAATTATGGATGGAACATACAGAAAGATTATAAAAGGAAAATACACCAGATACAAGTCTTACCTTAATATCGAAGTCTAGATATCTGAAATGTTCCTTGACAGGTTATTGAATAAATACAATTAATGTACACATTTATAACAATAACATTAGTTTATTTAAAAAAATTGATATGCCCTTAATTATAAAAAGATGAATGACATACGCCCCAAAAATATGTTAACAGATGTTTTATTTAATTCCCTCCCTTACAATAAAAATCAAAGAAAAACCCACCCTGTATTTAATAATATTATTTAATTAAAGACTTATTCAAAAAAACAACAAAGAAAGTTTGTTTATGGTATATATAGTCTTAAACACTATTTTATACAAAAGTACTTACACAATAAATTGGTATATTATAAGTTGGCCAACGTTTATTAAAAAAAATATGCGCATTGTATGTAATAAAATTAAAACTGCAATTCCAAAAGTATAAACAAAATAAAATAATATAAAATTTTGTACTTAAAGTTTTACTGAAATTATGACGTCATTATAATTATACAAAAAAGACATTTTGATTTCTGACTCTTGGAGTCCGTGGTGTCAAAATAAGTACCTCACCGCCCTTATTATTTAATAAATAACATATATATATTACAGAAACATACTATTTTAATTACCTAAAATATTTAATAGCCTTTCTATATTTTGGAAAAGTCACTATGTTTTGCTAGCTTCTTATAAGTTCATATTGATTAAAAACAGCCTTTTCATTTTTATTTTTATAATAATTTGTTAATTAAACGGTCGAACTTTTTCCATGAAACAGGGTAGACCAAAAGGTGTCAGCGAAGGTGAAGTCACATTTGATTATGGCTGCATGTTCATTAGAAGTTGATCTTTAACCAGGAACTTAAAGCAGGAACTTAAACCAGATTTCTCTAAAGGACCAGAACATAATATAGGCATTAAATGTTTTAAATAGCCAAAAGTAAAATATTATGTTAGAATAAAATTACAGCACGTTTACAGCAGGCATGCTGTAATTGGTCCTGTTGTAATCTGTTTTAACGTGTCAATTTGGTCTAATATGACTTTATAATTTATAAGTTTCACTAGTAATTAACATCAAAAGTTAATTGGTACAGAGTTACACTTTGTTTTTGGCAAACTGGATCAAATATACTGTTTTTAATTGACTGGCTGAATTATACTTGGTACAGGAACTCGTTAGAGCACAATTTATAACTTGTAGTTAATTACACATGGAATCACTTTAGTTTAAATTGTCTATTTTCAAGGCTAATTATTAAAATCACTGTTCAGGCTATTTAGCATAGTTGTAGGCCTTACAAAATATCAAATTTTACGGGGTTAAATAAATTACAAATTGCGTTTTGCAAAATACAATAGGTTATACGTAACGAACAGTTACTAATATTAACAACATTTCAAATTATGGGAAACTTCAGATATCCGTAAGACTAGATGCTACATATTAAATAAAAAATAGTTATTTTACCTGGTGTACGGCTTATTAAGGCATATTGTAGAAAGAAAGAATAGAACTACTTGTTACGAAACACAAGGCAAGACATGACCGAGCGGCGTGTCGTTCTTCTATCTGAATAATGACAAGAAATGGCTAACGTAGCCGACGGCAAACTCGTGGACTGCGTGTCCAGTCGGTGCTGCTGGTGGTGAGTGGGCGGAGTACTACAAGCGCCTGCAGGGAAACGTGTATAGATGGGTGTATAGAAACCCCAATGTATGGGTGTAGCAAGAGAAGAAAGATATTGGGCAAATTAGGGAAAACGTTACAGACTCCACCCCAAACGACGGAGTCGGAGTAAAAAAAAATGAAAAAAAAAGACAGGAATGTCCCAGAAAGGAAAGACAGAATTACTCAAAACAAGGACATACCTAAACGAGATTTTAACAAAATTAAATTTTGGTGTTCAAAAAAAAAATTTCCAAAATGAATTACAAAATAAATAAACAAAAATTATCTCGCCTTAAAAAAAAATTATTTACTCTTCCAAAAAAATATGTTACTCGCAAACAAAGGAATTTACTTATTTTATAATCCATTTTGGAAATTTTTTTTGAACACCAAAATTAAATTTTGTTAAAATCTCGTTTAGGTATGTCCTTGTTTTGAGTAATTCTGTCTTTCCTTTCTGGGACATTCCTGTCTTTTTTTTCATTTTTTTTACCCCGACTCCGTCTTTTGGGGGGGGAGTTATGTTTATTAATTTTGCTTTAAATACAAAGTTTAATTTGTAATAATTTTGTATTTCATTTATTATCCTATGTTTTTTTTTCAGGAAGTGTGCAATGTGCTCTAGCATTTATTTTTCACAACATTAATTTCATTTCACTTGTTTTTATAATATTACTCAAGTCGCAGCCTATGTGTAGAGTCTAATCATTCCAAAAATATATACAATGAATTGAGCTTTTAAAAAGTAAATTGAACTTCATAAACCTATTAAAATGACACGGAATTCAAAAAGTTCTATCTGGGCGTTCCGCTTCAGACTGTTGTTAACTGACTTTCGAGTAAATCAGTTATATGTGTATTTACTTTAATGAAAACGCTCTCAACTGTAGCTGTAGAGTTGGTAGACTGTTTGAGAGTTTACAGTTGTTAAAACGTTGTTTGAAAAGTTCACGACAAAGTCAGTAAACACTTATTGGTCCCGCTTGGGGATACTTTCGTCATGCCTGCGGCCTGTGCCGTCATGACAAGTTACACTTCCATAATGCAACTCTGAACTTATACTTGGAAAGTTACACAAGCAAGAGGTTTATTCAAAATGTTATCCATTAAGAACTATGAACTTTGGTATCGTTACAAATGAAATATATTCGTACTAATAAACAAATATAAATTAAGTTCACAAATTACTCCACCTACATTGTTAGTAGGGCCTACCTTCTGTATTTGAAGTAATAAAAATACTAGAACGCAAATCCGTTTTAAATTAAATATTTTAAATTCAATATGCAACTGGAAAAATCTGTATTCTACTGGACAGATCTGAATAGAAATAGAGATAATGTTAACCAGCTCAGGTCCAATTCATATACAATTTCCACATTCGATTATGATTAGGTGATTTTATGGATTTAAATTGTTTGTAACTCACCCCCAAACAAATATTTATCTCTTTTAAGCTGTAAAATATGACAAATAAGAAATTTTTTTATCTTACATAAATTTACATAACATCACATCTCAAGTTTTTAAAAATTGTATTATTATTTTTTTTTTTACAAATAGATGCAATTTTAAAACTATTCGTTGAAGGTGGGTGTGACTTGCCATAACCCAAACAACACAACGTTTTCGTAAAATTTAATAAATTTATTTGGTGGTATTTATATATTTAATAGAGGTCAAACTCATAAAAATAGGGTTACTCATTCCCTTAAACATTTTATCTAAATCTAACATTTTACTTTTTGTAATTTCGTTTATTTTATTGGAAACAAACTATTTTTAATTAGTTGAGAGTTAGTCAGTTAAGTTGAATAAAGTTAACAGGGAGAAAACTGTTATATACAATGTTAAATTACATATTATTTACAAGCATTATGTAAGTTGTTCTAAAAAGTGATATTCTGAACATGGTTTAAAAAATCACTCATTTCTCCAAAAAAATCGACACGATTATTTGTTTTATTAGAGGAAAAAAATATTCAAATAACTTTTTACTTTACGGAATATTACGGATAACAAATTAAATGATTTGGTTGGAAAATACAGTATTTCCAAAACGCATGCATCATTTGTTTAAATAAATATTTTGTTCAATTCTGGACTAACAAAAAACTAAATCTTTAGCAAATTATGTAATGATTGTACTGTAACAAATTGGAACATTAGTGAATCATTAATAAGTATTTTGAATTAAAATGATCCATAAGTTCAACAATTTATAATCTCAACCAATTGTATTTGTAAATCATTGGTTTCTGTTAATTTGTGTTAACCTTAATTTTAGAGTTTTAATGTTATAATATGTTCGACAAAATAACCTGGTCAATTGTAGTCAACTCTTTTTCTGTTTATGAATCTACTAATTATTATCTCCACAGCTACTTATTTAAATGCACAAAAATCTAATTAATTTGCGTTAACAAGTACCGTTACTTATATAATACCCATTTAAGGATTTTTATATCGTGTCACATCCTGCATGTTTACGATTTTACGATTATGATTTTAACACTGTTCGAGTTAAACTTTTATTGATACTAAACAAAAACCCGTTCATAATTTCAGTCTTCTCAATTTCTATATAAAAGTTTAGTATTAAAAATATATGTTTATTTATTTTTCTAAACAAATTATTAGTAGAAAGTAGGAACTGGCTAAAATAAATATAAGTATTTTTTTTTAAGTAACTTAACCAGTAAGTAAGAATAATTAATTTTAATTACCGACTGATAATTGTCTTACGATTTTAAAAACGAAAATCTGTGATTTGATTATGCAAAACACCTTTAACATATAACTTACTATCAATTGCCTAAGGGATTTGCATTATTTAGGCAATATTATTTGGATTTAATACACAACTCAGACAGTCTCAATTAATTAATTGAGATAGGTTTACATTTATTTAGTTTTTTTACCACCAAAAATTTAACTGAAACTCCGAAAACAATATTCATAATATATGTTTATTAAAACAGACGAAATTAAACAAAAAACTAAGTATTTAAATCTGTATCCTCAGTGAAAATTGTATTGTAATTAAATACGTTATTACGATATCAACAAACAAATGTTACTGATAAAATAACCATATCAGAGGTTTAAACTTCAAAATAAACCTGAAAATTATTTTTGTACAAACAGATATACAACACAGTAAACCAAACTAACAAGCAAGTAATACATAATACTAAATAAACTTTGTAATAAATACATTTTATAGTAAAAATTATGAATAATGTAACAATTACAATAACCAAATAAATACATAAAATAAGAGTTAGTTAAAATCACGTCTTATTTAATTAAACATTAATTATTTGTCCGTTAAGAATTGAGTTTTCTAAAATCGTAGCCACAGATTATTCAATGAAGACATTATAATATGATTTTATACAATATTTATTTCCTTCACAAAGTTTGGTGGATGTTGAATTCTTTTATAGGAAGCCTATTCATTAACTTAGAACCATATTGTAAGGGAAGTTTAATGAATACATTTAACAAATTATTTTTGCCATTATACTCTTAATCTTGCCTGGTGCTGTAGTTATGTATATCCACACTTTGAACACGATCACACTTGAAAAAAGAATGTACTTCAACTTTGTAAATACACTGAAGTGTAAGTACACCACATTTCTTGAAATAATGTTTACAACTTTGTTTTGATTTAGCCCATCAACAATCATTATGGCTCTATTTTTTTTAAGACAAATACTCTTTTCATATCATAATATGTCGAATTTCCATAGAGAATAATCCCATAATCCAGATAATATGTATTAGCCCATAAGACAGTAGCCTATTATCGATGTACCACAGTATAGCTTCAAATAGCCGAGTGTAAAATACCTGCGGTTATTTTGAAACGATTACTGCTAATGTGGTCATGCAAGTTTAACTTGTATTCAATTGAGGAGACGCGAACATTTTATTTATTGCAATATCATCTAGCATAACAATTTGTGTCTAATTTTAGGTATGATTTGTTCTGAAGTTTGTGTACATAGTTTTAAAATAAGTTATTGTTAAATTGTTTTCGGTAAAATACTTTTCAGTATCATTAAATTGTATACAATATTTTTGAACAAAATCTGCTTGAAGACTTAGTGTTGTATCATCAACAAATTGGATTACCAAATAATTAAAAAATAATACTGTTCCGAGATCTAAACTTTTTGGTGGACCTTTGTCTCAGCTGATGTCTAGACAGTCTTCCTGGAACATTTATTCGTGTTTTTCTGTTGAAGAGATACGAGATTATTTTAGTAATGGATGTACTCTAATACGAATGAATATTCTCGCATTTTTTAAATAACAAATCGAAATTTATCCAAACAAAAGTTTTGGAAAGGTCCAGAAAATGTTCATATCTTTCATTTTTTATAAAAATCCTCAAATAACTTGACTTCTGCACAATCGTGGACTTTCCTTTTTGAAATTTATAATAGATGAAACAACGTATATTCAATTTATTTAAATATTTAAGAAGTACAGTTTTTCATGAGTTTTACAAATTCTGGGAACATAGAAATCATTTGTCTGTAATTATTAATATTCTTTCTTTCTTAATTTTTTTAATAAAATAATGAACTTAGCACATTTAAATCTAGATACCAATTTTAATTAGGAGAATGAAGAATTTGTAACAATTTACACCCATAAAGAGGTTTACGTTCTTTATAACACTATTTGATAAGTCTAATAAGTTGATAGAAACTTTATAAAAATCAGTGAAATATAATTTTTAAATTGTCTAATAATTAATTGTGGAAACATCACCTTCATGCATAGGCAAAGTAAACAATGACGACTTCATAATTCTGTTTTGGAATGATTATGGCTTACAATTATTACCTTCAAATAAAATTTGACTGAAGAATAAAATTTTAAATCTGAAAATTAGGATAACTAACTCCATCAACCTATTACGTCCACTTCTTCTTTCTCCTAACTAGATTGATCATCTGTTCACTCAAAATCCATTTCAATAAATAGGTTCTTATAAAACTTAATATTATTAAAATGTATTTACTTCCATGCAAAACGCACTACTCCCCAACTTTTATAAAACATTCTAGGAAACTGACGTACGAAATTAAACAATTCCAGATTAATACAATTGATATTATATTTATTGGTTATTGAATATTTATTGATTATTGATTAAATTAATTTATTTAGAAAAATGTCCCTAAATTTTGACAAAAATTTGATGGGAATCGGATACATTCTTTTCCCCATTACCATTAGCATCACTAATATCGAAGAAAATATTACATCTAAAAGTTTTGCACCGGTTTTTCTATTTTTACTTTTTCTTTTGAATTTACTAACGGCTGTTAATAAGTGTCTTCTGGGAGTGAAGTGTTTTCCAAGAGACTTTTTTCTCTGATGCGGTTAGCCTTTTTTCTTCTTTCTGTGAAATGACAGAATTTATGTGGACTTGGAAAGTTAAAAGTAATTTTAGTGTCAGCGTAATCGTCTAGATGAGAACTCCAAAATGTCTCATTAATTGTAAATTTGATGTATCAATATACTGACCATAAAAGAAAATGCGTTCAAGGCTTCACTCAATGAAAAACAAATCACATGTTTTCCTTTATTATTGAAATGTAACTTATGTAAATTGTGTTTACATTATTTGCCAACATACTACGTAAAACACATTTAAAAATATGTTGTCTTATACTTGTATCCATCGCATCTTTGTGGTATGTTATATTCATAATTACACGAGTGCTTAATGTTCTAGGTATAACCCTTAGCATCACTAACATTTAACAAACTATATCACTTAAAAGTTTCGTACAGTTTTTTTACCATTGCAACTTGACATATTTATTTTGAATTCAATAACTGCAGTTCAGAAGTAGCACCTAGGAGTGTTTCCCAAGACATTTTTGTTCCCTAATGTGGTTAACCTTTTGTTTCTTGCTGTGACAAGACTGAGTTTATGTGGGCTAGGAAAGTTAAAACTAATTTCACAGTCATCGTTATTGTCCACATGATAACTGCAAATTGTTTCATTAATTGTTATAATTTATCTAATGCCTGACTCATTAATAATTGATATTGGCTTAAATTGTGCATTTAATGTGTGCTTCATATTCATTATACAGTCAAACATAAAAAAATCGAAACAACTCAACATTGCAATATTTACCTATTAGGCCAAATCAAAATATGTTCGTAGCAAAACTTTTACCAGGTCTTTTAATTTGTTTTAAATCAATACAGAATATTTTCTTTACAAATACAGCTAATTTCATAACAGTTGTAATTTGTATAACGACATTGGTTTAAGCATATTGTTTAGATTGTTTATATTGTGTATTAATTAACCTGGGTGTTCTATTTCAATAATATTGTTGATTATTACATTGCAATAGAAACAATTTGTTGTACGTAAATTATTATAAGATTATTCTCAAATTGCATAAGTAGACACAACTGTCCATTCAAACAAATACAAATACTTACAAATGTTATTTTGAAAAATCTATATTTACAAAGAATGTTAAATAAATATTAACAAATTCACTATCGATATAAATAATATATTCTTAAAATAAAGAAAATATCTTCCTATTTTCTAATCTGGTTGGTCGATTTGAAAATAAGATAAAATTTAGAATTGTGTAAAAGTGAATAGACAAAATTACATCAAATATTATTTTGTTTCATAAGTACAACAACAAGTAAATTGTACTAATTAGTAATTGTCCTTAAATTAAAACATATTTATTAACTTAAGCAGAGTGTATAGCAAACTGATTGTATTTGCTACATAAGTTTACTCATAAGTGACACGTCAGCAATGAATGGGAGCACAGTATCGTTAATTTCCCTAAGAGGACTTCAACTCGCATGCTTTAAGTGTCCTTTAGTTTTGTAATGTATTCTAATTAGGGCACTCTAATGAGGCGGTGACGACAAGTGCCATTATGACTTGCTTCGTCGCATTTTACTAGAATCTACAACACACAACAAAGTGTTTATATATGATTTATATGACGTTTATAAATATGTTTGTAAGTTAAGTGTGCGGAATACACTCAGACCTATCAAGCGACTATATAATGCAGATTATGAAACTGGTGATCGAATGCATTTAATAATTAGAATTGGTCAAGTTAGAAAAGTTGTTAACATGCACAATTAAAGTACATAATGGAGTCTCAATGGAAGTATTGTGCCAACCGATTCCTGTATATTTAATTCTTAAACCAAAATCATAAATTTTATAATATTATCAGTGTCTGTAATACAATATATATTGCATTAAACTCTGGGTTTATTTACTAACGTTTACGTCTAAATGATTTAAACAGAATAACTTACATCTGCTTCTAAGTTTAACCTGGTATACACATTTTGAATTCTGTAATAAAATATTTTACATAATTCCAGGAAAATGTTTATTTTATCTTGTTAGTTTATTAATTCAGGCAAAATATATAACCATATTAATAATTAACATTCGTCCTGGCTTATAGAGAGTGAGTTCTGAGAATCTTATTAGCAAAGGCAAACTAACTATAAAATCACTATACAATTTCTGCCATTTTTGTATAATTACATTTTCGTAAACAAGCTTATTTATAAATCAAATTAAATTTCTTTATTTTGTAAATGTTAGCCTCCACTACCTATATAAAAGTTGTTAAATTGTGTTTAAATGAAAATAAAATTTTCTCTTTCTGTGCAAATATTCTAAACTTTACAAAATATGTAACTGTATTTGGTAAAACGGAAAATGCAATTCGGTTTTCAAAAACAAAGAACTAAATGTTTCTTTCCAATCATTCTATACTAACCTATCCCTTCACTTTTCTCAGAAATCTGTATAAAAAATAAAAATAAATACATTATTTAAAACTATAAAAGTTTTTGTAGGAATAACATTGCCTTGCATTGTATTGTTATACCATTATATTACTTAGATATAGACTTTATCAAAGTGACTTCATCATAATGTTTGTCTATATTATTAAAATAATAATTAATTCTAACGAAAGTGTTGTTTTAATAAGTTAAAAATACAACTTGATTTTAACGGTAAAATCCCTTGTAGTTCCTGGATTTTCAGTTTTATAATTAATTTTGTAAAATTGGATTTATCTAGGCCTACTGCGGATTGGCATCGTATGTAGGGCACGCTTGATAAGTTAATTCGAAGGAGCGTTATCTGCTAGAATGAACTGTTGAACCCTGACTTGTTCGAAATGGAACAGTAACTTAGAAAAATAGACTCCTCCTATGTTTTCAGACTCCAGAACATTAAATTTCTAACATAGATTAATTTTAAATTATCCATGTCTCATTTCCTCGTTGTTGGTCTTTTTTTAAACAGTCAAACCATAAACTACAACGATGATCGTGTTTGTAGGTGACTACCTTGTAGATACCATAAAGAAAATTCAACTCAATGTTTTTATGACGATGTGAATGACGTATCAAGAAACTATCGTTTAACACGTTTATAAAAAAAATACTAAATTATCGTAATGTAGAGATGTAAAATATGGTATTTATTAGGCTTCATATTTGGCTATATTAAATTTGTGATATTAAAGCAAATTCTAAAAACGGTAAATTCTGATACATGATACAATTAATTATGAAAGCAGTTTTAATATTTTTATTGTTTAAGGCAACGTTATCAGTGATAGTAAATGCATCAAAAATCAAGTATCAAACAGAAATGTACAATAGGAATAACGTTAATTACAATAATAACTAAACTAAATTACAAGGAAGATTCAAGTTTGTTATACATATCTCATTGTTCCTTAGCTGTAAATAAATACAGGTGTACATCTATAAGGAACAGTTTTTGTGTTGAATGCGAAATATAAACTAGATATAGAACTTTATTTAATAGCGTGTATATAAAGATGTTACTTACCACAATGCATTAGTGATTTTTCAGCAATATCAGGATGTTGTAGTTTATAATAATAATACTACAATTAGTTGTATTACCATAATGAGAAGGGAAAAGCAAAGTACCTTAACTTCATGCTTCGTTTGACTTTCGTCAACATACAGAAGTAACTAATGTTAGAGTTAGGTTTTCTAGAGAATATTTCTCAGGTAAGATATATCCTACAAACATATTAAAACCAGGCCAAGTCACTATTCAAAAGATTATTTGTCATTTATCTCTTTATACTGAAATTATGGTCTCATTAATTGGCCATCAGAAGACGTCTACTGATGACGTTAGTTTCTCCTCATTCTTATTATATCAAATTAAAAGCATTAGCAGATTCTATTACAGAAATAATTTTTAAGCATTTATCCTCACAAATATATTCTTGTTTTCAAACGATAGAATTTATACGAAATAAAAAGGCGAAAAAGTTAACAAGTTTGGATTGCACTCATGTGTCTTTGATGTTACAATCTAAAATAAATATAATTACATAAATTTTGATACTCTTTTAAGCTTAAGAAGATTAATGTAATTTTTTCAATTAATTATATAATTTGTTTTGAAAAAGTTTGTTTAAAAATGAATGCTTAGTTTGGTTTTGTAGTAGCAAATTTAAAAAAATGTATTACTTATTACATTTTAATTTTTTTATTCGAGCCTTTACTTAACACTGAAAACCTAACTTATTATTAAAACATAATTAATTTAAATAATATCTTTTTTACTTTAACATCTATTTAATTACTAAAATATCAGTAATTCATATGTACAAACTAAATTTAAGAATGTTTATTGTTTTCTTATTATAATATTATTTACGATTTTGTATGACTGTTAGACAGCTACAGAGGAATCTAAAATTGTTTATTAAATTTTGAATTTTCTATTTCCTTACAATTTATACAACAGTATTAACACGTAAGTTTTAAACTAATTCTTAACGATTTATGCCTAACTCTTCAAGGTAATGTAACACAAGTCTTAGTAGTGTACAGTCTAAGAAACAATTTTTTCTTCTGATATTTTACTTATAATATAATTTATAGAAATGAATAACACTAAAAACATATGTTTACTATATAAACTATTTTACACTTTAAACTAACTTTTATGATATAATCAAACTCACAGTTTTATGAAGTTTTTGCTCTAAATATGAGCAACTTATGTACGAATATTTATTAATAACCATTAATTTTGTCTTAACTAGTAAAACTTATAAATATGTTCTTTTACTGTCGATCTATTAGTTTTAATATAACTGTAAGTTACTATATATGTGAAGCAGGTTTATATATAATTTATAATAACAGTAAACTGTAAGTCACACTTTGGGGAATTAAATCTCAACAATTTTAATGTATTTATTTATTGACCTCCATGAACCTGAAATATAGTCGTTGCACGTATACTGTCACTTCTTTACATAAAAAAACCTGACACGCTTTAGTCAAGGTTCCTTCGGTATGCAGAAACTGCCTACTTTATGCGGCCAGCATTTAGTTTATTTGCCATACTATAAGGAGATTAAAGCAAAGATAGATCGGTAACAAACAATACAAAATAAACAAAATATAGTATTTAACCTGATTGGGATTCTGAGAATCAGCGAAAATGTAAAATGTTTAATGTCGTACCCTAGTTGCTTACCTTTACAAAAAAAGGTGTTGAGTTTCTTTTGTTAACCACTTGCAACAGGGTAAATTCACATTTCACGTTAAATTTAAAAAAATAGATCTTGAATAACAATTTGTTGATTCATAAATTACACGCCTCCAGCAAAAAGTTATATGCCCTTAAATTATATTGTATATTCCCATTTAATTTTCTTGCATTTACATTCAGACAAAGAGAAAAAGCTCCCCCCTTTATATTAAACAACAGAAAATCCCCCTTACTATTAAAATTAGAACAATTTAAGCCCTCTCATTTAATTAACTATGCAAATTTTTTTTATCATTTACAATAATTCTCAAGTACAACACATGAGCAGATCTTGAAATAAGATAAAATGATAAAATGTATTGATAAATACTAGTAGATATCTTTATAATTAAATGGTACCAATACAGTCTAAAATAATAATATGTATATTTAAATAAAGTAGATATATTTAAAATTAAATACAGTTCAAAAGTAAAAAAAAATACATAAATAAATACATTTTTTATTACATTTTGTGAGACGTCACGTGATAATAAACAAACAAAAAATATTAAAAATAATTTAGAAATAGTTCAATATGGGACTGAAATTCCAAAAAAAATGTAGCTATCCCATCCGTAAAATTAAATAGTGTAATGCCTACATTGCCTTGTGTTTATAAATTAAAAAAATGAGTTCATATAACCTTAATAATTTATGGTTAAATGTTATGTTGTGTTTAAATTGTTTACAAATTTAATTGCTATGTTCTTAACACAAGTCACGGATATTATATATTACTAAGTTCTATAGTTGAAGAACTCAGGTACATTGTAAAATAAAGTTGAAAGTATCCAGATTTGTGATGTAAAAAAATCAAAACTATTAGTTTTTTGAAGTAGTTTTGTCATAACTAAATTTGTCGATAAAACTTGTTTAAAACATATTATAAGAGAAGAGAATTATATTTTGCAAAGACTTTAAATTTCTAAAATTTGCCTAATTCTCTTATTAAAACTGATTATTGCTGTCCTTTTTTTCTTCAAAAACTTTTATAAACATAGTTATATTTGATGAATAAAGGCTAGTTAAAATCAACTTTGACACAAAAACATTTGGCTAATACTTTTTTTTACATTTTCGTTTAAACAAAATTTACAATAAATCAGTAATTACTGGTACCTGTGATAAACTATAGCATCTTAAATTATAGTCAGATATAAGGTTAAGCTCACTTAACCTGGATAACACGAAGTTCTCATTTAATTAAATATATAATACGCAAACATTTCTAATACATATCGCAGTATTTCAAGTGTACTCGCATTTCATGGTTAACGACTTATAACAAAACACTGAACTGCATACTTAAACGAAAAACGCTTACATCACAATCCCTTTGTCGTAATGTCGACTTTCAGCCAGCTAGTCTCCAGGTCACGTCAAGTAAAAGTCGAGGTACCAGTCCCTAGCGTGGCCATCAGTCAAAGCGGGAACTTGAAAAAACGCTGGATACTGACATGATATACTTTGCACTAAGTCAGGCGGCTTATCTGCTAGGAGAAACTGGTATCATTTAAAAATCAGTGATTTGATATTTACAAACGTTAGTGAAGATTTAAAATGTTTCAGGTTCTAAAAAGGGCAAACTGATGTTTTTAAATCAAATATTATTAAAAACCGTTTCCTCAAAAAAAAATAAAATAAAACATAATAATAATAATAAATAAATAAATGTATGCTTTTTATGCAATTGCTGCTTAAATCAAATAGAAATTGCGGTTGACGGTTTTCAGCTGAATTGTTTTTTGTTTTTGTTTTTATATTTCAAAACAATGTGCATATTTTAATTGTGAATGCATGTTAATTTTATTTTATTAGATCTAAAGCAACTGTCAGAATCTACAAAATTTCGATCTGTTTGTTTTATGATCTCCAAGTTAATGGAAAATATAAAATGTTACATAAATGTTTTGCTCAAAAATAAAGAATGTGTTTATATTAAGCATCGCTTCACAATTTTATCGGAACTGAAATAATATATTTATGAATTTCTTTTCCTTTTTCAAAGCAAAAAATCCTTTTAGGTTATCATTACCTGGATATGTTTATGAATATGGTAGTTAAATGCAATATGTGTTAGAATACCATGTATGATGTGAACAAAATGATTCTGGTTCATTTTAATAATTTTTCAAATTTATTTTAATAAATAGAATCCGATCCTTATAGCCCGCTAAGGGTTTTAGAGACATCATGCATATACGTAGGTTGAGACTCTAGTTTAAATTATAAACGTAATTATATCCTAAATAAATACATATCTGCAGTAGGCCTACCAGGCAAGCTAATAATAATAGTGATAGACAGCAATGACTAAATATATACATCAAACTTCCTTCCCAAACTGGTGCTAGAATGATAAAAAAGAGCATCAACAATTTTCCGGAAATTTTTTCCGGACAGCTACTATTTTCTAGATATTTCTATTGTAGGAGTGGTTCTACGTAGCCGTCCTTGAACTCATGGATGTATTCTCCAGTTTTAAATTAAACCTTAGTTGTAATCTTTGATTATTTTTAATTATTTGTTTTTAATTTTTAAACATTTTATTTTCATAAACAAAATGTTTTATGTTGTACTATTTGTATTAAATATTTATTTAAATTAAGAATATAATAATTTTATAAATTAATGTATAATTTAATTTAATTTTGAACTTTATTGCGTTTTCCTCCGTTTATAATTAGGATTTCTTATCCTTGTGTAAATTTTACTGTGTTTATGTATTTTTAATGTTAATTTATATTCGAACATTTGCATATAAATGTATTTTTCTAAAATAAATAAATAATAATAATTAAATCAACGGTAAGTTCATGGAATTTCTCCTCTAAAAATGTATAGATGAAGGATGAATATAAATGGTTTTACAAAATACCTTAAGAAAATGAAAGAGCTAGCATTCTATTCATGAGAGTTGGTTGCAGCTGCCCTTGGGGGATATTGAACATTGACGGTGCGGAGAGCATATTGGACGGTGAATATTTAATGTATTTCAAAGCTAGTTTGAACGAGGAAGTGGTCATAGCTCCCAGCCATAATGCATGTATATATTGTAATTATTGTAGCTTTAACAAAAATAAACATTGTTGACTCGTTGTGTAAAATGTTTAAAGAACATTGTTTTAATTAAAGAACGATAACTTATACATATAGCCAACACTTTAAAAACGAATTGTAAAACTTACAAATTTGTTTGATATTTAATTATGCATGTGAAATAAATCTACTAGTTACCTCTAGTTTAAACTCGTTACATGTTGACATAATTTATCTGGTTACAAGGAAAACAATTTTGTGAACTTTTCTGCGTACTTCTAACATTTTAAATCTTCGCAAAACTTAAATAATTGAAGTAACAGTATATTTAGAAGTAATTAACGAGATTGCATAACATAGTCAATTGATGCTATATTCTATGATCGATATAATAGATATTAAATCATCTTTATTTATAATCTAGAGCCAGGGCTGTTCCAGAGTTATATACCGGATCACGGAAGGAGTCTAGACGACTCTAAGACTCTAAGGACACGAACCATCGCTGGATACTCTTCTGGTCTGCAAGAACATCACCCAAACCTCCAGATCACCTAGTAGATACAAACGACAATAATCGGCGTCACCCTTTTAATTTAGCATTATTTTTAGCATTGCCGCTTATTGCTTTTAAGTAAATAGAATTTCGGGGCAAATTTAACAAAATATAATTACTTTAAATTCATAAAAAAATCTATCTCTTACAAAATGTTACTTTTTTAAATTCATCTAAAACTGTATCATATATAATACAATCCACAACAGAATCTACTGAATAGTTATAATTTCTTAGATCATTGAAAATATTTTATTTTGTATATCATTGTATATGTTTTAGGGTATTAGAAAAAATAAATTTTTATTTTCATTTTATAACACAAATTATTTCATTTAGAAAATTCCTAAAACTTACCAAAATTAATTGAGTTAAGAAAGTGAATACTAGATATAAGGAAGGATACCGTTCTCCGAAAGGCACGACTCCAGAGAAGAGATTAGTCTCAACAATTTTAACGAAAAATGTATTCCTTAGCGAACAATTAAGGGTTATTATCTCAAGCCGAGCAGCAGACACGAAAGTTATCCTTGCAGAGACGTACCCAACTTAGTACCCGTCAGGTAGAGGTAGCCTGGTGTTCATATAGTTAATTTCAAGAAGAAAAATTGTATTAATTAAACTTAATTTAGGTCTTGCTTTAACATAGTGCCGGTGGGTCGTTGGAATACGTGTCCTAACCAGAAGGGGTGTAACCTACAGGGGGCGTGTCATAAACCTATTATACGGCGTTAACCACTGCCTATCGTTATTCAAACCGCTTAACAATAACAAAAAAACTTAAACAAAATTACCAAACTAATACTAATATTTAAAAAAACATAGTATTTATTACATTAAACAAGAATTCTGTATAGTACCTTATTCTTTATTCACAATTATGTTACGGTATTTGTTAATATACAAAGTTTCCCATGCGTAAAACGTGTTGGGTTTAGTAAAATTTTTCAACAGTAGTTTATAATTTATATTTTAAAATTAATTTATAAATTTATCATTTTTAAACCTATAGTTGACATAATAAGGTAACAAATTTCAATGTTAAAAATGTAAATAATATTATATCATAATATTATTATCAGTTTTTGTGGAAACAAACATTAGTCAACACAGAATATTTTAGAGATTAAAACATATAATTATTGTAAAATCTGACAGAGCTAAGTTTGGAGGTATTTTGGTAATGCAAAAGTTATTGTTATCTGCTGAATGTTTCAAAAGATGATAGAAATTTTACAATGATTTCAATAAGGAGTTAACGTTATTGTTTTTATATTGAGTATAAAATAATAATTATTTGTGTAGTTTATCTGCTAAAGTTTAATATTTAAAACGTTTGTTTAATTTCCATATTATTTAGTACAATCAATAAAACTGTGGCGTGTATTTCGTGGCAGCGTAACACGCAATAACAGTCACCGTAAGTTTTACCGGTATCGACTCTAATTGGAATGGGATACTTTCCAGGGGTCTGGCAATCTCGAATTTATGGGAAAGGTATTTGGCTCAGTTATATTGGGCATTCAGTTATATTCATCCTTAATATTTCATCACCGCCAAAAGCTCCTTTTCGGAGTGAGTGCGTGATGACTACAGCTATCCTTACTTTACAGTGACCTATCGTTACTACATCGCATGCGTCAGCTATGCGAACCGTCAGAACTACCGAGCTCACGTTGCCTACTTCTTAACAAGCTTCTGTATGCATGAGGTATCTGAATATTCTTCAGCAAGGAACGGAGAGACTGAATATTCTCCAGCAAGGAGCGGGTGTCTGAATATTCTCCATCAAGGAATGGGTGGTTGAAAATTCTCCAGCAAGGAATGAATGGGCTGAATATTCTCCAGCAAGGAAGCTGAATATTCTCCAGTGGGGTGCGTATACAGCACTCTCCACTGCGCGTAGTACACGTTGTTACAGTGGGCCCACTAAATGTATAATAAATGTTTAAAGAACTTGTGTGTGTGTTATGTGTTGTGTGTTACGTGATTGTGTGTTTTTAAACTAAGACAACGGGAACTACCCAGCAAACACTTGAAAATGGCTGAATAGCCGAAACGGCCGTAGTGAAATAACTACGAACAATAGACTATTGTTGACGGTAAGTCTAATTAATATATATAATAAAGCCTAGCTTGGTGATTAAAAAAAATATATATATTAGAAACATCGAACTTTATCTCAGGTAGTACAAGTTTATTCTTTGGATATCTATCCATCCGATCAATATAGCCAATGAGAAGGTAACTTTGTTTAACATTAACTGTAAACACAGTGTATTGTGCATTTACTAGGCATATTGTTTTATCTTTATAGTTTGTTTGCAGAGTATAGTGTGTTTTAAATCAACTATAAAACAACTTAAATTTTACAATGACTGCAAAGTTTCTGGAGGTAGGCCCTAGCTATAAACTGTTCTTATCGACAACAATCTTACGTCATTATGTAACTAAGTTAGTGAAGTGTCATTTTGCTAAGAAATACCTTAAATAATCTAATGTGGATTAATATAAAACCATTGCATATTTACTGAAAAATTCAACAATTCTATGTCTATGTTCATTTAACCCTTTGACGGCCATGAGCCGATATATCGGCTTACAAAAATACTTCTGAAAACGGCCACGAGCCGAAATATCAGCTCAACAAATACAACGCCAAAACGGCCGCTAGCCGATATATCGGCTTGTTATTCTTTTAGTGATTACACACTTAACTTTTTAACTATTTTAATTAAATTGTGTTTGTAGTGAAAAGGAAAGAATCAAATTGCTTGTTACTAGTAATCAAATCGAGATTATGTTTTTTTATTTTAATCTAAATGTGTTGTTTATTCATGAAATCGAGTAGGCCTTGATTTGACAGCTAGGAGTAGTAGAACAATATCGACATTCAGTTGTTCTGTGCAAGTACATACACATTATTTGGAAATATGTTTTTATCTGATTGAAATTGTACTTTGAACCATTCGCCAACTACTGAGAAAAACCACATCCTAATTTTAAATTTGATCACGGGCATTTACTTTAACGATAGCTTACATTTTTATTGGACTGTATCTACTTTCACTTGTACTCAGAATCCATAAAATTATTGTATAATTGGTTAATTTACAAAGTCACAAAATTCACAATTTAAAATAAAATTTTTTTAGGAATCGCCACATTTTGCTACTTTAAAATATAATCATAGTAATTTCTCTGATAAAATTTTATGAAACAATATTGATATTTTTTGATAATTATTATATCTGCCTGTTTTAATGTTGATAGCCTAATTAAGTTTCCGCTCTCTATTATTTTGTCAAGTTTTTTATTAAAATAGAAACTCGATAGGGTTTTACTGTTACAAATTTTGAAATTCCCAAAAAATCATTTACATATTTGTTTAAAGGTAGGCCTAAGCGTAGTTTGCTAAGAAATTTAATACACGTGTTTCCATCCACCCCATTTGTCAAAATTTCTCCTTTAAGTGTGTGCGCTAGTCGAGCGAGATTTTCCGTAAGACAAAAACACATTGATAGCTATACATAAATATTGTCTTGTGAGATGATGACACAGATTCTCACAATTAATGTGTTCATTTACTCAGACACGTTTCAACGACAATGTCGTCATCTTCATGATACACGAGCGGTTAGTGTCAGACATTGATAGCTTCCATTTTCCATATCAAAACTACCAGGTATTCTAAACAACTCTAGTCCATACAGTATTTTTATTTATTGGATACTAAATATTTTTTTTAGAGTGCACAGAATGAGAGTGCATACTAAATATGTTTAAATAAACGGTACCAGATAACTGCCACATACTTTCACCCATTTGAAACTTTATACCTTCCCAAGAGTAGCATAGGAGGTGGTTATTTAGAATTGAAAAAGTAGAAAAATGTTACCATGGAAAATATTAGATGCATGTAACACACATCCATATTATATTATTATTATTATTATTTAAACTATTCGATCGATTTCGAACAAATTTGCACCAAACATGTCAATTAGGCCTGTATAGATGCACGAAAAAATGTTTTCAAAAATGTTGAAAAAACCCCCGTTTTGGCCATAAAACGCCCAAAATCAGTTATTATTATTACCTAAACGAGAATGTTTAGAAAGATGCGGTTTTTTGCATAAAGTAAAGTACATTAAGGGCTACAAATAAGACGAATTTTATCAAAATCGTTAGAGCCGTTTTTAAGAAATTTTGATTTTTCTTGTTTTTTGGCCATTGCGTTTTTGTTTTTTAATTTAGAACGCAAAACCAAGATATAAATTAAAGGTTGACAAATAGTATTTAATTAAACTTGCACTTCTTATCAAGTCACAAAATCGGCTTCTTCGACCTGTGTGGCAACATTCATTCTGGAATAATTTCATAACAATCTCGTTCCGTGAAGTAATTCCACGTATGTTCAATAGATGTTTTTATGTTCAATAGATGCTGCAGTTTTTCAAAAAGTATATAAAAAACAAGCAGGGGTCTCCCTTAGTTGATAAATAATTTATATTTTATCTACATATCATACACATTTAAAGACTCTTTAAACATACGCCTATTTAAAGAGCACTAATCAAGCCACATATATGTGATAAAAGACACATAAATAATCAGTTAATACACAATTGACTAGTAAATAGTCGAAATTAAGAAAATATTTTTTACTTGTCACTTTATTTGATCAATAATTAGTCTGACAAACTACATGTGGCTAAACAGATTTTCTTTTTCAGAGATATGGTTTCACCTTCAGCTCCAGTGAGCATCTAGATAACATTTCATGTACATAATTGTAAATAGCTATAGTTTATACATATAATCTTAAAAATATATCTTGTTCTGTAAACTGTCTTTTATTTTAAAACAAAGTGAATACTTAATAGCATCGCAATTATATCGTGTTTGGACTTAAACATATAATGCATTGAGTAAGTTACGTGAGACAAACATATACGAATACCGGGATTTAAACTAGGTAAACTAAGCTCTCTTATGAAGCAAGAATTTTTTTTTGTTATCTAGCTTGTATGGTGAATTTGAAGTGAATTAAAACAATACTCACATTTTTACAAGTAGTAATTAAATCAAATAATTTGCAGGCAACATATTAACACCATATACATTGATATCAAAAAGGTCGGCATTCAGTACTTCTAACGTCAAATCCCAAACTAGTTTTAAATATAGGCTACACTAACAATTAATTTTAAGGACTGCCTAACATCCTTCAAATGCTAAACATGTTTAGTTCGTCTGCTTTCTCAAAATAATCAAAGTGACGTAAAATTTTGACCTACCCTACAAGGAAATTATATGTTTACTGTATGGATAATTACCTATAATACTTGTGTTGCCCTACTATGTTGAAAAAATCGAGTGAAATACTCTGTTTATGATGGCTGGGAGCTGTGGCGACTGACCAGCTCTCTCTAGTTCTAAAGTTATTAAATATTCACAATCCAATATGCGCTCCCTACAATAAATATTCAATGTCGCTCAAGGGCAGTTGCGAAATTGTTGGCTGGAATGCATAGATAATAAATGTTCAAACTTATATATGCTCACTCTTGGTAGAATTTAGAAGTTTTATTTATCTAAGTTTATTTAATAATTTGTAAAAGTTTGAATAGTCAAAAATATTTGCAATTTTATTGATTAATAATCCTGTAAATATTTGTTTATTTACATACTTTAACAACATTTTTAACCGAACTGGTGTGATAAAAGTGTACACAAATTTACTTAAATATGAGACAAACGACGCTTACTAGGAAACCAAAATCATATCTTACTGATATCATGAAAATTGGGTTTTTGAACTTTATTTCAGAATGATTAAAATACTTACTGGCTATTATGATTTCCGAAACATGATGGTTAAATGTCGGCTGAAAGTATGAGGCTATTCATATATAACAAATAAGAATTTTACATATACCAAATAATATTATTCTAAACAGAATAGGAAGTTAGAGGAAGGTAGATGTATTATATTTACTTTTATATAGGCTATATATTTTCTCTTTAATGTATTTTTATATAACAGGCTGTATATTTTCTAATAAGTGTATAATTAATTAAGGAATGTCTTATGTAAGTACTAAATATATTTAAAAATCAAAAATATTTAAATCTTAATTTTTTTTTGGTGCTATGTAATAGTTTTGTTTCAATATCCAACAACTATAAAATCTTTCTCTTTTTTTATTGCTAGTATCTAATGTACTAAGTATATTTTAAGTAAAAACATAAAATCAATTATAATCCAAGTCTTTGTAGTATCTAAAATGTCTTTTGTACTTCTTACAAAACAATTATAAAATGGAGAAATTATCTGTATAACAGCTATACTTTGGTTAGAAATAAAGTCAATTAAAAATAAATGAAATATTTAAAAATACTAAATAGGAAAATGAAACATAATTACGTTGTTAATTATTTAAAGTACAATTACCAATTTTATTAATTAGGTTGCGTTGATTTAATTCAGTTATATTATTAAAATAGTAATTCATATTATTTATAACATAAATCATTCATAATTATTTAAAAATTATTTTTACAACTTTTTATTAATAATCAAACATTAACGTTTTACTAAACTTTATACTTAAATAATACGTAAGCCAAAGTAATCACTGCAGATCATTTGGTCTGTAAAATACTATTAAGAGTATATAAAATAATATGAAACCAGTTGGTATTTTTGTATATACTTGTAATTAATGAATTAATACATTGTAGCGTTTGTAGAAACGTAAATCCAAGAAACTAGTAACTTTGAATTCGCGCGCCAAGGCCAATTCATGTTGGCAACATTGTACGTAAGACCAGTCTGCCACTCAACAGCTGTTCCCTGCCTGGCTTGCTAGCCGGTCATTTTTTTTTTGCTTATTCATTCTTCTGCCGTAGCCTTGACCATGTCAGGTGAAAAGTGACAACACGATCAACTCTTAGTCTAAACAGAACTTTATTTAAATGTAAAACCGACTTGGTAAATTTAACCATCTGTAAGCAAGTTTTATTAATATGCGTTCGTGAGTTGTTTGAAGTTATTCTTGTGAAGTGTTTTTATGGCGTTTCAAGGCAAATCTGTCCGACCTTGTCTAAGGCCTATTTCGTTACAAAACATGTCTACCGGCTAAGATATCCATCTATCTTCTACCAGGTAAAGTTCAAACCTAAATTACACCCTGAGTTGGCTATAATAATATGTATTGTGTGAATTTAACTGTAACATTTATCTACACTTGCAGAGTATATTTTATGTCATAACTTAACTTCTTTTTTTCATAGCCTATATTTTAAATAGCCTATCTGTTTTACTTAACGTAGCCACAAGCCTTAAACTGTTTGCATTATAAGATTTAGAAGCCTTTTTAAGCCTTATAAAGGTGTAATAGTGTGTATTCAAAGCTCTGTTTTAAATAATTCTTTGTAAGCCTATAAATTAGAATACAGTTTCTTACACGAGGTTAAATTACAGTTTCATACAGGAAAATATTATACAGTTCTATACACGAGGTTAACTTTACAGTATCTTACATGATATAGTTATGCAACTTTATACATGATTTTAGCCATGTACTAAAACATGTGTTTTTTTTATAGTTAACATCACTGGTTTAAGTATCGCATGGGTTTAACATCCTACAAGTTTTGTCTTCCATCTTCGAACAATAACAACCAGCTATTATGAAAACATTTCTGAGTGTTGCTAGAATTTTGAACTGTCTGTTACTTTAAAAATGATATCAAATTAATAAAGACTTACATAGTTGAAAAAGGCTACAATAATATTTTTTTTATAATAATAATTGGGAGGTGCAGCTATAGCATATTTCGGACCTTAGCCCTAACGGCTCTATATTAGAAAATTTACATACCTTTTTTTATAGAGAGACGTCTCATAATTTGTTTTATTAATTAATTTTTACCTAGTATTAAGTTTGGCCATAGATATAAAACTATTATCAAATCCATGGTGAATGTATTCAATTTTGTAAATTTTTAAACACTACTAGTTCGTAATTTTGTATTTTTTTTATTGTAAACAGGGAGGGTTTTTCAAATTTTATTTTGGGGAGGGTTTTTCTTTTTGAACATAATTAATTAATATATATATTGTAAATATTTTCTTTGAAAATCAATTGTACTTAAGGGCATGTCAATTTAAGATTTTTATTATTTAAGGGCGTATAATTTTTTGTATTTTAATTTAAAATAATATTTTAATAAACAAATTGTTTATTAAGTGAATTGTATTTGTTTGGCATTTCCTGTGAATAGCTAATTCAGGTGTTTCTTAGAAAAACTTTCCAAAATAAGGTAAGGCTACAGATTATTATTCTTAGAAGGATTTATCATCTTTGTTTCTTTTAATGTATGTACCACCCCATTTTTGACTCAGTACGCTTTCCATTTTGTTTGTTCCCTTTGAGGATGGTACAACATTATAATATGATTTAGTTTTCTTTATGTCGTAATTTATGAATTAAATTTAGCTAAATTTAACACTACATATATTTAAAATATTTTTGGATTAAAATGTCTAAAATTTTACGTTTGTTTCAATAATAATAATCAGTTCTAAGCCAAAATAATAAAAATATGTTTTAGTCTAGATAGATATTTGTAAGAATTTAAAATAATTGTAATAACTATAAGTGTTGATGATTAGATTAATATGCCTATGAGATAAGAACAGAGTTTCAGGATTTAGCCAGATGGTATTTTAATAACTTTATGTTTAACCAAGCACTACTATGATGTATCTTATAAATATATCGAATTGGTAAAGACAATATAAAATAATACACATTGTTGCATAACGTCTCTATACATTGTATTTATGGCTTACGGAGTGAATTTAAAGCAGAAATGTATTTTTTTAAATTATTATTTCAAGGTACTCAATCAAAGGGTATTTCTCAATAATAATGTCATAATAAAAAAGAAAAATAACGTCATTCTCTAGCATTAGGGTATAGCAATGTGAATATAAACACAATTATTTAAATCTATTTGGATTTGAAACTATTTCTTTAGTTCTTATACTTTAATGTACTGCTTATATGAAATTCAAGTTTTACACTAGGTCAAATTTAGTTTTCGCAAAATCAATAACGTTTTGATTAATTCTTGTTTCAATAATAATAATTAAAAAAAATGTTTCAAGGAGGAAAAGCTATGTTTAATGAATATTTATTAATTAAAAATTAAACTTTTACTATATATTTGTAATTGGAACAACATTTTATTAATATATAGTCATTTGGAAATGCAATGGGTTAAACAAGGATTTTATCTACTCAAAACCTGTTCTTTTCCGAAAAACAAATACTGATTAATTTTTAACACAGTGATTTAGAAACCCTTTATAGGATGTAGGTTTTTAATAGACTTGTATATTTAATACATTAGTTTGACCAAATCAACCAATACGTTTTTTACAGCAAACTAAATCTTTTATTTTTGTTCGTGTAAAATGCATTTAGTCAAACTCATTCATAATTTCAAATGTTTTCCCAAAATACTTAATACTTATTTCTAAATTTGATAATATACTTGCTGAATACCCGTGCTTCGCTGCAGGACATTTCTTTGCATCACTATGTTACATAATTGTAATAATTCTATCTCATTTTCTTTCATATTTTATTTCATGTAAGTGAATTATTACATGTATTTTCAATTAATTTGGTATTTATTGTTCATTGACTGCTCGTCAATCGTCTTCATCACGGTATATGGGTTCATTAACTTAGATTATTAAAAAATAAACAATTCACAGTGGAGAACGTCTTCTTATTCAACTGCTAAATCTACAAACTGGTAATCACAGTCTTAGGTGGATGTTCCAGATCGACCAGAAACTTATTTAATATGTGAATGAATATATCGTGATAGTTTTGATAATTTTCTTTCTTTAAAGTTTTTCTTAAAATTATTTAAAAAGTGCCAAATTTCAGCTCTCTAGCTCTAAGGAAAGAATAAAAATGTATATTAATTGTTTATTTTAGAGGTTAACGTACTACATTTTGACCCCTTATCAGAACATTACAAAATGTACAAATAGTTTATTAACTACATGGGTTTTTCAACAAATAAAAGTACAAATTTGTATCTTTCTATCTTTTAATAAAATAAAAGAAACAATAGTTATTGTCTTAGAGGTTGCTTTGACCCCTAAATGAAAATTATTAAAAAAATCTGTCTTAGTGTGCATTTAATGATTATGAGCAGTATGTGTACCAAATTTGAAGTTCGTAGACGGTATTAAATTAATATTTTTAGTTTTATGAGTTTTAACTAGATTTGTACCCCTTAGCAGTACGTGACAATATGTAAAAGTGGTTTATGTTTTATATGTACCTTGAAAAAAAAAAAATTTTCAAAACGTCAGCTCTCTAGCTTTGGAAAGTTCAAAAATGTATATTTATTGTTTTATGGGTTGTTACTACATTTAGACCACTTGTCAGAAATTGACAAAATGTAAAACTGGGTATTTTTTATATGTATTTTGTATGAAATAATTGTACAAAATTTCAGGTCTCTAGCATTAAGAAAAGTATACACATTAATACTAATTGTTTTAGGGGCTGTTACTACATTTTGAACCCTTAGCAGAACGTGACAAAATGTAAAACTGGTTTACTTTTTACATGTTGTTTTCAAGAAATAAAATTTCAGTTTTCTACATTTTAGGAATGTATAAGCAAACAATATTTATTGCTTTATGGGTTATTTCAACCCTCAAAGGTCAAATATTTTTAAGTCCTTCCATAGTGTGCATCTATCATCTATGAGTATTACTTGTACCAAATTTCAATTTCCTATGGGATATACAATTAATATTTATAGTTTTAGTGGTTGTTACTACATTTTCACTCCTCAGCAGAAAGTTACAAAAAGTAAAACTGTGTATTTTTTTATATGTATTTTCAAGAATTAATTGTACAAAGTTTCAGATTTATAGCTTTAAGGAAAGTATAACAAACATTATGTATTATTTTATTTATTGTTACAACCCTAAAGGCCAAATATCTTAATATGTTTTCTTACTGCGCTTCTAGTGCCTATGATTAATACGTGTACCAAATTTCACGTTAATAGGAGGTAGGGTCTTTGAGATCTATAACAAACGATATTTATTGTTTTAGGGGTTGTTTCAAAACTTAAAGGCCAAATATTTTAAAATCCTTTCTTAGTACGCCTCTAGCGCCTATGAGCAATATGTGTAAAACATTTCATGTTAATAGGTGGTATGGTTTTTGAGATACTGTGATCAGTGTGCGAGTGAGTGAGTGAGTGAGTAGGTTTTGGATTTTATATATATATATAGATTGTTTATGGGTTTAATTCAATACTTGTGACTAACTAAAGTTGGCTGTAGCCACTGGCTATTACAACCTATCTTTGAAGTGCTTAAAATATTTACTATCCAATATGCAGTGCACAATATAAATGTTCAATTTAGCCTCAGGGCAGCTGTGACTAGTAACGTATTAGTTTATTTTAGATATATTTAGTTTAAACAAGTTCAATCTAAAGTTTTTTCTGTTATGAATAACTTGAATTAAATACATGTTTAAGGTCAAATCTAATGTCCTTTTTTATACTATATAATAGTTTTTAAAACTATCCAACTTATATTGTTTGCATAATTATTTATTTAAATTAAAAACATCAATGATATATTATTGTTAGTTATAATATTATTATTGAAATATTTTATTATTTTCTTAGTAAAGCTCAATGAAAACTGTAACATTATAATGTGTAATATAAAATGTAATGATTTAGATCGTTATTGCATAAAGTTAAAAC
This sequence comes from Philaenus spumarius, assembly GCA_018207615.1. Classification (NCBI taxonomy): domain Eukaryota; kingdom Metazoa; phylum Arthropoda; class Insecta; order Hemiptera; family Aphrophoridae; genus Philaenus; species Philaenus spumarius. Next base: position 43,758 of record JAGFPH010001393.1, read on the forward strand.
AATACTTATATCTGGCTAATTTATTTGTTGTACCAGAAAAATATTTATACAATATAGTTTTTATATTTTGTATAGTGATTATGTTTAATATTAGCATCCTTAGATATTTTTAACAAAGAATATATTATAAATACAAATAATCTAGAATAAACACACATTAAGATCAGTAGTTAGTTATTTAGTTTTTGATATTTCACTTATATACAATTTCACTTTGATATTATTCTCAATATACAATGTATTTTATAAAACGTAAAAAAGTCAAAAACGTTTTATAGTAACTCTGAAATTATCTTTTATAAACAATATCGGTTTTTGTAAACAAATTATTACTAAATTATGTATAGTATTTCCATAAAACATAGGCCTATATTTAACAGGTATTTAAAAATCAGATAATACACAAGCATAAGCTACAAAATACAAACTTTTGAATTTGTCACTACAACCATAATAGTCAGCTTTATTATCATAAATGAAGTTAATGCACCTGTTATTACCAATAACATTGTACATTTTACTAACTCTCATACTTCAATACACTATAAAGACCTTGTACATATGACAGGAATAACAAGGCCAATAAATTGGCATACCTACAGGTATTAACTAAAGAGTTTTATTTAGCATTAGGACCTACTTATTAATGTATATGCCTTTTAATTAACCCAGTTAAACAAGCATCACTTTCAGGTACCCTTATGAAATGGTTCTTTGTTTAAATACTTCAAAGGTTAAAGATATGTCAAAGTACTCTCTCATGTACAGTGTAATGTCTCAAGCATGTCTTTTAAACATCAGACACCTTATTATTAACTCCTTCACTATTAGGAAATAAGGTTATTTAAGGATAAACATGCGACTACATCAACGTCAGTCATAAAAGTATCTTTATTCATAAACATACAATTGCCGGTCTACCAGATGACCTTTGGTATTACTTAGCCAATAGTAATATACATCATACCATTCTCTCCACATGAATTGATACAAACAATTTCTAAGTAAAACAAAATACCTTCAAATCAATGTAAAATAAAGCTTTACATTAGACAAATGTCTCAATAATAAAATATATAAAAAATTTGATTAAATATACAAATCGTTTGGTTAGGTTACATCAGATAGTCTTAGCGTAATAATAATAAAACTTATAAGATTTATAAAAAAACATATTATTTTCTATTACATGAATGCTTTAGGATTACACTTTCTATTGATTTCTTAAACTAAAAGAAACTAAAAACCAATTTCAAATCTAAAATCGTTTTTTTATAACTATTTCTTTAAAGGATACAGTGTAATGGCATCAGGTGTTGTATCATCCTGTACATTCGAGGCACCTTGGTCAGGGGTTGTTTCATTAAGAGAAACAATGCTTGACTTAGATGAAAACAAAGTGTTATTGTGTTCATTCAACTTCTACAATTCGTGAGATTTAGTTTTACTACTAGACATCAATGAATCTATAATCTTCAGTGCTAAATTTGTATGTAATATTTTAAAATCATTAAATCATATCTATAAAATAACTTATCTAAAATTGCAGATATAAGACTTCCTGTATCTAGCTTATAGGTTTACCATCAATTTCAACCTAAAACAAAACAGGTTTAGTTACAGTGCTTTTACTATCACTAAAATTACACTGTAATTATCACTGAACACAAAGATCCTGGGTTCCAATCCAGGTATTAGTCCTTATTTTCTTACTTGTAGATTCCATACCTCATTTTAAATAAAATAATATTTAAAAATATTTTATATAATAACATGTCAAATAGTGCTTCAAACACTTTATTTATTTTACATCTTTGAATGTAACTAAATAAGTGATATAAAATAATTATATATTTAAAAAATATTCGTACACGATATCTTATTTATAAAGTAATATAATTTAAATTTCTTATTTTGTATTACTGATTTGTAAATTATAGTTTTAATGAAATAAGTAGAAGGTAATATTTGTGTACATTATTTTAGGTTTCACTAACATTTTTCTACTTGGCATTTGTGTTAAAGTAGTCATATTTGATGTATACAAATTGTCCAAAACGTTATTTGCATACCAATAAAACCAATGCAGAAATAGACAGTGCATACATTATTGTCATTGATTTAAAACTTGCAAATCAGGTATAATTCATGGTAAATAAGACTATAAACCATGTTATATCTTTAAAATGCTAATAAATAGTAGTTGTAAAATTTACTTGTGCATGTAACAAACTTGTAGTGTTATTGTATTTTGTAATAGTGGCACTTAAAATTCAATTTAAATACGATTTAAAAGTATTACAGAAAAAGATTATCTTGCAACTTGTTTACAAAAAAAAAAAAAAAATGTATACAAACATTGACATAAACTAACAAATACGTCAGACAAGTTTAAATAGTTAAGTTATTATTATAAAATCTTCATTAAAGTTAATTGTATTTTACAGAGCAACAAAGCTGTTTCGGCTATTTAGCCATCTACAAGTCCATTAGGCAGTTAGTTTTTCATAAATAAAATTGCATTGAATACATTATTAGTCTGAATTCTAATTACATATTTAATAATAAACTTAAATATTTTTAGGTATTTATACATTGCATTTAATTATATCACTTTTAATACAAACTATATAAGAAGCTAATATTGAAAAAAAGAAGCGATATCTTTGTCTATGTGACACTCAAAAACAATTAATTTTTTTATAATAACATCTTTATAGATAGATTTAATGTTGAGGTATTTTTGTTCAGTCATTGAATGGAAACCCCTAAATCGTTTGTTATATCTTTTAAACTGTGATATTTAATCGATATTCTTTAAAGTCATATTTATAATTACAAATAAATATAATCATAAAGTAAATGCAATATATCAAACAATATGTAATGAGTTCGAAACCTTAATTATAGATAGTCCCTTCACATTTTGTTTATAATTTACCCTTAAAAATTGATCTTGTTATCAAAGTAAGTTATTATTATGTATTATTTTCTCGGGTTGATCTAATTATAATAGCACCTAGTATGACACATTTTACAGGGAGTTTAGTACATAGGAATGTTATGGTTTTTAATTCAGTAAAAACGGATTTAAGTATTTAATTCGAATAATAAGGAGAAAGTTAATCTGAAATATAAATGTATATTGTTATCTTGAAACTATTTGTTATTTTTTAATTAATTAGAACTAAAAAATTACTAAAGATATAGTTGCTGATATAATGTGAAAAAAACAAGGAAACTAGTGTTACATTATATCATACGGTTTAGACTGTGTAAAAGTACATCTATATTCGCTTCGAAATAACTTGTAAAGAATTATAAAAATCTAACACTTAATCTAAAACAAATATTAATAATTACAACCAGAAAAAACGGATATATTTAGCTCAATAAACGCATGAATAAGTACATTTAAATTAACGAGCGAGTCAAGCGGGAACAGTAGTTGATAAAGATAAAGGCTGAAGTAGATGAATGTAGAGCGCTCTCACGGATCATTAAAGAACTACCAGCATACGGGAATGCATCAGCTGTTCAGAATCGTTATGAAACAAGAAAAAATCACTCACAAAAAAACTGTAAACGGGCATAAAACGATTAATTAACGCTATTTCTATAAAGACTACATACTCCTGAATATAATAAGTATAAATACTATTAAAAAACGTTTGATGGAAATAAATAAATAAATTTTATACGAACTAAGGACCGGCTCCAAATAGCCTACCTACGTAACAGCTGACACATTGAAATATGGCAAGACACGCCATTTGTGGAGAGAAGCCACATCGTTAATGTTACAGACTAAAAGGGACCCAACCGAAATAGAAAATCTTGATTAACCTGTAAGAAGAAAACCTCCATAGAAGAAAGAAAGATCTCACGAAGTTGTTGAAGATTATCTAAAGTGTGATGAGATATTACTAATAATATTTCAGCGTACTTGCCAGACTATAATTAAACATTTAAAAAAAAATATTAATATTTGATTGAATATCGTTGCCCACGGATACTAGCCCCGAGAATAAGACTTTTTATGTTAAATGAGATATTATGAAGCTGTTATTTTCATTAAATTGGATTGTTATATAGTAATAAGTAATTATCATTGATTTCTTTTGTTCTTGAATAAAATTGTTTTCTTTCACTTTTAAAGTTAAGTTAATTAGAAAAGAAAAGATATATTACAACTGGAAAGTTTAGTATTAATATTTTGACACATAGGAAGAAGTATTTAAAAAAACTTTTATTAAAAAAATCGTAGTGGCTGTGACTAGAAACGAAACATTTTACAAGAGTTTTTTGGGCAGTTAGGAATAGAAAAAAATAAATTTTGATTTAATTGTTGTTTAGAAATTTGTGAAAATATGAACATTTTTTGTCGTTCGAGATCAGAACAATATTGACTTGTTTGTTGTTACTGAATTATATAAAAAAATACTAAAAGTGATTAAGTTTAAAAAAAACATAACCATATTCATTATCAGAAAAACTAGAATCGGAAAATGTCATAGGATAATTTTTTTTGTGCCCATAGGTAGGTTTAACTTTGTTGTCCAATCTTTTACATTTTGAAGCTCCCACACACATTATTGTGTTTTAACGTAGTTACTTTCTTTCGATTTACGGAACTTCTTCCTCTTTATTATATTTAAAAAATGCTTAAGAAGAGATAATAAAAACGCTTGTACTTCAAAAATAAAAATTAAAGAATAACAGAATCGAATAATACTCGTATTTTGTACCATCTTCAATGTGATTATTTAGTTATTATGCAGAATCAAATACTGTTATTTTAATTGTAAAGATAAATAAATATCACACAAGTTATTACTCTTTTTCTGAACAAATCTAAACTATTCTAAAATTGTTAAGAACGATTTATTATGTTAATAAAATCTGTAGACTATTTGTATTGTAAAATAAATATTATTCGTAAGATTAATGTATGGACATTTTAAAAAATTAACGTGTTATAAAAACATTAATTTAAAAAACTCTATATTCATAATCAATAAGAAACAATATAAAATAAGGGGTAATCTTAATACATATAATTATAACTTTAATGATTATGCATACACGCCGTATGGTAGTTTTAAGGTTTTGTCACATTATTTTCAAATTTTAGCAAAGTTTTAACAAACTTCTAATTAAATTAGAACCAAATACCAACTATAAACAAACACAAATGAGTAAACAGCTTAGACAATCAATATAAACACATTTAAAATGAATATTAGGCTAAATATAATGCGCTAGAAACTAGTACATTTAGTCTTTTTGCTACTTCCGACTGCGATATTCACCGACAACACTATACCCAAAAATAGTTACTGTCATTACTACCTGCACGACATCTTTAAGCAAGCAAATTGTTCTTGTACTGTCATAAGTGTATTTTAAACTAAAATCGAAACGAATATTGTTCTAAGATAGCAAAAGTATCTTTCTAGAGTACTAGTAGTTTTGGAAATATGAACAAAATGAAGATTACTCCATAACGCGTTGTTTGTCGACTAATTTATGAAGCCAACTCACAGATTAACTAATAAGCTCAGGGATTAATAACTGGTCATAAATCTAATATTGTGAGCACTCTTTTTTTAAATCAATTTGATAACATAACTTTTCAAATAATAATTTTATGTAATATAAATACGGTATAGATAAGTTTAGCATACATATAAGAATATTTAAAACGGAGTTATTTCACGGGGTTGAACTGTTTATATATATACATGTTAAAACACATTGTCTTTTCTTTAAAGTATATGATTATTGTAGTGATAAATATATGATTTGCAAAACAATAAGCTGCATTTAGGAATTCTCTTTTAATATGACTCCTTGAATACAACGTTGCAACAGAAAAATGTATTGCAAGAATATTTTTATTATGGTAAATATGTCAAGCTTTAATTATTTTTGTTTGCATTTAACTAAACTTCCATACGTGTAGTAAAACGAAATTCAAACTAGGTACCTATAATAATACATTAATACATCATAAATTACAAACTCTTATTCTTAAAATTTACAAATAATCACAAATTATTATTTCTATTGATGCATTCTAAACTACCGTTACTAAAAATAATGTAAAACAATCAACATGCCTGTTAATTCTGTTTGTTTTATGTTATGTAATAAAATGTAGATTTATATTAATCTTTAATAAATTAACAAGGTAACATAACAGTTTTATACATAAATATATGTTTCACCTAAACTAATTACACATCAAATAATATGTAAATTAAAACATATAAAGGATAAATTTGTAAAGATATTGTCGGGATAAATAACAAAGACTGACTAAAAACAAACGAGGAGTATTGTTTTTCTTCCTATTTAAATTCATCAATAAGTGCAATAGTATTGCAATTTCATATTATTATTGATATCAAATTCTCTGAAATTTTCGAAAGTTTCTGCATTCATTACTTTGTCTTTAGGCCTAACATCTCAAGTGTTGAGAATGAATTTTGAGCAACCAATCTGATGCATTTTACATATGCCTAAAATTAGTGACTTGGAAATTTAGTAATAGCACCATAAATATCGCTTTATCAAAGTGTAATGAACCTGTTTTGTTTTTTTAATTGAAAAAAAAAACGTTTTTTTTAAATCCTCATTCTGAAATAGGCCTTATTGAGTTATATCTTCCTTGTAACAAAATTATTAATTGTATTTGCATTTACGAATTACATCATTTTTAACATTTACCTGTAAGAACTATAAGTATATCACTCTCCTCATTAGTCATGGTTACTGCTTGTACTAAAAAACATGTTTAATAACTTGTATCGTAGTTTCATGTAGCCGATTGATTAAATAAGTATTTTGACTATTGAGTAATATTTTAATAAATAACACAATACATTTACTTATAATATTTCCGTGTCAGTCTTTCTATGCAAAAATATGGGATACTTAAATGAAATATTCCTAAACTATAATAATATCACATCAAATATTTATTTACACTTCACAATAGCGATTATTATCACTATAGTCAGGTATTGCAAGTTAAAGAAATACATTGTGTGTAAAGTAGATTAGATCAAAATATTAAGCAACTGTTATTAGTAGGTCTATTAATTATGAAGAAAGTTTATTGATGTTCATGGACAATTAACAATAGAAGTAACACCCTACACTCTATTAAATTTATGTCCTAAAACCCCGCCCTAAGTCATTGTTTACTAGATGCAGAACACGAATGAACAAAACATAGGACGTAATCAATTATAACTTGAACTAAACTATCTGCTGAATTTACTAAGACATCTTTGTTTGTAAATATTACTATCATGTTACTAGTATCATTATAAAAATTATAAACAATTTAAACAATAGTCTTGTCGTAAATTATATCGTACAAAAGAATAAATTTCAAAGAGTCCATTTAAGAACTATTATTTGATCCTATGTCACCCTTCGGAAAATTTGAAATATTTACATCCTTTTTTAATTTATAGAGTCAATTAACAAAATTCTCTAGATGAATTTAAATTAAAACCATTTTCTGTAAGTAGCATAGAGAAATAAGGATGTTGCCTATACATTACAAGTAACAGTAAACATTAAATAATCAATAAGTTTCGTAAGTGCAAAAAAATGGACATTGAACAAAAATATTAAGTAAATTAGAAAAATATTATTCAGATAAAACTGTAAACGCATCGTAACTTTCATTAAAGAAATATGATTCTTTATAAGTGGCTCGTGTAGAAAGCGAATGTGAATCTTTTATCGAGGAGGTCATACACATTTACAAATAATTATTTGTTATTAAAATAAATGATGGCGTATAATCTAAAAATGAGTACAATAATGTGTAGGTACATGTACATTCTTGCCACACCCAGTAGAGCAGAGTTTTGCGTAAATTAGTAAAATATTGTTTTTTTATTTATTATGTTTTTGTTTTTTATTAATGGTTGTAATGTGTTTTATATATCTGTTCCGTACTATATTAGAAGAAACCGAAAGTGATTGGCGAAAGATAAATTTTATAACATGATAGAAGGTTTCAAATTAAATAATGTAGTGTTAAAGTTCTAAACACTAATTTCCATTAATAATAATAATATTACCTGGTTAGGTCAGTCACGTGACTTCTAGTCGTGTATTCCTTACGACATGTTTTGGAGCCGAAACTCCATTATCAAGTTATATTCACTCCGAAGAGATCGTCGCACATTAAAATAAATAAAACATATACACACATACACACATACATAATCACACAAACACATAAACATGATACCGCGCTTGACATAAACTTAGGTGCGCAACCTAT
>JAGFPH010001393.1:58049-76439 GCA_018207615.1 Philaenus spumarius
AAAATTAATATATTGCGGGTAAACGTCCCTTATAAGAAACTCAAAGTTTCTGTTCTGAAAAACCTCTTATTTAGTTTCTATGTAAAGTTATAAAAATAAATTGTTATCGCTCTATACAAATAGAGAAAAAGCATATATATATATATATATATACATTGTTTAGCTTCATAATCTTATAATACACTGGGGACATGTTGATTTGGCTTTAATAATAAGTTTTTATACTTGTATTTATAGAGTTTATTTTATAAACACCAATATTTAAAATAGTAACATTTCGTTTTTATAAGGATATACTTTTACTGTTTCCCCTTATTTGTCTATATATATTATGCTTGATGGATTAGATATTTTCAAATTGATTTTTAAGTTAATATTTTAAAGTTTTATACTTTTCTTTACTGCCTTATGTATATTCATATAAATTATAAATCTACTTGTATGAATAGTATTTGTTTAAACTTTATCGAGAAATTTGGTTATCCTTTCAACATGATTCCACTTAATTTGCATTTACAATCAGACATTTAAATAATTTAATTGTTTAAATAACATTAATAACGCGGCATACCAACTTTATTAGGATATGGCCAAGAACAGCACTAATAAATATATTACATAAGTACAGTAACGTAATTTAAATGATTGTAATTAATTGATATACTCTTTATAAACTTGCACTGACGACTCTTGTATAAGGGCCCATACAGCTACGTTTTAACTGCGGTATCGGTAGGTGTATACGGTATTCTGCGTTATTATTATATTAAGACTTTTTAAGTATAGCATTTTAGTTAGATTCATATTCATTTAGTAGAGCAACCAGTCTTCTAACGCACTGCCAGTTATCATTTAATTACGTGGTTATCAATCGTATACAGCTCTGGATATGGGAGATGTTAAGAAACATAGTGCAACAATAGGCAGTTACGACAGAGAGATTGTAGGACACAATAATTAAAGATTCAAGTGATACATTGTGATCGGTGCAAGTATAAAAGCTAGAGAATATGTCAAATTATTGAAAAGTGTCTTTAAAAACAACATTACCGTAGTCAAACCCCTACATACAAACTTAGTACATGAGGGAAAACGCTAAATAATTAATGCCCATTATAAAGGGTTAGTAAAAACATTTGATAGTTAATTTACGTTAGATACAATGAGAGATGTTTGCTTGAATATGTCCTGTATCGATTTATAAGTAAATTTTACCATGATGAGAATTAAATTTAATTGGATGATGGGTTTTAAAAGGAAAATATGTGTTTTAAATTGAAAAATATTGGTTTTAAGAATTGAAATGTTGATTTTCATATTTACTACACATGAAGAAACGAAGAAACAGACTTAAACAAAATAATAGTTCCTTAGATGAAACTTAAATTGAAAGTAACCTTTAATTTCAGAACATTTTTGCAACGCATTGACGCAGAAGGCATGTTAGCTGAAATCTACACGTAAAATCATGTAGTAAATCGTTGTAGATATAGAACTAAAAAAAGTTTTGAAAACGGAACTTTCAATTATAATTCGAACTGTAAAAAATTAAACCATCATGAATAAATGAATTGTTTAGACAAGTTAAAGGTGGCTCAAATGTATGATTATTCTGATTCATTCAGTAGATTACATTTAAAAAATAACTATTTAAGCTTAATTTCCCAATTTTGATATTACATTATTATAAAATAACAAAAAAACATTTTTACTAAACTGTTTTGAATAAATTGCCTACATATTTAGTCGTAGGTACTGACAATGATCCTTATTATGGAAATTAGAGAAATTCCATGTCATCATTGTTTTTCAAGTTTAAATTTTATTCAAGTGGGATCTTAAAATTTTTGAAAACCAATGGTTTTTTAAGCTTTGTCAAATTTCATCGTAAGATCAAAGTCGATTACTAAAACTAAATCGCTTACCGAAGAACCTATTAATTTATGTTCCTTGATTAGATATGTTCCGCTTTTTTATTGTATAAGGTAACATGTCACTGAGTGTCGTAGTTTTATGGAGAACGAGAATGTGAATTCTGTTGTAAAAATTGCACATATACATGTAAACTATTGGTTCTAGGCGTATGAAGTGTATATTGAAAATTAATTTATAATATCGTCGAGAAAGACGCAATAGATGAGTTCATTAATCTCTTGGTGTACGTCACGGATTCATCGGATAAAGACGATTCCAGTTCTAGAGATTCCATACATCATGAAACGGAAGATGACAACAGTTATAAAATTTTATTTTAACTACTGCCAAAGAACAAAGAATAATGAAAGTACAATGTTTAGCTGAAAGATAAGATTGGCTAACAGAACCGTTAAATGGTTATTCCCTTATTTATGAAATAAGTTTTGTTTACCAAGCTTAGTGGGATATTACAAAATTGTTTCAAGTATTTAGTTTTTTCTTAGAGCAAACAATTACGGGTATATTTACGAGAAACCATTAAAAAAATACATTTACATTAATTCCATCGTATTAGCTAAATAGTAAACACGTTTACTCAAATTTAAGGGAAAACATTTTTTTTTAATTTTAAATCGACTATAGTAACGAATCAGATTTCCTTCAAAATTATCCAGTTGTCCTCACATTCCAAATCTCTTGTTACAATAAATATAACATAGTAAATCATCGATACCATAAAAACCTCTGTTAATACTCATAAAGTTACTAATATAAATCAAATGAAAGTAGAACACAAAATCTCACAATAAATACGTTTACTAACCTCAAACGCGTTTTAACGACTATGTCGCCTTCCTCAGTGATGCACGGGCTACAGTAACCAAACTATAACTAATCCAACAATGATACAACGCACCGTATATATACTAGAAGGGGCGTGCCCTACAGTTATTTTTTATGTAAGTTACTAATATAATTTAATTTAATTTATATTCAATTACTAATATTATTCAATAAAACTTATGATAAAAAAAATATAATTAGTTTTTAACAATTACAGAAATTAAGATCATTATTCTTCGCCTAAACAAAACAACTTTATAAGATTATGTAGACTAAATATCTATTGAATTTTTTAATGTGAGTCACTTTTGTTATATACATCTTGCATCTTGATTAAAAGTAATTTCACTAATACCAAAATGGGTAAATGTTTAAATTGAGAACTTTTATTAAATGCCTAAACAATTATTATTTTATTAACAAGCTAAAAACTATACATGAAATGTATTATTAAAGTAAATAAGCTTAGACAATCCATTTATTTTTTTTAAATTTGATTGTCAGTAACAAACATTTCTACTTTTAGAGTTTCCTAAAGTAACTCTTGTGCTCGACTTGTTTTTAAAGACTTAGGCCGTTGTATTTTGTATTTGTTATTTTTACTTGTTTATCAGTCATATATTTTAATTATTTATCATTTACGATTTTCAGTACTTCTGAAATATTATAAACGGGCTAATCTAAAGTGTATGTGGATATTTTTCATTTTTCATTGTGTCTGGTTATTAAATTTAAAGAAACAAATATGTAAACTTGTTGAACTTACCATTCAATAATCCAATTTTAAACGTTTAACGACGGCCGTTCCGGCTATTCAGCCATTCTCAAGTTAAGGACCATTGTCCTTTGTCATTAGTAAAAATAAAAACACATAGTTCACCACTTAAAAACACTTATACACACGAGTCCACAATTACAAATTACACGCTCGCACATTTTAATGTCCATGCTGTTAGTTCCCTGTCCACGGCTAGACTGTCGGTGTTACGTTTGAGCATAGTTCTTATATCTGTATTTACTTCTGCCATGTATTATTACCAAGTCGAATAATGGGTTGGAATTGCAATTAAGTTTATCATTAAGTAGCGTTCCTTGCTCTGTCCTGAAAGCTTTATAAATCTCATACTGCTCCAGAGCATTCATAAGCATCCATTTGCTACACTTATGCAAAATGTCAAAGATTTGTCAATCACATCATATTTGTGTGTTGTTTCCAAAATGTGTTCAGCAAATTGTTTATTTGATTTTTAGAGTTTGTGCTGGCCGTATGCGGGAGGAAGATGTTCTTTAAACTTCTTATGAAATGACCGACAGTCTAGCTGTGGGTAGTGAACCAAACACATGGACATTAAAATGTGCCAGAGTGTAATTTGTAATTTTGGACTCGTATGTATAAGTGTTTTTAAGAGTACTATGTGGTATTATTTTTACTAATGACGAAGGACAATGGCCTTTAACTTGAAAATGGTTGAATAGCCGAAACGGCCGTCGTTGGACTATTGGACGATAAGTTCTACAAGTTTACTTAATAAACCTTAGTCGATATGGCGAACATAAACAATAATAAAGCAAATTATTTAATTATTTAGATACGGCACAACATAAAATATAAAGTGAGAAAACTATAATTTATAAATTTAATTTTTGTTTGCACATATATATATACTACCTGTGCATTTAAAACTATTTGTATATTTTGCAATTCACTTTTAAATATTATACAATTATTGAGTTTGAAAAAAAATATATACAATATAAATTTACAAATATAATTTACAAATGACAGAAATTTTACTCTAAACACTACAAATAACAATATTTTGTTCGCCGTTTTAAAAATACGAACAATGAATCACGGACGCAGAATTTTGGATTCTGTTTAGTTTCCCTGATTACACATTGCCAAGTAAGTAATATACTAATATACTAATATTGATGTTTAGTAAGTTTGATAACATTAAATATATATAGCCTACTTATACATTATATTCAAACTTTTGATAAACTGTTTTATATTGTAGGATATTTATTAATTTTAATCTTTTTTTTTACTTTTTTGCTGTTTAGTTCAGAATGAGGAATTTTACATTTTACTTAATTTGTCACTGATCTGTTAATCAAGCAAATCGCTTTATTTATATAAATAATGTATGATGATAAACGGTGATAAATGATGAAAAATAATTATATTACCTTACAATTGCAATGTAATTTTATTATATGATTATTACACTAAATGATTATTATATGATATGACACTAAATGGAGCTAGCTAATTAAAAAAAAAAAAACATTATGTCGACAGTTAAGTGTCCATGTGTATGTTTAGTTTGTGTGTGTGTAACATTCCATATTTTTTCGTTTATGTTTAATGTTTTGACGACCTTTACGGAGATAAAACTGAAGATGGAGTCCTGACTCCGAAACGCGTCTTAAGGACAAGAAGTGAAGTCACATGACGGAACAAATAAGGTTATTTATTATTGCATATTAATCATTAGTGACATGGACACCAAACAATGAACATTAAATTATACAAAATATTATTTTATATATTTTGTATTACGTAACAAACCATTGGAACAAGTCATAATATATATATAAAAAATAAAATTTAAACTTGACTAAACTAAGAACAACAGTCATATAAATCATAGGCTTTTTATGGTGCAGCTTCATGCAGTATCCTTACTTTACTATGCTTCTAACAAACGAAAAATGTCGTTTAATGTTATTTATACAACAAATAACATTTAAGTCTAAATTGTTAAATTATTCCTACAAAATAATATACAACTGTGAATTTGTAGGAATAATGCACAGTTGTAACATGTAACGGATAAACAATTAAACTAAATTCACAAAACAAATTTAAAATTAATTATCAGTTCAAAGAAAATTAAATACAAATATAAAAAAAATCCTATTCCTTAAATAATATTATTACTTACATTTTGGGTTTATATCTCCAAACAAACTGCAGCAATTGAACTTTTGTATTTATTGTAGATGCGTGTAAGCTTAAATCTCTATATGTATATATATGATATAACATATAACAAAAATCAAACATGTACAATATTTCCTTATACGATATGATTTAATTCAGTCTAGAATAGAATATATTGTATTTTAAGCAAGAAGTCAATATTTATTTAATATGCAATTATTTTACAAAATCAGTGTACATTCAGTTCATTTAGGGTAATAATTATTCACTGGTTTGTAGTTGTTTTATTTACATATTTATTTGTTTTTAATTTAAGCTTTCAAACAATAGCAAACCCTAACATATAACAATTATTTATTGACATACATTCAATCATTAATTAATTAATACAACGTTTAATTTGTACAACGTTTAGGTTACATATCTTGATTATTGTGCTGAAGAATATATATTATGCAATGTTAATTGTATTTATGTAGAAGCTTACGTTCAGTTAGATATTGTATTTGGTACGCCTGTTAGTCATTTAGTTCAATTGCGTATGAAGTAGCTACTTAAAGCTGACGTAACCCTTAAGCAGCTAAATCGAATGTTTTGAAAACGTAAGTAGCTTATATTAATGCGGCTTAAATTAACACTTGTAGTAGCTACGCATTTAATTTGTAAAATGTAAATTGGTATGTAGCAAGTACTTCATAAAATAGTATAACACACTCTAGAATATGAGTGGGTTATTATAAACAGTTTTTATTTATGATAATAAAATACTAGAGAATTTCAATACAAATGCACCCCTGCCTAGTAGGCCTAATGTATGTAAATATAATGCAATTCAAGATTTAACTAAGAAAAGCATAGACATAAATGTTGGTATCTTTTTAAACCTTAAACCTAACATACATTTAGGTTTACCCATTAGTTGATTTATGATTATAACTAACTGATCTACAAAATAAACCGTAGGGACTTTTTGTATTGTACCATAATTAGCTTGGTACTAGTGAGCTGCTGTAAGAAACATGTATTAAGTATTAACTGATCTTTTACAGTAGTTCAATGTTTATCCCTAAAATTAATTTATTACAACCACAACCAGGTGAATGACTTTGTTTTATGTTACAATTAATATATTATACAGTTTTTTTCCAGAAAACATTTTTTCATAATTAATTTTATGCAATCATTATCATTATCTTTCGATGCAAATATAATAAAAACTATACCGTCAGTCAAGTTGTACAAAAGTACGTCCTCAAAGTAGGCGTCTAAAATTAGTAAGTTGATTTATGACTTTTCTTTCTTCTATACTTATTTAATAGTCTACTATTTATTGTATCTCATGTCAAATATTGGCTTCAGCTATTAATTTGTTCTAGAAACATGATTGTATGAATTTAATTTTAAAATATAAATGTTAAAAGGAGTGGTACTATTATTATGAAAAGGAATTTTTTTTTATAAATGTTATCTAACATACGGGCAATATAATATATTATAAACAATTTTTAATTTTTTTACAAGTTTAGGACACTACAAACGTTTAATGCTTGCAAACGAAATTATGTATACTTTGTACATGTGATTGATTAATAGTCTTTATACATGTAGCCAAATTATATATAAATCCAACAGAAAATTCCTTAGATGCAGTTTATATTAGATCTGAAGAATTTAAATTCGTAACATTTACAATAAAACAATTATCATAGGCCTACTCGTTAATATTAATCCATGCAAATTTTGTTTTTCGCATTTAAGTTTACGGGAAGCTTATTTTGTTCCATGTTTTTTGGTGTGCTGAATCCGAATTTGAGGTTTGCCTACAAAATTTCGTAACGTAATATTGAAAAAAATGCGAAAAAAATAAACAATCTCATGTTTCGGCTGTTTTTTGCTTATAACACAAAAACTGTTAACCTTTTGTGTATAAGCTCCCTATTTAAAAAAGTACATACAATTTCTTACAAAATGCATTCCTTAGGGGTTTTCTCCGACGAACCGTTGAAGCTCGAGAGCTAATTGAAAATTTGTGTATTTCGACTGTCACCTCAAAAACCCACTTTTTACTCCAACACTTTAGTTTATTATTAAAGGCTGTCAATTACTGAATTTCTTCCACTTCTCTGCATATATCTTATTTAGATCGTATATTATGTGAAGGTACAGGTATTAACCCTCCATTGCTCCATCTGACAGTTAGAAACTTCTATACTGGCAGGCACGTTTTTACTACTCGAACACATTGTCATTTAAACACCTCTATAATCTAATCCATTTTAGTAAAGTATATAATATAATACATTTTCGTATTCAGAAAATTACTGAGAATATTGCTGTATATTTATTATTTTTTCTTTTAACAATCACAACACAAAAAATTAATTACGTCTCAAACAGAAAAACAAATATTTTGGTAAATGGAAATGTAAAAAGTTGGCTCTTTGGAAGAATGTTAAAAAAATTGCATAATAAAGGCAATATAGGCTATATAAAATGTAGACAAAATAATGTTCTATAATAATCAACAATACAAAAAGTTATATATATTTTTTTAAATACGTTTATGGGAAACAAAACAGTATTTTTTTGGGAAATTTGCAAACAATTGCCTTCTAGTAGGCTATTAAAACATTTATAAAAACGTCAGTATTCGAAATTAGTGTTTCTAAACTATATTGTATTATAAATGATAATATATCCTACCAAAAATTACTCATAGTGTAAATTTGTGGGGTATCTTATAATATATATATAGGCTATATTGTTTTCTATAAACTAGAATTCGTTTCTCCGTGAGTAAAAATAAATCATACAAACACAAATATGTTTGCAATAAGGCATCACAAAGAGGCCTAATCTTGTTATAAATATTCAAAAATGTAATATACAAATTATTTAGGGAGTAGGAAAACATTTATCTTCTAGAAACTAAAATATGATACGGAGGCGTTATCTGAATTTTAGCAATGTTGACATAAACACAAAAAATATTTACTAAAAGACATAAAATTAAGACTAATTTTGTTCTAAACATACAAAAATATAATACACAAATTATTTATTAAGAAGAAAAACGAATGTCTTCTACAAACTACAATATAGTCAGGAGGCTAATTGCAAACTTTAACCATCTAGCCTAGATCGGGAAAACACAAAATATGTTTCCAAAAACGCTGAAAATGAGGCCTAACTTAATCTAACATATAATACCTTTATTATTTTTAAAGTAGGGTATTACAGCTATACTATGACAAATTTACAGTTTCAGTCTGAA
Source organism: Philaenus spumarius (assembly GCA_018207615.1). Taxonomy (NCBI): domain Eukaryota; kingdom Metazoa; phylum Arthropoda; class Insecta; order Hemiptera; family Aphrophoridae; genus Philaenus; species Philaenus spumarius. The sequence goes on from JAGFPH010001393.1 coordinate 67,034, forward strand.
AAACTGGAAAGAGAATGGTCTAACTATTACAAATTATTGTCTGACTAAAATAGGATTCTAAAGCCGCTGTCAGACTAGGCTGGTTAGCAGCCGCTAGTAACTAACCGCTGGTGATATTACCAGCAACCAGCGTAGTCTGACCCAGCACTAGCAGCTGGATAATGCCAGCCGAAAACAGAAGTTGAAAATTTTTAACTTTTTAACGCTAGCAGTCACGTGACCTCCTCACTGGCGCCAGCCAGCCAATGTGAACCACTAGTAGCTGGTGAAGGAGTTGTAGGCGATTTCCAATATAAAATTACAACTATGTGGAATTAAATTATACTAAAATGTTGAATTATATTACCATACTAAAATGTTGAATTAATTGTGTTGAACCCTGGTCTTGCAACCATTATAGTGTTGTCATTGATATTTTTGTTTTTAATCAATATTTTAAATGCATTATAATGGTTGTTATTGTCACGTTTATTAACATAAAATTCACAAAATGAGTAGTTATTATTAACGGCTAAAAAATATAAACTCAGAAACGAATCGAAATTGTAGGTAAACCTACAATTTTTGTAATTTAATATTTATTATAATATTGTGCAACTATGCTTAAAGATTTCAATCCTAAAATAGGCCTACCTAAAATGCAGTTAAAAAAATGTTTTTGCAAATCCCGTCCGTGTTTCTTTAAAATTAAAGATATTATTTGTCATATATAATTATATGAAACTTCGATAAAAATAACGAAAATCACGGTCTCATATAAACATTTAATCAGTTTCATATTCATTTTTATAACAACAGACACTTTACTAGCGGCTACTAACTAGTCTTGCACATTCAAATGTGAACCTTTTCTCCTGCGCTGGTTGCTGGTGATATTATCAGCGGCTAGTTACTAGCGGCTGGTAACCAGCCTAGTCTTTCCGCGGCTTTAGTTGGAAAAAAGCGGTAAAAACTAAATATTCGTAAACTTCACGGCCTTCTGTATCAACTAAGAACTTTTCAATTCTTATTGTTACTTATATCACTTTAAAGATAATTTCAATAAGAATCGATTGGTATATAATACTTACTTGGTTTATAATACTACTAAATTAACAATCGCTAAAAATTAATCGATACCTACAGGTACTCTTTACCAGTATAGAAACTGCTTGTGTAAGGTATTACATAATAATCTGTAACTATTTGTTGATAAAAGGCAGTGATAATCAGAACAAATATTTTGGAAAGAAAAGTTTGACCTAAGCAGTGGTGTAATCAAAATTATTCCGAAACGAAATTTAACCATCAAAAAATAAGTGGGAAAACGAGCATTTTATTCGTGTTCTATCGCATCAGATGAACTTAACGACATTCCAACATTTCTTACGTGACTTTGCATCATATTTTTTACGTGTTTATTATGTGTCACAATGTAATAAACTATAAACCAAATTAATCTTTAGAATGTTCTGCGTACAATTATATATATTATGAATTATTTCAATATTACTTTAGATGCGCAAACTTTGATTTAAAAAATGCTTGTTAAAAGAGTACCCGGAGTACTCTTTACCAGTGGGGTGACTCTTTAAAAGAGTACCCCAGGTACTCTTTTCCAAAAGAGGGTTAAACAAAAAATACATATAATAATGTCATAAATTATCCAAATTTTGTTACTAAAAAAATTAAAATAACAAGAAAAATCTTGAAAAATTATTAAATTTTATTATATTACTTTATTTTAAAAACCGTTGTCGTTAGAGGATTCAATCTCAGGGTTTTTGCAGGTGGCGGGTCCCTGCATAAGATCGGGGCTGTTTATCTGGAAATGAAAGAGGTGGTGCGAAAATAAAAACTTGTAATCTTATATCAAGGTCAGATGAAAGTATGTTTTGTAAAAAAAAATTGCATAAACTGAGGAGGTGTGCTTAATCTCATGCAAATACAAAATGGGGATTTGCCAAATATCCAAAACAAATTCCAAAAAAAGATATTCTGTTTAACAGGACTACACAGGCAAATCAAAATAACCAAAAGGTGCCCCATCACTGCTACATATTCATTTCATAGGAACAATATAAGAGCTGTTGTGATAATAAGCGTCCTCCACAGCTTGCTATGAATTAATGTTTTCACTATCAGATTTTCCATTAGCATAGACATCAACCTGTTCTCGTTTTTGGAGTTTGCAAGGAAACTCTCCTGCAAGACAGATTGAGTGCACTATCAATTCTATAAATTATATTGCAGCAGATTGTTTTCTTTGTTTTCTTCTCAATTGATAAATTCTAGATTGCCAAAGTCCTGTACAAGCTAAATTTTGGAGGTGTAGGCCCAGTTCCTGTTTCAATAAAGTGCTTAAACAAAGTCACTGTTTAAAAATATACAACAAAAGCTTGGCAGTGAGGCTACGATCTGCCATCACTTAAAGCTTAGCTTTGAATTTTTCTTGCACATCTTCAACAATCTTCTTCAAACCATTGGAAAGAATCACTGTTCTGACCATGTTGCACAAGATCGCCTCCAATCGATCCACATTGTTGGAGTCAGGTCTATTTGAGTCAATATTTTTAAAAGTAATGTGAGCCAACATATTATGAGATTGCACGAAGGGGTGGCCAGACATGATTTTTCATGTTTTAAATGAGCTAGAGATTTGAATTTTATATGTAAATATAAATTTAAAAAAATACACTACATCATTTGTGACATATTTTATAATTTTGTAAACAATATTATATACTGATTTTAGATACAAGATTGTTACTGCAAACTGTATAAAGTATTTTATCTGTGTTCAGGGTATTACGTACAAAGAGATATTTTATTCACTAAAATAGTAACAGCATTAATTTCAAAACTATCAATTTCATAGACAATAAAATTTAAAACAATATTACTTAGTTAATGAAATAATGTAATTATATATTTCCTAACGATGATTTTGCATGTATTAATTCATAAGTTTTAAGTTATCCAATTATTAACAAAAGTTATATTTACAAAACTTAAATCTAATATCAACATTTTAATTGCTATCGGAGCTTTGAAGTTTGAACATCAATAACCTTTAAATTTGATTAATGTCCCAAAATCATATGAGCTTTATTTAAATTATACAACTTTAGACAAAATTATTCAAAATTATTGTGTGATATTTTCATTACAAAACGTATATCAATAAAATAAACACAAACATTTCTTTAAAAAATATATAGAACGTTCAATATAATGTTAATATATAAATTCAACAAATCAAATTAAATTAAAATTTTTAAAGTTTGCAATTACATTTAAATATCTTTAGAATTTAGTTGATTTATTATAAAAATTTTATAAAATAATAACGAATCGTAATATTTGTATGTACAAATTAATGTTTTTTGTTTCTTTTCTTCTCAATTGCTTTGTGCCCTACTCAATTAATATTTGACAAATTTAAAAAAAAATCATATGTTATCCATTTTAATGTCAAAAGCGTTTAGACGTGACAATTACTAAAGGATTAAAATGGGTTTGCTAGCCCTATACAATCAATATAATGTAAACAAACTTTCTACAACGTATAAACATGAAACTGAAAACGTATAAAATGTATTATAATTCTTAAATGTTATAAACAAAAATTTACAATTCGATTAATTAAGGGCCTTCTGTAGTGGCGGCCACCTTGGATTTTTATCCCGTAAAATTGTTAAATTTCAAACCATTTATTTTGTTTATTTTTTATTATAAAATTGTTTACAAGGTCTTGTCTCATTTTTAGCACAGTCACAATACGCATCCGGTTTGCGTTTCACATATTATTTTTTTTATTTATTTGTCAGGTAATTGATATTTTTGAAGTTCCAAGTTTGGATGTTTTTCTTCACACAATAAACAATGTATAATTAAAAATGAAACTCAAGCCGGATCAGCAATTTCATAAAGAATATTGAGTTTTTTTTAGCACTCGATTACAAAAGATGGATTTATTAAATGGTTTGAAATGAGGCAATGTTAAAACGCTTAGCTGCAAGAAATTGCACTGCTTAAATACGTTAAAGAAAGAAGCGCTTTCGTTTCCGGTTGCGTGCTCGTTTACTAGAGCAGACATTTAAGTCAAAGATATGAAATAAGATATCTACCATTATAATTAAATAACAATTTATACACTTACTTTTTCTATAAATATGTAAACAAAAATACTTAACTAACTTCACTTTAGTTTCTAAACTGTGACATTTACACAGAATAGCGTTCTCTGTATAATTAATGTTGATTTGATTTATGTAGAAGCTTATAGTATAGTTTGATATTATATTGACTGCAGGTGTTAGACTTTCAGTTTAATAGCACATCAACTAACCAATAAAAGCAGTCGTAATCCTAAAGCAGCTGTTTCGAATGCTTTTGATAAATTAAGTCGTTTATTTGATTGCAGCTTAAATTAACTTGCAGTCAAATTCAATGCCTAGAATTTAGAAGCTTATTAGTAAGAATCAGGAATTATGTTAGGGAAGGAGACGATTTAAAACATGTTTTATGTAATGAGAAATGAAAGCTACCAGGTATAATACTGTAAGACCAACAATATTATAACATTATGTGATTTAAAAACCACTAAAATCAATTTAAAAACTATATTTTGATACTCGTATGAACAAGAACACTTAACTACGTTTTATGGTAAGTTACTTAGTAATGTAACTCTATCTCTTTATAACAAGCTGTGATTTCTTTCATGGTCTAAATGTTATTTACTAACCGTTTACAATTTCGGGAATTTTGTCCCTTAAGAAGGTCGTGCTAACACTAAACTTGTAAAACAAATATTCTTTACATTATGTAATATCAAAATAAAGCTAGTATTATGTACGCTAGCTACACTACAGGGACGGCTATAAGTCAGTTGTCAAAAATGAAAATACAATATCTACTTTATTTGTATAATTACAAATTTATTACAAAAGTTAACCTACATAAGATGCCCAAGGTGTTTTCCACAAACATTGCAACTTTAAAAAAATGATTTACAAATATCGTCGCAACGGACTGCAGGTTTTCAAATTCTGATTGGATTCGTTCCTTCAAATGTTCAACATTACGAACCTTGACGTAATAAACCTCAGTTTTTAGTATACCCCACCCTGAAAATCTGGGTATCATAATATTTCCACCATGATTGTAACACAAATACATACTGTTCTGTACTTAACTTTCTAGCCATCGTTGATTTAAATAACATACAACAAAGAACAACAAAGTAACCCCAACCTGAATGTCAACTAACCTCAAATAGTGTCAACTAACTGTCTAGTTCACAACAGTAGTCAAGTTAACAACATACTACGACTACGCTAGTCAAAACAATGTCTAAGGATTGCTAGTGGCAACTGACTTATGGCCCATTCTTTATTATTACTACATACCATTAATTTTCCAAAAAATCTGTTAAGGATGCTTTTTTTGCTAACATTCTGTTAAAACATTATGCTAACGTAATAAAAAAATATTTTTGCGGCCTCAAAGTTTTTAAAATTATAAATCTACAGTTTATAGTAAACTATTAAAACCAGTAGTTCTTCTTATATGTATCATTAGACACATTAATTTCTTATTTAAATAGTACACATGCCTGTGCTTATATAATTTCTTTCGAAAGAAGTGAAAAAAAAACAAACAAAAAACAGTCGATCCAAATGTATATTATATTGAGTGGTTGAGCAATAAATATATTACAGGTTATTTAATGTTGGTATATTATTAATTTAGAAGTTCTTAGCAACTAATTTAACGAAAGAATAAATGTACAGACATATATGTCACGGCACTAAATAATTATTATTCAGTCTGTAAAAGTGTTTATTAAAATTCAATAATTAACTACAACCCTCATTTTAACGGAAACAATAAAAACCTTTGTATGCTTATTTAAACTTCTCAGGAAAAATTAGGCCACAATTCAAATATACAGGTAAATAGTTTATTATCAACTAGTACCTGAGTATAAAAAACCATACGTTCATAAAATCGAGATTAAAGCAGGCTATCAATTTTACTGCAACGTCCAATAGGGGAGTAATTAGTTTTGTCAATCTCTTTACTTTTGAAGACGTGGTCTTAATCTTTTCATCTTGTACTCCTTTTACAATTGCTTTTCTATTCAATTTATATCAATGTCTCGTACTCCTTCAAACCTATTCAGTCACGATTTTAAGCATTGTCTTTCAATGACTTTAAAGTTTTCTATTTTATGTTTTCCAAGTTTATATAATTGTATGCCTACGAAAGTAGCTTTAGGTAATTTATTCCATGTATATATTCTGTATACTCCCTATACTGTATTAATTTATGTATACTCACAACTGGGTTCTGTGCCTTGCCAAGAAGTATACACCTTTTGAGTAGCATTTTGACTGAGAGCTCCAGGCACATAATTTGTACTACATCCATGATTTGCTCCAACAGTTAATTATTGTTTTTAAAAACCTCCATTCCCTTAGATTTGTCTTTTTGTAAACTATTACTGCTTTTCGGGTGTTCTAAGTTTGTGTTTTTAATTGTAAATGTAGACAATCTATGATAATAAGTAGCCCAACGACTTGTTGATATTATTGACAATATCTATGTTGTTCCTTAGACCTTAATAACAAATTGGCTGTTGTCTATTTCTTTATCTTTAATCGTACCTCGGCCTCCAATATTTTTGCCCTCGATTAAATGTATTCCTTTTTTTGAGTGTGTCCTAAGAACATAGTCACTTCTACATCTTTGTCATAGTGACTGTTTTCAATAACGTATACAAACTCATTAGAATTATCATATCAAAGATATTGTTTTGTAATCTAGCTGTTGCCGAATAAGTACTAGATTAGTTTTGCTGTTTCACCCTAGAAATGGCAGGGTTAAAGCTAAAATTGAAAAGCCCGTTTATAGCGTTTTGCAACCATATTTTAAAAAAATCGCCAAAAATAGTAAATGAACCCCAATCCAAAAGTGTTCCATAGCTTTTTTGTAGAAGAAACTTGAAAGAATTCAAATATGCAATTTTTTTTTTGTTTTTTAAATTGTAAACGTTATTAGCTTAGAAAGCAAATAATGTTCAGAAATGGAAGGAAAAAACAACTTTATGCCTACATAAAAAATAGTAAAACATTTTTTAATTTTTTTTTTTTTTTAATACACAAAAGTTTTATTGTTTAGTTCTAAATAGAAATATGTAAAAATATATTTCCATTTCACAAATGTTTAGTTCAAAATAACATTTTAAACGTTTTTACTACATAACCTGCAAATCTTGACTAATTTCAAAGTGACTAGCCTAGGCCAAGACATTTTTTACTTCAAACAATTTTTTTTATACCAAAAATTCGAGAATGAAATGTAGAATCGAATATCATTCTACCAAGTTTCAAATAACTTTACATTTTGTAATGAAAATTCAAAAACCTCAAATCGGCAATTTAACCTAAAACTTATTTCTATAGCCTATGTTATTTATAAACTTACCGTTTTATTACAACACCGTTATAAGCCTAATTTCACTCATACACAATCTACACTTATTTATTTATAACTAAAACACAATATAACACTATTTTATAAACTGTAATAACCATAAAATAACACAAAACAAATGTTATAACCGAAGTCAAACTAAGACGTGCGACGTTCTGAAATCTGCTCAGTTCTAAGCTCTGTTGTACCAACCTAAGAAGTCTAAATGAATTGAATTGGACATAGATAAAAACTGTGAAGTTTCTTTTTATAACCATATATTGTATATTTTAGGGATATATCGAATAAGACTGTAAGAATCGATTCTAAACAGGCTTGCGTATTGGCCAAATCTATGACCAATTACAAGCTTTTAACGTATATCCTGTAAAACAGCTGTTTTCAGAGTAACATGTGATTTGAAGACACAGTTAGAAACAGAATCTTCTGCTAAATTCAATGCTGTTATGATCTTCTTCATAAATGACTTCGTGAGGAGTTGCAGACCGTTGAAAATGAGACAAAGTCTTGACAGTATACGGTTTTCATTGACGTGGGAATCACAGGTGATTTAGGTAATACAATTTTGAAACAGTGATTACGTATGTAAATATCTGTTCTACAAAAAAGTTGTAAATAAAAAAATTATAGTTTAATTCATTACCTTTCCAACGGTACCGGTTTTATTACGATTAAATCATTTTAAGTAGATATAATTATCGATTATGCAAATTCTCGCTAAGGTTCGAGCGGGTTGCGTTGCCCCTGAGAGACTGCAATCAAAACTGCAATCTGCCACCTAGAGAGTTCAATAAGGTTCATTTTTAGTTTTCCTGACAAATTTACTACAGTACCTACTAATACTCAAAATCCAAAACTGTAAAATATATGACGTTGCACTAAAACTGCCAGTTAATGGCGTAGAGACTCTTATCAGCCAAAAAAATCAAAATCCATTCATCCAGTCTGAATGAATGTGGACAATGTATGTGCAAAAAAAAAACTTCCTAACTGACAGGAACAGACAAGTCAAAAGTACTTCTACAAATTTTAATGATGGTTGCTTCTACAAATATAAAAACTGTTGCTTTCAAAATAAGAAATTTGAAATTAATAAATATTTTTCTACAGTTCTATTTAGATCTAAATTACAAAACTTTTTTACATTTACGAAAAAATATAAACACATTACCATTGATACTTCTCCTATAGTAATGTTTTTTTTTTTTAACATAAATAGAAAAGACCATTTGAAACGAATAGTATTGAGTTTGTAAAGAAGATTTTACAGTCTAACACTATGATATCAATCACAGTGTACTAAGTACAATATATCAGAAATCAAATTTTAAATAAAGTAAAACACTTAAATGGCCTTCCATCAAGTGTGTAACGATTTATTGCACCTGCATAAACTAAATAACAAACATGCAGCCATAACTGCGTCGATTTGCAAGTATCACTTAACACGCAAACAGTTACGAGAGTTTGTGATATTCGTATAAGTGTGATGCTGGGCATCCAGTTGTGACAGAGCATTGTGTCCTTTGTCTTCAGGACCCTCTTCAACTTCGGATCTGTCAAGGTGTCCTAAAAAGCTAAAATGATGGCTCAAGGGCATTTGGAATAGAAAAGCTTTCTTAATTAAATTTCGGTTTATTTTTAATCTTTTTTTATGTTCGGGAAAAATAATATCCACACTCAAAACCTATTTTCTATTCCTATTTACGTTAGAAGAACAATGTTAAAGTTACGGAAAGGAACCACGCGGCTCTCTTCTAGTTTGTCAGATTTCTCCCAAGAGACAGTTGATTTGCATCCCGTTGTATTGAACCCCGACGGAAATGAAGGAGACGCTTGCTCTGCATTTCCGAAACAAGCTGCCATTTGGCACGTGGACTTAACTCATTCCTGCACGCAATTATTGTAACTATCAAGACCCTGT
>JAGFPH010001393.1:76839-106679 GCA_018207615.1 Philaenus spumarius
TAAAAATTTGGTGTTACAGTTATTGTAACACTATGCTGGAATGAGTTTTTAACTTCCTAGTTGCATTCAGAATATAGTGTGTTTAGTGAATGATAAAAGATTAGGCGTAGGTAATTGTTTATTAATGACTAGGCGATATATTTGTATAATTAATTATCTATAAATCAATTACCTTTCGGTAAGAAAATAAAATAAAAAATTGTCAGCTTAACTTGAACTGACTTAAATACCTACTTCTGTTAGTTATACATTTTCATAATGTTATTAAATTAAGACTTTATTTATGTTATTTGGTGTATTATTGGTGAACTCAACTCAAGTTCAAGAGTACAAGTTCAAACTCAACGCAAGTAGCACGTGCTAATTAGTTCCAAACCGTCGACGTTATATGTTAATTTATATGTGTTCAATGTACATTGTAGTGTCTTTTATATATATGTGTAGTGATTTTATTTAATGTTTTAACAACGTTCCGTGTGCGCGAACCGCAACATTTGAAAATGACTCATAAATAGTTGAAACGGCCGTCATGATATAAGATTGACGAAAAACCAAAGGATTGTACGACAGCTTCCAAGAAAAGGTAATTATCTTTTTTTATATTTACAGAAGGTCTGTGAATTCATGTCATGGTCTCATTTTAACTAATACGACGAAAATGTCGAGAAGTTTACTCAATTACGTACTTAAGTTCATCCATATTTGTAAATAAATAGTATATTTTAGTACATTATATTTTACATAAAGAAACATTAATATTGGGCTTTAATTTTTATAAACGTATTTTTTTTTTTTTTTAAGTAGGTTAGTAATGTAAGTTCAATTCATCTCCAACGTTTGTTAGGTTCAATAAGAAAGGTTTAAACTATTTTAAACATGCCTTCCATGGAGTAAGCTACTATCACCTATTAGAAAAATTTAAGTTTATAAAACGGTATCTTTTTTAATAACATTAGTACATCAAGTTTATGATCTGAGAATTTTTAAATGTTTAACAAATAATAAGAATTTAACATACAATTAAATTTATTATTTTAGTAATAATTTTCTTTACTTTTGATTTTAAACGTAGTTGGAAAATGGGTGCTATATAATTGGGTTTCAGTTAAATATTTAAATTTAAATATTTAAATCCGTGGATGTTTAAATTATAATTGTAATATGAAATAATAATATACTTCTAGTAGCCGTAAATAGTTAGACACATCAAGAATATACGTACTATATAATACACAATGTACTACTTACAAGATGTCACTTAATACATATGTGATATCTTTTTTATAACATTTAAAATTATAATAAAGATATTAAACATAAGATTTTGAATGCTAACTTTTTTTAAATTTTTTTTAGTAACTCAAAAGCAAACAAAGTTGTTCTATAATGATTATAACTTTGAAATCGAAAAAATCCAAACTAGTTATTGTTTAACTATGCAATTTTGAAGTGAATTTATTAAATATACGTATATGTATTTAAGAATTATAAATCGGCAAACTTAACTGTGAGTCATGTAAATAATAAAAAAATCAACACTTTTGATGCTATACCCTACATAAAATTTAAGTTATTTCCGTTTATAGCAAAGTTTTTTACTTGGTCAATAAAGTTAACTCTGTAATTTATACAGACTTTTGACGAAAATATTCCAATTTTGTCTAAGTCAATTACGTTACCCTATGTCTTAATGTTCAATACATCAATGTCTTTCAACAGAGTGGAAAACCTTTTAATATAAAATTCTAAACCACGAAATAGGATCAATCATATGGTAGTTGTAAAATTTACCTGTACTTTTTTTTAACTTTTTGATTTTATTTTAGATTTAGTAACAATAATTTCTTTAGGTAAGATGGTATCATAAGATTAAAGTAAATTTTGTATGCTGTTATTTCTTAGTAGTTTTTTTAATCTAGACTCTTTGTTGTTCGAAATATTAAAGTTTTATAATAAACGTTTTTTGAGCAAAAATGTTTGATTACTTCTAAGTATATATTCACGCAAATAATGTTGTACAAAATTAAACGTACACATTTTTAATAAACCTTATCAACTTATGTCTCTTTTTTGATTTTTAGTTTGTATATATTACGTACGTTGGATTGCTGTTCCAATATTATATTTCTGTTAGATCTTAGTTTATAACTTAGTTCAAGAAATTTTATTATGTTGTAGATAGGTTAAAATAATGGATAATAGTTTTTAATCATCAAGTAGTTATTTTTAAATAGAAATATAATTTCTATAAATACAAATACAATACAGAACAAAATTATCACAAAAATACGTTTATTTGTCAAACGCATTTCATTGACAAAGTCGACATCATCAATGATACATGATCTACAACTAAATTATAACTAAGGAAACAAAGTGTTATGCTACAAATGTATACCCTCTCATAAATTATTGCGTGGTCTTAGTTTACAAGTTGCCAATAGGTTTGACGATAACAACATAATTGGGAGTCTATGTTCATACAATGTAGTCTTTGTTTGAAGTGTAACACATTTGCCATTAGTTTAGACCTAAATGCACATCTTAAAATAGTTGAATATCATATAAATTAACCACTCATTTTCAGACATAAGGCCATAAGCATATAGGTTACTATTATGTAAGAGCTTTTATTATATCTATTTATTTGTACTTAAAAAAATGTATTATTGTGATAGTAATGAATAACATAAAGAACATACATTTATTTTAAAATATTTACAACGAAATTTTTTCATTAAATACAAGTTTTTAATATAATTGCTGAATATATAAATAAAAATCTATCTAAAAAAATGTACTTACCATCATTCCCATCTAACAGAATTGACAACTAAATCATAAATCGGAAAGTGTTCAGTTTTTAATTTCGTCTTCAAGCTATGAACTTTTATGTTATGGCAAGGTAATGACGTTTTGATTTTAAATTAAAAGTTGCTCTCTGTTTGATATATAGGTCAGACATGCTGCAGCCAGCCTGGAGCAAATCCAATGTAATCTCATTTTGTTATTAATTTCACCAGAGAATTTCGCAAGGATAGAAAAAGGAATCAAATTTTGTATTACTAGGAACTAAGTAAACATACAATATAATAAGAAATATATGATATTTGTAAACACAGTTTTTATGTTATTTTTTTGTGTAACTATTAAAACCACAAACAGTGTATTTATTTTATCATTATATGATAATAAATATTTAAATTTTGTTTCTATTTTTCTTCTAAAAATCTTACAGTTATAAATTGTACTAAACAAAATAAATATCTTAAAACAATTATACTTTATTTTATATTTAATTATAAAATTACCTGTGAGTACATTTAATAACATGCAATTTTATTAGATGTTTTACTTGTCTATTTTAAATTTGAAAGAAATACGTATTTCTTTTCTATATTAAACATTTGATTTTGTTCTTTACGCATTTTTTAAAAATTATATCACAAAATAACAAATTCGGACTGATTATTCAACAGTAGGTGATAATGCATCCTTACACTTAAAGTACGATTGCATTTTTCCAAGGTTTCTTTAAAAAAACCTTGTAATATTGAGTGCAACACTTTCTAAAGTTTCTTATAATAAAAATAAATCACTTAAAAAATAAACGTACTGCATGAGTACATAGACAAATTAACTAAACAAAATTTACTCATAACATTTAATAGTAAAATTACGTATCAGTTATGCGTTATTCAGTTATTACGTTATTTAATTATTGCGTATCTAATAATGTTGCTATCTAAAATTTGCATTTTACAATGATTGAAATTTTTGTGTTTTCAATCAAATAAATTTTACAACTGAAATAAATATGTGCACAGCGACTTAAAATTGAATATACAAAGTACTATATTTTATTAAATATTGTCGTTTGAAGATTACTTTGAGAATCATAACATATACAATTTCGAACATATTCCAAGTCAGTGTGACACGTAACGTACATTCGGGATTTGAGAATATACTCAAAAACCCTCTTACGTTCAGGTACGGGGTAGCAGAAGGATATTAAATCATCGACATATTTGGAAATGAGTTCGCCCCTAAACTGATTCAGGAAAAGGTCATTGAAATACAAGCAATCTGTGGTTTTAATAATTTAAAAAAACAAATACATTTAAATAAATAAACATATCCAACAAACGCATTCAAATTTTAAAACTTAAATATGTACTGCTTATGAAATTTTAGTTTTTATAATTAATTATGTTTTATTATATTAATATTACTAAACGGTTTTATTCTCAGAACTAAAAAAAGGTAATAAAAAGAATATAAAAAATAAATTTTAAATGGCATTCTAGGTCAGTTTGGATTCGAATTTGAAGGGGTTTAGATGCTGATCAATTTAATTTTCAAAACATTAGTTGTTCACAAATAAATTTTTATAAAGCTGAGAGAATAAACTATACTTCTAATCTGCTACACAGAAGTTGCGCGAAGAAGACTTTTTGAGCATTTCAATGTAGCAGGTTAAAATGTGCATACACACAGAAAAAGCCTATCATTCCCATCTTGTCAAGCGTACATAAGCGTACACAAGCTGTCAATTTTTTATTTTCTGATAGTTTTCAGAAACTCCTGATAGTTTTCATTACACGTGCAGTTTAGCTTGCTAACAGACGAATTCGGATATAAATATACTTGTGTCTTTTATTTATTTCTGTGTCAGATAATGTTTTCTTTATTTTATTATAATGATTTCGCAAAATGTTATTAGTTGTGCATAATCAACTATACTTAGTTGCCTAAATTTGAAGGGATTCCAATAAAGACTGTTCAATTTGTGTGTACACTTTTGACTAACCCTTCCACAGACTTACAAAAAGCCAATGATCCAACAAGTTTGGCGTCTAAATCAGAAAACCTTTAACCACTCCTTGATTTTTAAGTACGGATTTCTTTAAGAGTTTTTTAACTTAAAGTTTTCAACCTATCTCAATTGTTTGGTCTGCAAACTAGAATTTCAAAATGAGAGCAAAATTTGCTTTAGGTCAGCGTCACTCACATTAATTACAAAAATCCCTGGAAGGAGAAGTGATCTAACATTCACAACATTGTGGTAACTAACTTTCCCATTAAAATTGACAAATCAACATTATTAAAATTGCATACAAATATAGCCATTGTATGTAAAATCTTTATTTTTTTTTTAAATTGATAAATCAAACTTAGTATTTTAAATGTACGCTTATATATTATGAAATCATCGTGAAAATGTGATATACCCGAAATTGTCACATAATAGGTACATAATATAAAAATGATTGTATTTCATATTTTTTGTTTATATGCATTTAATAGTAGAAATATAAATACATTTTTAGCATTTCATAAAGTTAATATGTTGTTTGATAAAAAATCTCATTGTTTGCACTATTTAGGAAATCTGAGCCAATAGTCTTACTCCATATATGTATTTGCTAACTTTTGAAATGCAAACCCAATAACATTTTGAATAAATTTATAGATTTATTAAATGTAAAATGTTATTATAGTTTATGCAAGTTTATATAACTTGTATTTGTTTTATTAAATAAATATTATTTGTTTTGTAACTATTCCAAGAAGAATATAAATCTTTTTGAAGTAAAAAATAATATTAAGAAAAAACCCAACAAATATGAGAAAAAAACTTTATTTAATTGCATGAATGTATTATATAAAATGTATACATTAGACATAGTAGGGGTAAACACAGACAGTCAAAGGTCACTGTTAAGTACTATGCTAAACATTAGGTCCATTGTGTTAATATAAAATTAAGATATTGGCATTAATGTGTCAACAAAGGAATGGTAAACACGCAAACGATTGAAACTAAGCAAAACAGTTGGTCCACTGTGTAACAAAGCTAATCTTAGTAAATAAATATAAAAGATTAATTACTTATGTAAATGATAACTGTTTATGTTTTTTTCAGAGCAAAGAAATAATGGGTATGACGTCATTTTTAAATTGACTAGTTCGCGATTTAAAATGTTTACAAAATTTAAAATTTTCACACGGAATAATCAATTATGTGCAAAAAAAATTAATATTGAAGGACAATCTCTGATAAAATAAAGGGCATCATGAATGTGTTGAATGACGTCACATTCGTTAATTTAAAATTAAAAAATATTAGAATGTTATCAAAGTATGTCAGTAATTTTAATCGATTATTTATTTACTAAAAGTCCTTAAAATATATTTAAAACGGGTTTTGAACATAATTCACTTAAATATTATATATATTTCTGTTGTAACTCAACACAGTTTTGATGGAAAAAAAAGTTTGTCCACTTTTATTCGAAAACAAATTTATGTAAGTTTCAAATAATTAACTTTAGTTTATATGTTTAAATATCGTGGAGCTCATATCTATTTAATCTCTAGTTTTCGTTTCAAAATTAATTTTAGTTAGTAGGCACTAGGAAAATATAAGTATGAAGTATAAACATAATTGCATTTAAGTTTAAGTACTTTTAAGAATAATAACCTTATATTTATTATGCAAATATTATACATATTCAACTTTCGAGGCAAAGAATAACGTATCTGGTAATAAAATTTGTAATTGGAACTTAAAATATTTAATAGGAGCAAAACATTTTAATGTTTAGTTTCAATAGTATTTTAGACACCAAGAACTAAGGATATATGAAATGAAAACATGGTTTATGCAATAAGAATTTGAAAATGTAGTACAATGATATTATTATTATTTTAGAAAATTAAGATCATAAAATATGTTTCTTCATTGTATATAAGATAATTGAGGATAATAGTTAACTTGTTAAAAATTATAAACAGTCATAACTAATAAAAATAAAATAGTTATTAAAGTTATACAACATATTAAAAAATATCTTAGCGGTTTTTAACTAGTTTATACAGTAAATTAGAAAAGAAATGAAATATAAAATTCTAAAGACTTTCTAGAAAGTTATTTATAGTTTTGGTCTTATGGTATTACCCCAAAAACATTAGCCTACAATATATTTTTTTTAACGTCCTGCTGTTTTGCCCTTAAGGCTAATGAAGACGGGACCTACAGTTTTACGTGGAATCCGAAATTAGTTATGACTGTTTATAATTTTTAACAAGTTAACTACTATCCTCAATTATCTTATATACAATGAAGAAACATATTTTATGATCTTAATTTTCTAAAATAATATTAATATCATTGTACTACACTTTCAAATTCTTATTGCATATACCATGTTTTCATTTCATATATTCTTAGTTCTTGGTGTCCAAAATACTATTGAAAGTAAACATTAAAATGTTTTGCTCCTATTAAATATTTTAATGCAAATTATAAACACTTACATATAAAAAATGAAATATGCAGAAATTTTGAAATTCTAAGTTTTCCACTGCACAAATATGTTGTCAGAGTTTAAAAATCGAAATTTTTCATTTAGTTATATAAATAATTCATTTAAATTATGTTTTTAATATAAAATCATCTAGTGTAGATTTTCAAAAAGACATTAGAGTAAGAAAATACATATAACCAGTAAAAACGTATTTTTTTTTAATATTTTCCTCGGCCGATCTTAAATTGCAGAATTAATATTCAATTTAGAAAATATTATAAATATATTTGGTGATTTGTGTCTCAAGGGGTATGTCAACATTATATTAGTGATTATTTCTTTTCTATTTTCCAAACTAAATTATACAGAATCACAATCTGTTTAATGTTTTGCTTTCAATACTAACTACAGCCAAGAGTTCAACATTAAAATAATTGTCATATATTTATTAGAAGATTAGTAGCACCGTGTGTACTATTATTAAGAAAGTATATACTTAAATTTTTGGTATGTTATAGCTTTGTGCACACGATTTTACGAAGTGTTGCACTTAATATTACATGGTTTACTTTAAGAAACCATGGAAAAAAATCACTCCTACTTTGGAAATAAGTACAACTTAAATGGAAAAAAGTTTTGTAAAATATAGTATGAAAGTTAGTTGTTATAATTGCTTGACATTGAACGTGTTATTTAAATTCAGTCCTAGCATCGCTTTCATACCTTCAGCTTTAATATATTTCAATTAAAATGAGATTTTTTCATTTGAGACTTGAAATTGAATTTGTATAAACAATGTTTAATCTGAATAATTCAAATTTGTATATTGTTTTATGTTTGCTGTTTGTTTATAGTAGAAACTACTGTCTAGTGAATTAAATGTTTATTCGCGTAGAAAAGCAAAGAAATACAAACTACAAAATAAAAATCAGGTTTATTTATTTTCAAATCGTAAACATAAAACCTTTAAAGTTTTACTTGAACAGTATGTCTGCACATATTTCAATGCTTGCTCTTGAATATAAACCAGTTGATCTCAAAATACTGTAGTAAAACTTTATACAACTTTTATAGTCTTACCTTACAAAACTCTGAAATAATCATTTAAACTAATAAATATACTTAAATATTATAATAATAATAAGTAAAAGTATACAATCATACACTTATTTATCATACAATCTCATGGATACACAAATTATGTCTCTCTGACTTAATATTCCTGAATATATATAGAAAAAAACAACTTGTTAAAATGCTAAATAAAAATCCCATTGTATTATTGTTCTACTAGTGTGTATCTACAAAAAGCAAAAACACTCATATTTTCTTCTTAATATTTATTTTCTTGTCTATTTATTTTTTGTGGAATAAATTTTCCTCTCTCTTACATAGCTCTCTTGTAATTGCAATTATGATTGGTTTATTTAAATACTCACAAAGGGATTTCGTTTGACCAGAGTTTGAATTAACTTCGCATCGCTTAAGGGATCCAAAGGAGCCAGATATTATGTAAATTGCAAGTGTAGCTGTTGCTTGGAGCTATTTATTTATGGGAATAACAAGTAACAGAGTAACTTGTTGAAGCACTTTTATTTCTAGTATATAGGGTGAGCTAATATGGCGTATATTCAACTTTAAAGAGGGTTGAGTTCAACTTTGCTATATGTACAAGTAACATTATGAATGAAACATTTTATGTCAGACACAAATAAAAGTATAATATAATTAAAAAATAAGACATTTTTTTTTACTAACGATGTCGTAACAGTGGAAAACAAACGATTTAAATTTACTAAATGATTTTGTCATATATTAAGAAATATTATTAACCCTTTTAAAATTGTCGCCTGGGGTTTACAAAACACCCCAGGCAGATAATTTTGTTTCTATACTTCCAACGAGAGGTTGGGTCGTGCTCATAATTTCACTACCTTCAAATGAGTGTAAGAACGTACTAAAAAACCGGTGTTATTAGTTTATGATGAGTTTTTGTTCGGCACAGTCACGTCAAACTGCTCTGAGGTGCTTTGAGCTCCCAACGCGACCTGTTGTGTAATATTTTTTGTAACATTTTACAATATTTATTTTGTATATGTAGTATTCTCTATTTATGTACTAAATAAATATAATAATTATCAGATTGTGTCACTAGGTAGTAAATACTTTACAGAGTAAGGAAACATAAAATCTAAGCCAAATATCATATTAAAAAACTATCCCATTTTTTATTAGTTGATAAATATATAAAGAAAAAACCCAGACTTGTAAAATTGATTTTCTTAGGAGTGAAAATAAATTTGTTTTACTAAAATATTTTAAAATCATAATACCATATAAATGGTTTAATAGGTATAAACAGTTTTAAAATCATAATCAACATGCAATAGACAATTTTAAGTTATTTATAATTTAGAGTGCGACTAGTTATGTTACACAAAAACCCACGTGTCTACTTAAGTGTTAAAAAAATAATTGCAATTCAAACTTTCTAATTATTTTTTTATAACCAATTTATATACAGTATATTTAAACTTTAAATTCATTATTTTACGTTCCCATTTACTAAACATGATAGTTATATTTTCTTTCCAATAAATAATTAACAATCCTTAACAACTACATAATAATATAGTTAAGAATTAAACAGTTTTTATTCTCTATTACTAATCAAATATTTATATATATATGTATAAATATTAGTTCAATAAAATTTATTAGTCATCAAATCTGACTGGAGTGTAGGATTTTTTGGTTAAGAATTGGTTATATGATTAATATAAACAACTGTAAACATACAATAAACATACACTTTATTATTTTGAATTAATACATTTTTCATAAAACAAACGTTTCAACATTGTGTTTGGATTAACACTGAGGGCAAATTAAAATAGAATGAAATGAAAATATGATCGTTTTATGAGAGAATTAGGTAAAATTGGATCCAATTTGTGAATTACATAAAATATTCTATAAAACTATTTATTATATATGAAATACTATAAGGCATACACAATATATGGGTGCATTCAAAATTTACATGTTAATGTGATATATTTAACATACACTGCATTTAAAAGTTAACCGTAAAGTTGAACATACACTTAATAAGAAACACTTTAATATGTACAAAATATATCTTATTACTTGTTACTTACAGAAAATACGGATACTCTATATGACAGCTACAGATTATTACAGGAAATTGGACATTAATTAACCAATGAGTCCAAGCGCCTATTAATTACATTTGGTCAAATTAGAAATAAAAACCTTCATAAAAACTAACTATTTTACCTCACTTCTGTATTACAACTAGTTATTTACTAACTATAATGATTTATTGACTGTGATTTAATAGAATTTTTCTTTTATTAGTTTACAGTTCAGTGTTTCAGGTAAAATGCTCATTTTTGGATTACTTCGAACAAGATTAAAATACAATAACAACACAAGTACAATATATATTATTGAATAAATTGCCAAATTTTTCGATGACTTGAAGTTGCCTAATATTTGAAAAAAATTATATATTTCTTCGCACAAATTATAAATGCCTCGATTTTTGAGTACGTAGATAAATTTAGAATTTATCTATTTACTAATATTTATCGACGATAAATATTAAGTAGATTGTCTGGATTTGATTTTTGTAGTTTGTATATACGGAAATTTTCTATTGCATTCATTAAAGGACCTTCATTTATTAAGGTCCTGGTAGCCTTGTTTACGGAATATGTCGTTTGCTGTGTGCTCAAATGTTTTGTCTAGTCTGTGGCAATATATTTGAGTTTTAAGCTTCAGATTATACTCTAAAGGTAAAATATCTATTTCGTGTCGTGATAAGATGTGAGTTGTATAATAGCCTAATATATGTAATTAACATAACCATTCAAATATATACAAGAAGTTAATAATATATGTTTGAACACAATATTTATCAAATTCTGTATTATCTAATATCGTATTTGGAAAGCAATATAAAACAATATCAACAACCCAAAATAACAACTACCAATATAAAATAAACGGTACTATAAACTGGCACATACTTTCTCACAAACATATTTAAATTATTAAACAGATTCACTGTGACTCGTAGGGTGGGGTAGGAGAGGTGATTTTGTATTAAAGTAGAAGATTAACTAATAAATATAATTATTATTATCTAGAGAGAAAACTATTTGATCGATTTGAACAAATTTGCACCACACACGTCAATTAGGCCTGTATAGATGCACGAAAAAATATTTTGAAATTTTTTGAAAAACAAATCCCCTTTATGGAAAAAACCCAAAAATCTGTTATTATTATTTTTATTAGCTAAACGAGAATTTTTTAAAATGCGCGGTTTTTTGCATATGGTAGGGTACACTAAAGGCTACAAATAAGCAAAATTTTATCAAAATCGTGATTTTTTGGGTTTTTTTTTTGCCAAAAAGGGGGTTGTTTTACAAAATTTTTACCGTTTTTCGTGCATCTGTACAGAACTACTTGACATGTCTGGTGCAAATTTGTTTGAAATCGGTTGAATAGTTTTCGTTCTAGCTTTGTATACATACAGACCTACAGAATACATACAGACATACATACAGACAGGCATTTTGTACAAACTACTTTTTTGGACTCAGGGGGTTCCAAAACCGATAGTTCCACAAAAATCTCAACAACGATGTTTTTTGCGATCACTATACCTTCTCTATACTATAGTATAGTGAGAAAGTAATAAAATCATATAATAAAACTAAAACCAAATTTACAAATAATATTTGTAAATTTTATATGAAACTAATAGAAAAAGTTTAACTTTCACGATTATACATTATGTTTATCAATCCCTTAAGAGACGTTCATCATAAGTAATAATAGGCCCTACTATACGATTGGTTAGAATTGAAACTTTCACGAATATATTGCAACAAATATGATTTAAGGCATATTAATTTTTACAGGGAGATTTTGTATGTGTTAAAAGGAGATTTTTAACTACAAAACAGAACAATACAAATGGTGTGTGATTTATATAGCAAATTTCAAGATTAAAAATATATAATTGCTATGATTTCACGTCCAAAATGTATAGTATGATAAAAAAACACATATATAGGCCTACAAGTTTATTTAACTATTATATTATCATTTGTGCGAATTAATAACATGCTAATATTAATTTAAATAACAAAAATAAAATGAACTCATTTTTATGAAAATTTTGATAGAATGTTTCTTTTTAAATCGACGAAGCAAACTTAAATTTGAATTTAATACAATTAAGTTATTATTGCTACAGTATTATAACACATCATGCCATACTCGGATAAATTACCATTAGCGATAAAAGCTTGAGTTTCTAAGCACTTAAGGAAATGGAATTTTAAGATTTTACCGATTTTCCGTTAAATCAATATCACATACACTCTTTATCCATTAGTAAAATGGGTTTCACAAAAGTATGAAGAGCATTTTTAATGGAAATATTGGGTTTATGCGTTAATACTAGTAAATAAATTAGAACGTAAATTAAATGTTATTTTTTAATAAATGTTGTTAAATAAATTTAACACAAATTTAAAAAGGACTTGTTCAACATTTAATTTGTAATATCTCTATCCAGCTGCTAATATATTCCACACAGTAACCGTTCCTTGTTCGCTTTAAACGCCTTGTAGTATGACGACTCACTAAAATCGGGTCACGTAAAGACGCCAGTTTAATCTGCAAAGCGAAGGAACCGTGAGTAAAGCGTGAAAGGTAGGGTTATTTAAAGAAGTGACAGTGAACGTGCAGCGACTATATTTCAGGTTCCTGTAACTGAATAAATAATGGCATTTAAAACTGTTGAGATTTTGTTCTCAAACGTGGGTCGTATAAATTATTAATACTATAATCCAGGTATAAATCTTTTTTACATCTGTAGTAGTTCATTGGATGTTATATGAGAATATATAGATTTACAGTAAACAAATATTATTTTACATCCTAATTTGACAAAATTTTAATTACGTTACAAACACTATGTTCCATAGGAAAGGAATAATGGTTCTTTGAATGTTATTTAATAAAATAAGAGGGCCATTCAAAATCTTGTATTAAAACGCAGTTCAGATTAACACAGCAGACATGTTAAGTAATTTAAGGCGTTCCATTGTGTCATGCTTTTATTTTTTGTCCAAGAAGTAAAGAATTGTAATTTTTAGCATTTAATCTGAATTTAGAATTAAGGTAAGTCTTTAGCTTTATCGCCGATGATAGGTATTGGAACGTATCTAATTAAAAAGCTGTGTTAATAAGATGTTTTCAACTTTCATTGGCCGCACATTTTCTATATGGTTAAGGTAGAGACCTGTAATTTTTGCCATTCTTATTCATTTATCAAACCCTTTAGAATAATTTCTCACTTAATGGGGATTTGTATTTCATATTTTTGAATTGACCTCTCTTTTTGGGATATTGGTTGAAATGGTCGGTTACAAAAAACATCATCTCCATGTTTCATACAGAGATACAACAAAGCTAATTTATGTATTTCTACTTGTTCCAAAGTGGGGGGTTGGGACTTTTTGACACCTGTATATATATTAATTGTAATAAAATTATCTATTTCTATTTACTATTTCCTTGTTACTAAGGTTGCATATATTAAATTATAAAATAATAATAGAATATTAAATTTATAATTTTGATTAAATCCAATAAATATCCCCAATTTCTGTTTATTGTAAAAGGGGTAAAGTTTCTACAAGTACTGCAGGAGTCACTTACAAGATTTTCAGTTTATATAATATACAGTTAAGTTAAAGCTTAAAGCGATGTAAAAGTAAAATCATGACTGACCTGTTTTAGTCTTTATTTTTTTAAATTTCACTTTCCTAATCTATAATTTAAAAATTTTAGTCTCAACATATAAACTAAATATCTAATGGAAAACTAAAAGGTATGTACTTTTTATCAGATTTATTTCTGTTCAAGTTAGAGTTTTATACTAATTTGATTAAAATTTATTTGCTAAGCAAAAACCTCTAGGCTATAATTTAACCAGTTGATTTGATAAATAATATACTATAAATTGAATACAATGTCAAATTTAAATTACAATGTCAAATTACGTTTACAATTAAATCATTTTCATAGTATGAAAATCTAAATAATTTAATAAAAGTTTAATTTTCCTCAGAGATTGAAGTCAAAATATTTCTTCCACAAAGTTTAAAACTTATAATTTTAAAATTGTATAGCCTATGAAAATAAAATCTTGTTTTCAACTTGTAATTTGCTATTTTAACAGGTTTATTAAAATAGTAGTTACACATACATTTTTAAGAAATGCTAAGACAAAAAGAAAGACATAATTGGAATTGTTGCCTGTTTACTTTTACGTATGTAATTTATGTATTATTAGATTTAATATAAAGTAACTAATATTAAATTATTATAGTAAAACTTAATTATCGAAAATATTGAAATTAATCTCTATACAAATAGTTTCGTTTTAAAATATGTTTGTTATATTTAGTATAAGCTACAGACTATTTGAATTTCAGTTAAAATAAAAGACAATGTACAACTGCATGGTTTCTATAAATATCTGTACCAATATGTTATAATTAAAACATAAAAGTTACACACAATGATTTAGAAATAACATAAATATGTCAAATTAAATAAACAGTCACTTAATTAATAAAGATTAATAAATACTTAATACTAATATTGAATATAAACTACTTAGTTATTTTTCAAAGTTTGTTCTTATTTTGAATAAATTGGCATTATTAATAATATATTATATTTAATCTGAACTAATACAAATCCCTATAATATATATTTATAATGTTCTACTTGATTACCTCAAGTGAACATAATTGTATTACGTTTTCTAAGAATGAGCAATGTTTTTATTAGTAAATCATGATATAAGGAATTAATGCAAATTGAATGTGACTTTTACTCATCCGGTAAACCAACGTTGCGTTTGACGTTTTTCTTCATATTTTAGTTTCTATCGGATGTTAGACAAGTACGTCTGTGCCAGTGAATGTTAACCTCCGACCATTCTACAGCTTTTTTAACAATAAACGGAAATATAATACAATAGATCAACATTCTAAATTTACAAATTTAAAAAAAATTATGTATAGTATTATAAATAAGCTGAGCTATCATACATAACTATTAGAGTTAAACCAATTGAGCAATAAACATAAAGATTTATTGAAGTAAATCAACAGTGAATTCGTCTCTAAATATATCGAGGGCTAAGGGATAGTAAGGATATGGATTTAAAAATATGGATAGCGACTTTACGCTTTCAAAGACCAAAAATATAATATTCCACCAATCAAGAAAGAGGACAATACATGGGTAAGTTGTAATAAGGAGAAAGCTGATGTGTTTGTTGCACATTTTTAGAACGCATTCCTGTTATTTGAAACAAAAAAACACCTATACAATTTATAACAATTAAAAACAAAGACTCAATTGACATCACTAAAGTGACATGCAATAAGCTTATTCCGGAAAACATACGAAGTTTAAAGATAAAAATAAAACTTCTGGATATGAATTAATATTCGGAGAAATTATGAAGGAATTATCAGAAAAGACCCTGCTAAATTTTCCAAATTTTATAAACTTTTTTTCGTGCTCAGATATGTTCCCAGATACCGGAGGAAATTATTATGATACCAAAACCAGGAAAATACTTCAGGGAATATCATTATTCATCCTTTTATCTTTCGCCGGATATTTAAAAAATTTTGGAAAACTCAAAATAAAACCTCCCAAGCTTTTAATTAAAGAAATGGATTTATTACCTCGGTATCAGTTTGGTTATAGAGACAATTATTCATCAATTTACCAATGCATGGGCCAACACAAAAATGTTATATAAAAATAACTTGAAGAACGGATAGTTAGCTCATCTATCTTCCTGGATGTTTAACAGGCATTTCATGAAATCGGGCATAAAGGTTTACTATTGAAGTTATATTTCTTTGAGAATCAGGATTGATTGTGAATTGTCTGAGGTAAAGAACACAGCATCAGTAGATCAAATAGGAATTGTTCTTCGGCCTATTCTGTATCTTTTATATGTAAAAGAAATATCTCAAGACTCTCGTAAAGTCATGGCTACTGCAATTATTGCAGTTGGGGTTGCTGCTGAAGATGCAAAACGAAAGCTCCAGAAAGTGATTGATAAATTTAGTAACTCAAAATAAAATTGAGAAAAAAGTTAAATTAATCAAAGACCAAAGGTAAATTAATCAGAGTAAGTTCCACAAACAGGATTTATAAACCCATCACAATTTATAACAAATGGTCATTCAATAGCTCTTAAAAATACAGCTAAGTACGTTAGAATAACCCTTGACATAAAGATGAATTGGAAAGAACATGCTAAGAATATAAAAGTATAGAAATACAAATTAAATTCGTAAAAATGAATCGAATTACCTTCTTATGTATAAACAAATCAAGTTTCGAATTTGAACATTTTGATACAGCTATGGGCTGTACTAAGAAAATAAATGGTACAATTATTCAAACACTTCAAAATACGGTTCGTTCGAAATGATGATCTTTATCGTGATCTCAGGATGAATACTGTCTCAGAGGAGGTTAAGAGATATGCAATCATATACAAGAATATACTGAAAAATCATGAAAATCCTAAAAATGCTTTCAAGACTCATTGAATTGGGTGGTTTTAAAACGATGTGATGTTAATTTAAAATGCCATATATCAGATATGATGAAACTTAGTTGTAATTATTATAAAATAAATTTAAATAAATCTTTTCCTTTGAAGTATATGAAATCGAAAAATACAAAAATATCTAAACCATTTACGTAATTAATTGGGGTAGTTATATAACGTAAACAAGACAACGAGGTACCAAGTTAAATTAAATTTAATATTTTTTTTATTTTTTAAGGGCACTCAAATACCATTATTTCTAAAATTCTGCTAATTTATATTATACTTATACATTTCTGAGAGAGTAAAATTTAACAACTGAAAAAAGTTTCAAAAATAATATTTTAACTTTGAAAGAAACTAAAATAGTTAATATCATTGTGTAATTAATATAATGAGTAGTAAAACAGAAAGGTTAAGGTCAGAATTTCGTAGACACTTTTGTTGGTAAGTTTCGGTTTAGTGATTTATATTTCACATTAGCTTTAAATGCCATCGTTAAAATTTAATATTTTGGGATATAGCTTAGCTTAAATTGTTATTTAGTTTTAAATATAAATTAGAAACTATGCTATAGTAAAGTGTAGTTAGTTGGAATATCTTGAACCAAACTTGTTTTGCATAGTAATTTATTACTAAGTTATGATACTGTTAGTAAATTAAAGCTGCTATAAGTAAATTTAGAATAGTATTAAATTACCAAAAATTTTATGTAAGAAAACTTGATGAAATATTGTCTCTACATTATACCTTTAATAATTATTATTGGTAATTTCAATATTGTTTTATGCTGTATAGAGCACAACTATTTAGCTTGAATACTTGGTTATAAACTTTTGAATTTTGAAATTTTGAACTTTCTTACTTTTTTAATCAGAAAAAAATTGAAATGTCAGGAATGGAAAGTTTCAAATGGAAATACATACGATTGAGTGGAATTTTGGAGTGGGTGTTAGGGATCGAACGACTCTAAAAGTAAAATAATTTCTATTGAACAGTTTATTTATTTATACACTCACTTTAAAATTGTGAAAAACCTTTCCTTTAATATTTTGTATGGATCTTATTGTGTTTAAAATATTGACATTATAGAGAAAATAAATTACATTTTATAATTGGAATACATTCAATTTTAAAAAATATCGTCATGAAAAAAAACAAACAATAATCTAGATTTACCAGTTTATTTAATTTATTTATACAGTTTATTTTAAGCTGTATATAGCAAAACTATTTAGTTTAAATACTTGGTTCGTATATACACTCATTTTTAAATTGTGAAAAACCCTTCCTTTAATATTTGTTATGTATTTTATATTGTTCAAAATATTGAGATTTTAGAGAAATGGTATTAAATTTTATATAACATTCAGTAAAAAGAAAATATCGTCATGAAAAAAACAAACAAACAATATTTTAGATTTAGGTTTAGATTTACAAGCTTATCTAAGGGTATATTAGTAATGACAGTTGAATTTTATGGTACTGAGACTCAAACTGTTTAGTGATTGTAAATAAAAATAAACAAATCTTTAGGCCTATTTAGAATTTCCATCTTAACAGGACATGGCCTATTAATATATTAATTTTCAACCTAAATATACACTTAACATTAATATTAAAACAATATACTAATACACCTAACAAAATGTCCCTTTTGTGTTTCTGATATAAAATACTCAAAGAAAATACGTAGTTATTTATTAGATTAATTAGGATTGATATAGTGTGAATTCTATTAGTTTAATGACTAAAGTGATTTTTTCACGCTATAAGGACTGTATTAGTGGTCTATCACGACCTGAATATTTATTATATGTATTATTTCTAAATTTAAAATGTAGGATACAAATCTAAACACCAATAAATAACCAAAGTATCTCCTAAGAAATATGTTTGTTTAATATCGATGAGCTTATATTGGACGGTGAATAGGTTAGTTGCCATATTTACCATCACTCATGTAGCTATATTGTCATATACTGTAAATAAAACACTGTTATGGTAAGTATTGAAATTTATGCACATATAAAACAATGAATAAATTTATTGTATTCTTAACATTCCATTATAGCCCAGTCGGTATAGGTTACAACTACCAGTAATTTTCAATACGGCTGAATTTTTTTTATAAGTACATTAAAGTATGTAGATTAACATAAAAAAAAGTTTACCAGTCTATCGATTTCCCAAAGTCGAAAAAAAAATCGATTATCATTTTTTTTCCGATTATCCTTAATATTTCGAGCTGGGATGAAGATAGAGGAAAATAAAAAATATCAGCGTGTAGGGGAGGTATTTTTCAACCAAAAAGGGCATATGTATTTATTTCGTCCGAGCGATGGTTTGTCTGGAAAAAATCGATAATGCAGGTATGTATGTTGCAGCAGGGGAAATCACTAAAAGGGGACATCTTATTCATATATGAAGCGTTGGCTCATTCTAAATTGACCGAATTTTAATATATCGAATTGAAACTTGACATAGGAGTTAAAATATATATTTTAAACATTTATGCTGAGTCTCAGCTTGTTATCTTGAAAATTACCCGATCTAGGAGTCGATTTCGATTATCGATTTTACTAGTACCGGACTCACGAACTAATTTCAATCTATTCCAGTTTCGTCAATTTTTGGAATATCAACATCAAATTTGTTTTACAAGTTGAGTACACCAGTATAAATATTCTTAGTAAGTATGAACGATTTTTTTAATGTTATTTTTAAAAACGAGGCGCTTGAAAATGGTCTTCTGTTTTACCTATCTCGTTTTAACTATAACACTTTTGGATTCAACGACTCCATTTTCGACATTTTTGAACATATCGATTTAAAAATTGGTACAGAAGTTAAAAACACAATTATTTTTTGCTACACTCGTTTTAAAAACTATATTTAAAAAATTGACTAATCTGCAGCCGATTAACTCAAGCGTTTTGATGAAAAATCTAAAAAGGTCTAAAATTATACTTTTTTAAGTTACTTGTGCTTTGAAAAGTAAATAATAAAAAAGGTTTATACTCCTTGATCTTGTTTGAATCTATATATTTAACTTGTAAAAAAACTTTCAGGTTGATATTTTGAAAATTTTCTAAACTGGAGATGTTTAAAATGAATTGGTGGGTCCGGGACTCTTAAAATCGAGAAACCCATTAATAAGTCAAGTGGCTCTAGATCGGGTAATTTTCAAGATAACAAGCTGAGACTCAGCATAAATGTTTAAAATATATATTTTAACTCCTATGTCAAGTTTCAGTTCGATATATTAAAATTCGGCAAATTTAGAATGAGCCAACCCTTCATATATGAATAAGATGTCCCCATTTAGTGATTTCCCCTGCTGCAAAATACATACCTGCATTATCGAATTTTTTGCAGACAAACCATTGCTCGGACGAAATAAATACATATGACCTTTTTTGTTGAAAAATACCTTCCCTACACGGTAGTATTTTTTATTTTCCTCTATCTTTATCCCAGCTCGAAATATTAAGGATAATCGAAAAAAAATGATAATCGATTTTTTTCGACTTTGGGAAATCGATAGACTTGTAAACTTTTTTTTATGTTAATCTACATACTTTAATATACTTATAAAAAAAATTCAGCCGTATTGCAAATTACTGGTACTTTTGGTCTAAATTGACCTTTACCGACTGGCCTATTATTTCACACGGCACAGTGATACAAATAATAAGATTTTCTTTATAGGAAAATATGTTTAATAAGTACAATCGCAGTTGAAAAATTTGAGATAAAAATGTATTTAAAATTTTAGTATCATTCTACTAAATAAATATAAAATATAGGCTATATATATATATATATATATATACTAAGTATGTAATATTATTAACAATTTACGTAAATTTAGTACGTTTATTATAAAATCTGGTTAGCAAATAGACAAAATAATTAATAAAGATGAATGTGTTATCGTTAGACAAAATTTAAATTACATTAGTTTTTCCCACACAAGGTAAAAAACTACCTTCAGAAACCTGGGTGTATTTGAAGATGGCAATAAGTAATGGAGTAGTCATTATGACAAAGACAATGAGCGGAACCTTTAAAGATTATAATTAATTTATGAAAAATACAGGTCATTAACCCGTTTAATTATTAAAAAGGTATTGTTTAAGTTTTGAATCTAGTGAATATGTATAATAATTTAAAAGCTCTCAAAAGTCGCTTAAGATTGAAAGTTATGAACGAACATACTATACTAACTTTAAGTATAGTTTAATCTTTTGCTATTTTTGCTTTATATTTTTAACAGATATGCCTCAATTTAAAGTTATGAATCATGTTTTAGTTTGGTTCTTAAAAGTGAACATTACCGATTTATATATAACTTTTTACTAAGTTTGTATGCGATACTAAAATGATATTATTAGGCCTACGTATCCGTTTTTGTTTAGAAAGATTTGATTTAAGAGAAAAACACCAGATTCAAAATCAAATTGTCTTCTAACTGAATTAGTTATAGCATTTAAGACTGTTTATAAGATTGGGTATATAGTATTATGGAAAACAATCTATTACTAAGTAAACAAAATGTTTATATCCATCAGGTGACTACTGTTTGTATTTATATGTATTTCTAAAATTATTTTCCAACAATGGAACCACTTAACTTGTTTGAGATTAAACAAAAATAAGTTTTATGAAAAATGGCAAAAAAAAAGCTAAATTACAACACAACATAGTCTACAAATAACAAATAATAATAATATTTGAATAAAACAAAATAATAATATCAGTATTTAGGAATGTGGTTCCTGATAACATAAATGTTTTTATATCAAATTTAAAGAAATGCATTCTATTGTATAAGAAGCAAAATACTAGTTCAACGTATTACAAATTGAGCATCCAAGCGTTGAAAATCTAAAATTTAGAGAATAACTGAAGTTTCATTAGCCAAACATTTTGTAAGGGAAGTTTGGTTCTGTTGGATAACAAACAGAACTCTAAAAACTAGCAAATCGAACGTAGATTATATGACTATGCATCCAGTTATAATAACACACAAATTATACATGTGATTATAATTAAATCACAACAATTGTAGGATTATAAATAAAACTGAGTTCAATTTACAACAAATATATTTGTCACAAATATATATATATTATGCTTAGTTGGCAAGAAGGTCACTACATAAGCTAGGGTTTGGCAGTTTGTATCTAGTTATAGATGTTAGTTACTGTATTTCTGTGTGTTATTTCATTCACTGACTTCAATAGTCTAATTTATTAATATTAATAAGCACATTTTAATTCTTTCTGGTTTATTAAAATAATGATATAAACTATTATAAAATTTAAATTGGATGTCCTTTAAATAATTAATACAAATAATTTTCTTTTTATTGATGCAATATAAATAAATGTAAGTTAACTATACCCTTATATGAGTATTGGCATATTAATGAGGCGTATTTTAATATTTTGTAAATTTCTATATTTTTCACATAACAAACAATTTAATGAATATTCTAAAACTTTAAAATTTAATAAGTTTAAACACCAAGTTTTTAATATAGCCTAATTTATATTACACTATATGTACCCGCAACTTTGTCCACATTCGATACAAAATCATAAGTATTCATGTTGCAGTATTTTATGTACACCTACGTCCAATGTTCTAATTAATTACTTTATAAATTAGACAATAGCTTATAATACCTAAATATTTATGGTATATCAAATTAAATTTGTTTATACATCGGCAATGCTTAGGTAAGGTGTAATTTATTCATACACTTGCCACTGCATAATTCAGTAAAATATACACTTAGTCTTGAACTTATATCCATTCATCAATGTCAAACCTTCGTAGTAAATACGAGGTAATATTGAGCTTATGTTTTACTATACCTTTAGATTTGGCAGAAAATCGTCAAAATAAAAACTTAAGAACAGCAAAATGTAATTAATGCACCAAATATAAATATTTCCACCGTATAACGCTTAGTGTAACGTATGAGAAGATATTGATTATTATGTCCAACGGTTTTTATATTTGTATATAAAACTCTGTTATTTTATAAAAGAAACAGTCGTCACATCATCCAGGGATAATTTCATAAACCACCAATCCCCGTTAGCACCAATAGGCCTACAGCCTAAATACACTTAGCCTATTATCTTCATATCCCACTCCAAGCATTAAGATACAATCATTTATCATATTTGTTAAACCCATTATACTTAAATTTATTTAGGCTAATACATACAAAAAGGAAAGGATCAGTTAAAAGATTGAGTGAGGGGTGAGAAGCAGAAATATTCTTGAAGATTAAGAAGTATGTGGTGGCCAGGATAGACATTCTTGCATCAACCTTGGTCGAGTACAGTTCATTTTGAGTATACCTCTAAACAAATTTACAAACTTTATACTTAAATAAAACTCAAACTAAGCATCAAGTGAATGTTACCACATATTAAACTTGTACATAAGTACCACCAGAAAACTAACAAGTACTTGTAAAATATTAAATACACCTTCAGACCGTTTGGTGAGTTGACTCCATTTGATTATCCTCACATTAGACCATTATACTATCCGTCTAATTGAAGCTTCTAAATGATTACCTTAACCCTAATTCACTTCTTCAGTTACACGTTGACCCAGTGCATTATTTAGTTTATACAATATTTTAGATAAGACCTAAGTTAAAAATGTGTTAAACCTTCATAAATTTCAATCACCCTTCATTATTTTAAGCATAAATTAAGAAACCATAGTTAAGTGTCCACCTTCTTATAAGTTAAGCATTTTATTTGTTCAATTGATGTCCAATCATAATCTGAATGACGTTAAAAACAGCTAGCCAGCAAACAGAATTGTAAAGTATAAACCCGAGATTGTAATAGGCTATTGACCGATTTGTTGTTACTAATAAATAAACCTTTTGTAAACCCATTTAATAGAGTGTCTCTGTTTATTTTATAGTTATCGGTAAAAGCGTGTATACCATTTACATAATCACTCTTTAAGAATAAAATGTTATAAAGCAATCTTGTTTAGTTTTTCTTTTATGTAAATATTGCTATAAAAAATAATCCATTAAAAAGAAAGGAAATTGTAAAATATTATTTTAGTTCAAATCTAATTTTAATGTCGTCATTTGCCTTGTTTTTAATATAAGAACATAATTTGCTAAATCTAAATGGCTAGGTATTTTTTCAGTAGTCAATTTGTATTTGATAGTGGTTGTCAACACATTTTCAACTGATAGGTATAAGAAAGGAAGCGCTTTTCTTATTGTATTTGTTATTTTAAAGCAAAGTAACAACGCATTCAACTATAGCAAATTTAAAAAAAAAAATACTTATGTTCTTATTTATAGTTTTAAAATATTTTTGTTTTATAATTATGGGAAAAATTACATTATAACTGTAAGAAAACCAAACATTTGTACAAAGCAGGATTTGTATACTTGTAAATCTATAACTCTCCAGACTATAATAAGATAAAGTAGTACGTATATTTTATAAAATTCTTTATAACTTAAAACAAAAGAAAAACTATAATACTAGAGTAATTTTTATTCTTCTTGGATTACTGGCATATTTGATATGCTTACAGGTGTTTTCGAACGTACTTTATCCATTTGTTGTTCGGCTAAGTAATGATACAAACATTTACAATTTGTTTCTATTAAATTATTCTTTATCAGAGACATTCTCACATAGCTATAATTTAATTTATTCACTAATATTGTGTCATAACTCTCAGTAATTACTATAGTTGTTTATAAGAGTTAATTTAAATTGTGTCTTAAATTCTTTCTGATTTATTTAAAAAAATACTTTAAACAAATAACATATATTTTAAAAATAGTACGAGAACCTATATCTAAATAGCAAAATAAAGTTGGTAATGGTGATAATCCATAATGGATTTTTCTGTCATTTTCTCTTTTTAGGTGGTACTTTAATCCAATTATAATGTTATAAGTTTAAAAGGTATATTAATATCTTCAATTTTTATTTCTATTGATCCAAATAATGGTATTTATAATACCGCGGTTACGGATGTCTCAAATATCCATCCTCAGCTATCACTCATGCAAGGTCGTTTAACCATTTCAAATTTGTATAACGCAAGAATAAGCGGTAATTTAATTTAGTTTATCGTACGTTTATATGTAAGAAATACAATATGTCGTTAAGTACACAAAAAACATAACGCTTGACAACAATAACTCCCATTAGGCAATGTTCTTTCTCGATTGAATAAAAGAAAGTGAGCTAGTTGTATTATCATTTTAGAGTCATAAATGTCAGCTTCTGGATGACTGTGTAAAACTTTAAAAAAATCAAGTACTTTTTGTAGTGCTAGGATGAGTAATCATCCTGGCAAATACTTTTCTATCTATGACATTTCTGGCATAAAAAATACAAAAATTTCCCTTGCAAAAAAAACCCATACTTAATCACCTCATGATTTCAAGTAAGCTGGTTTTGTCTTTCAATCCTAATTTATTTTCTGAAGTCGACATTCTGCCACACATGTTCTGTTTGACATTCTAATCCGATCATTTTTCAACAATCAAAGTCATCCGCCTGCTACTAGTCTCCAAACTCTTTTCAAGCCAACGTTGCGACCGCTACGTCTCCTTGTTACACTTATTTCTCCCACTTTGTCACCAACTTCAAGCTAGAGAACATCGAGCCAAGTTGTAGGCCTTACACCGTAAGATGTTCACCATTTTCCAAGGACGAAGAAAGCAAACAAATCCTGGCGGGAAAATTATGCCTGCACTGACAATAGATCTAAAAGATATTATATTTATTTCATTCATTTAGTAGCCTATACGTAATTTAGACAAGAAGGATGAAAGTGCTGCAACTAAGAAAACATGATGTATTTCAGACGTTTACTTGGAAGTCGTTCTCGATGGACAGAATCTGAAGATAACATGTAAGATTAAATAGCCTATACAGTTTCTGAGCATATATTTGGATTCACACTTGGCACGCTCAAAAGTGTAATGCAAGCACAATTCTTCAGGATCACGAGAGTGCACTCTTAGTACAAAAAAGAATATAAATATGTTTTTTAGATAATCTGGAGTAATATTACGTGGATGGTTTTGGGTAGGTATAATATCATGCCCGATTACATATATTTGAAATATACTAGTAATTGCAGATGATTTATTTGTAGCTACTATGGTAAAACAGAAGAAATTTTAGAAGTGGCAATCATTTTCTGTCAGAATTATATCAACATTCTAAATATTAGTCAAATATATATCTGGAACTAATTTCTTGGCTTTAGTATCTGTGTTAGGTAACGGCTTTGTTCTTTTTTTTTTTTACTTTAGGTAATGTCAATTTTACTAAAACGATAGATATAATTTACTTTAACCCTCTAAGTGTTACGGGATTCAATTGAGCACTCATCATCCCGCGACGGGCCACGTAACGCTTCTGAATTGAGTATCAACTTGTATTGACTATTTCACCCACTAATAGTCATCTAATCTTAATAAAACAAAGACCGTTGGAAAGGAAATGTTTCAAACTTTAATTTTTGTATTTACAAGTTTTTTCTAAAACGTATATTACCATACGTTGTCGTCGTTGGCAAATATGCATTGTGTAAACACTGCTGTTTTCACGTTTCAAGACGCAAAAGTAACGGGATAAATCGTCAACTTGGGAGGTCTAGAACTAGGCTAAAAACTGGTTTGAAGCAGAAAGGACATACACCATTGATTTCGTCGAAGTTTTATCTTTCTAAAACTGTGTCTAAATCGTAAATAGCTTCAGTTGTCCAGGTAGTATGATCCATGTTCTAAAGGCTTGCTATTGGTCAATGATTTCAACCAATTACAAGAGTTTCTTAGAACCGTCAGATAATCGATTAGTCGAAAGATTTTTCAATTGATTTATATATGAATCTCTTCAGCATAGATTGATGAATCTACCAGTGTTTAAAGTTTTGTGATTTAGTGTTCCTAAGTTTGTCAATCTGATTTACAGTAAACACGTATTTCCGTCTTCACCGAAAATGAAACGAACGCTTTTCGCCATTGCAGTTTTGGCTTTCATGTAGATTGAATGTAGGTATTTGTTTTGTTTGCTAAATTAGTAAAATAAAGTGAATTGTGTTTATAAAAGAGTGTTCATTGTGTTTTAGTTGTAAAGAAATAAGTGTATAAGTGTTATTGTGTGTTTTTGTTAGTGGAATTCGTTATAAAAGTTATATATTATTATTTCTCTTTGTGTACCAATTTTTTTATTTTTTTCAGATTTACTACTTAGGCAAATAATAAACAATAGGCCTATAATATAATATACAATATAAACAATATATAGGCC
Source organism: Philaenus spumarius (assembly GCA_018207615.1). Classification (NCBI taxonomy): domain Eukaryota; kingdom Metazoa; phylum Arthropoda; class Insecta; order Hemiptera; family Aphrophoridae; genus Philaenus; species Philaenus spumarius. Next base: position 104,196 of record JAGFPH010001393.1, read on the forward strand.
TACAATATAAAAAAAATATAAACAATATATAGGCCTACAATATAAACATATTTTTATAACAATGGCAGGCAGGAACTACTTTGATAACTCGTCAGATCTGAGGGAATTGTTAGTTGACTCAGATATGACGGACTTGGATAACATTGGCTTTGAGGAGGATGGGTGGTTGTCTAGCGACCACCAACTCCCTTCTACAAGTCCTGAGAGACGAGAGATAAATCGTCTAAATTGGGATCTTCCTGGCGAAGACATGTCTTCGGAAGAAGATCTTTCATTAGACGATTTCTCTGCTGGCTCTTCGGATGAGTATCAGCCGAATATTGAGGATTTAGAAACTTCGGAGATGGATGAACACCTTGTCAGTCCTTTTGTACAAACAATTGAACATAGGCCTACACAGTTAGATTTTTCTATGCCTGGTCCTTCTACAAGACCCCACATACCTCCACAAGTACGCAGGCAAAACACAAACACTGTCGTCGGAAACACACAAGCACGTCCACAACAACCATGGGTGCGGGTATATCCTCCAGAGACAAAGAAGGATGTAAAGAAGGAATTCAAAGTACATCTTACAGGGCCTAGAAATATTGATCATTGTAGAACGCCCATGGATTTCTTTTATCTGTTCATGACAACAGCTATGTGGACTCTTATGGTTGAGGAAACCAATAAGTTTGCACATACTGTGTTACGACAACGAACTGAATCTGGAACAATCAAGCGTTTTTCCAGAATCAAACGTTGGGTTGACGTAACCATTGAAGAGATGAAGAAATGGTGGGCACTTGTAATAAACATGGGTCTAACCGATCGCAAGAATGTAGCTCACTATTGGGAAACAAATAGAAATCAATCAATTTATTTCTTTTTATTCTGAAAACATGTCCATACTACGATTTCAACTTATAAATGCATTGTTTCATTTATCATCTTCAGAAGATTTAACTGATCCTTGGTACAAGATAAGCAAATTTCTGAAGATGATGAATGAATCATTTCTAAAGTATTTCGTGCCTGGGCAAGAGGTATGTATTGACGAAAGCATGATTGGTATGAAAAACCGTTGCGCTTTCATTCAATACATGCCTAACAAGCGACACGCTAGATTTGGCATTAAAAAATTCGAAATTTGTGATTCTGCTACCGGTTACACCCTTTGTAGTGTTTTGTATAGTGGTAGAGACTTCTTGTCTGGATGCAACGATCCCTTTACTTATAAAGTTGTAATGCACCTCATGGAGCAAGCTGGGTGTTTGGATAAGGGTTACCATTTATTTACTGACAACTACTATACTAAGATACCTCTAGCTTTGAATTGTTTATCGAGAAACACCTTTTTATCCGGAACGGTAAACAAGACTAGCAAAGGGCTATCTAAGACACTGGTCCAAGCAAAACTTGCTGTGAACAAAGGCGAATCGACTGCATATTTCAGGAAAAGTAACCTACTTCTCGTGAAGTATCAGTCGAAGCCTACAAAGAAGCCAGTGATTGTAATGTCCACAGCAAGTCATGCTCAGGATATTGAAGTTGTCAGTAGTAAAGGTTTCACTCATACAAAACCTTATATGGTCCATGAGTACAACAAATATATGGGGGGGGGTTGATGTGAAAGACAAGAGCATCTTCCACCTTACATGTTCTAGGACTTCTAAGAAGTATTGGCGAAAGATTGTCTACAATTTTGTTGACATGGCCATACTGAACGCTTGGGTTTTGTATTGCAAGAGCGCCAATACAAAACCCATCGAGCGGTATGCGTTCATGAAAAGCATAGTAGATGGACTTCTAGCCAATGTTTCGGATATTACACCTTCTTTGCATCTTGATGGTATTCCTAGACCAATTACACTCACACAAGCACCCGGTCCTCAGCACAAACTATCAAAGAGTGCTAATAATACCAAGCTTTGTGTAGTTTGTAAAGAGGGTTCCGGTAAGAAATGTAAGGTACGTTATTGGTGCGAACCATGCAACGCTGGTTCGCACCCATTATGTTTCCCTTACATGAAACATTACATAAGGCCTGGCAAGGGAAGTCGTCGCAAACCGTAGTTTTTAAATTTTGAATAGTTGCCCCCCCCCTTTCGTCACCTCCTGCAAAGTCAATTAGGCTTCAAGCTGTCTGCCGAACATGTAAGTAGATATATTTTATTTCATTTTATTTTATATTTAGTTTATATAAAGTTATTTACACATTTTACAATGTTATGTGGTTGTTTTTAGACATTTTTTATTCATAGCAAAGTGCGAAAATTAGACGGATTTATGCATACGTGATTGCAACGCGTTTTTTTGGGAAAAGGGAAAAATAAAAAAAAATAAAGTTACTGGTTTTCTTTACAAATACTTTCTACATCTATTGTATATTTTGAAAAAAATTACAAAAATTTTTCTTCAGTGTTATATAACTTTATTTATAGGATTTATGTTCAAATTCGTCAGACGATTAGACAATTTTGTTCCTTCTATTGTATCTAA
>JAGFPH010001393.1:113196-133037 GCA_018207615.1 Philaenus spumarius
GATCCCCCCAAACCCCCCCTAAAATTAAAATTTTTTTCAAACCTTTTCTTAGTGAGCACCTATAACCCTAGAGGAAGCTACATACCAAATTTCATTCCAATCCATTAGTTAGTTTTGAAGAAGTCGTTTTAGAATAACCTTAATCTCCCAAAAAACCCCTAAAATTTATAATTTTTTCAAACCCTTTCTTAGTGAGTATCTATGGCCCTAGAGGAAGCTACATAACAAATTTTATTCCAATCCGTTAGGCAGTTTTGAAGAAGTCACTTTTAATAACTTTGATCCCCCCCAAAACCCCCCTAAAATTTCGAATTTTTTCAAACCCTTTCTTAGTGAGCCTTTATGGCCCTATAGGAAGCTACATACCAAATTTCATTCCAATCCGTTTTGTAGTTTTTGAGAAATCGTGATAAGTGAGTCAGTGAGTCAGTGGGTTTGGCTTAACTTTACCCCCCCCAAACCCCTCTAAAATATCGAATTTTTTAAAACCCTTTCTTAGTGAGCACCTATGGCCCTAGAGGAAGCTACATACCAAATTTAATTCCAATCCGTTCGGTAGTTTTTGAGAAATCGCGATGAGTGAGTCAGTGAGTCAGTGGGTTTTGGTTTTTATATATAAGATACATATAGGTTAAATGCACCTATCAGTGGATTCGATTGGTGTATCCCACCAGCTTTTGGTAAAAAATAAATACTAATAATTACACAATTCGCACCCAATTTACACACACTGTTATTTAATCAATTCTTCCATTTACTTGTATAACTTAATTACGATGTAATAAATGTCGACACCGTATCCTCTTTTTCTTTTGAAATTTATCTGAATAAAAGTTGTTGAATAGAGTCACGGGTACGCTAGAATTTCCATAGCTGTTCGACGTATCTTACCATTTCAAAATGTTGACTATAAATTTTTGTTGGTAAATGGATTCTAAGGTATGGAAAGTAATTCCTAACATAGCATCGATTTGTTTTTCTCTTTTTAATATTAAAACAAAATATTTTCTGAAGTATAAGAAGCACTATTTTCTATTCTTTTAGCTGGGAACTCCATTGAGTCTGGAAAACGAAACTTTTATGCAAATTAAAGTCCAATAATCTTGTCGAATTTAAAACGTAAGTTTTTAAAGAGAAAGGCTATGTGTAAACTTTATAATAATGTATTAATTACTTTGTAGGTCCGTCTTGTGACTTCAAGTGGGATGATTCTTATGACTAGTTTCGAGGTATTGACCCCATCAGTGGATAATTATTCTTTCACACAGAGGAGCTCGTCATACATAAAAAAAAACAAATAAAAAACACACACAACACATACACTAACACAAATAAACATCAACGCGATCGTGTCTGAAATCGTAGTGCACTCAGCCATGTCTGTCGGAGTACTGCCGGCCAGAGCTAACAGTCCAGTTGATATCGACATCTGTTGGACGCTTTTAAATTATTTAAAACCGTATCTTATAAACGATGCGGTTGGAAGGAAAATGTATAATTTAAGATGTTATCTAGATCGTTTTTGAAGGCTCTGTAGAACTCGAATTTCGCATTCGATTTCATTAATCTGCCTTTTTTGCTAACATTTCTTCTACACTGGATTTAAAATCACCTGGTCCGTGTTTGCTTTTAGCAAGTTGCCGTGCGTACTTCGACTTGGTGATGTTGGTCTTGTTGCAGGGGAGGTGTTCTTTATAACGGTCTATGAAATTTCTCCCGGTTTGTCCTATATAATATTTGTTACACTCTGGGAATTTTATTTTGTAAACGCCAGATTTATATTCAATGGGGATGTCTGTTAAGGGATGAAGATATGTTATTATTTGTACGGAATGCAAGGGTGATGTTACTTTTCTTGAGAATGTAGTTCAACACATTAGGCAATTGGCTGGTGTATTCTGACGAAATGTATTTGATGTCCCTGGTTATGTCACTATTTTGGGTTCGTTCTATTTTATTATTTAGCTTACTATGGCTTTTAATCAATTTGTATATTATAGAACTCTTGTAACCGTTTACTAAACCTATGTGTTTAATGATGTTGATTTCTCTAAGGTATTCTAGCTTGCTGTGTGGGGAAGTGAGAAGTCTGTGTGTGAAGCAATTGAATGTTGCCATTTTCTTGGAGTAAGGATGGTGAGATAGTGTGTGAATAGTGACGTTTGTAGTGGTCGGTTTTCGATATATTTTATATTCAAACTTATAGCTGTTGTCTGTTCTTTTTGTAAAGGTTAGGTCTAGGAAGTTGAGTTGTTGGTTATTTTCAATCTCCAGTGTGAACTGTGTGTTGTGTTTAACATTACTCATGTAGTTCAATAACCCCACGGCTTGCCTCTTAGAGAAATTAAAAACTACAAACGTGTCATCAACATAACGACTGTAAAATAAGATGTTATGCTTGTATTTATTGTCACGAGAAAGTATGTGTTCATTTTCATAGTGGTTCAAATAATAGATGTCAGCTAATATTCTTGAAAGTAATGAACACAAAGCTAGACCATCTCTTTGTGTGTAGAAAATGTTTTCAAAATTGAAGTAATTTTGTTTTATACTGTCTGCAAAAGCAATATTAATTCTTCTATGCTTTGTTTATGCAATTTCTTTGTACGATGAGGTTATGTTTAAGGGAATTCATCGTTTCCACAACCGGGATGTTAGTATACATGTTAACCACATCAAATGGGATATTTTAATAATTTGGGACAATTTTAATAATGTTTTTCATTTTGTTTACAAAATCAGCTGTGTTCTGCAAACTATTGTTGTTCCTTATTGTTGTATTGTTTTTGTTAAGCTGTTTAAACTGTTTTTACGTTTTATAAATTTTGGCTGTGGTTTAATTGATCAGTAGTCTAATGAAAATGTGTTCCTTACGGAGTTTATATAGCCCGGAAAACAATGTTGCTTGGAAGTTGATGAGGACTTATAATACTCAGTGTGTTGCCTTTATTAGCTTTAGTTACAATTGCGTCATTATATATTATTTTTTGTTTAATTGTACTAAGTGTTTGTATTGCGCTAGAGAAAACTTTATTAAGATTATAACGTTTACATTCTAGGTTGGCTGCTGTGTGTAGGATTTTGTAAAATTTATTGTTAACAACCACACGTACGTCATTCTGCAACACTTGGTCTTTCAAAGTTTTAATTACAGCTTCAGCATTAACTACCTCACGTATTATATGGTTGCTATTATTTAGCCATGGGATATTGTACTTTAGACCCTGGTTCAGCAGGTTTATTTAATTGTTATCGAAATGAGCTTTAGATAAGTTAGACACTCGTGTATGGAATACATGTTTGCTGTCGATACTTATTGACTTGTGTTGACTAGTATGTAAATATTGTAGTTTCTTGTGTTGTAAACTGCGGATTTTACTGATGACCCTATTAACATCTGTGTTTACATAGTTCAGTACGGTATCTATCAATAAGGGATGAATTGATGTTGTAAACTGTATGTTTGTTAGTCTCAGAACTGTTGCGATTCAGATTGGTTGATCTCCCATCAATTATTGATCATACGATTCAATATCATTCCATACTTTTTTTAAAGAGTTGGCAGGGGTTTATACACTATACTCATAGGGTGACTTATTGACTTTTTTGAAAACTTCTTTCACTATTGAATTTTAATTCTCAGTCGGCACAAGGAGCAATTAATTTAAATAATACCAGAGAAATGTACTCATTTTACATATATGTGGTTGCCATACTCAAAATTGTAAAAAATTAACTTACAATGCCATGTGCTTTTTTTAGTACTATCAATCCTATTTTGCAAAATATTATTTTGCTATAATGTAATACTAAAATTTTAATTGAAAGAAAGTTTAAATATTTTAGACTTGTCCTTAACTATTTTTTATATTTTTTTTATTAAGGTATCTTTCATTTGATTAGTTGAATAAAATTTTAGATTCTATTTTTTTTTATTTTAGTTTTACAATCTATTTTTATTTGGAAATTACACGAAGTTAACTACTTACAATAACTTAAAATTACCCAAAATAAATAAATATTACCTAAAATAAAATAGAACAATAATAATATTTGATTAAAATTCAAATCAAATTCTTTATCTTATCGTAAATAAATATGTAGTATATTATTGCAAATCAAGCACTTGATTTTTTATTTTCTTTACTTATAAAAACAACATAACTATTTAATTAAATTATAATACTAAATAATAGTTTGTAAGTGAAATGTCAATACTTGCTCAGTTCAAAATTGGTCAATATTAAAAAAGGATGAAAAGTTTATGAAATAATTTGTTTTACTTTTTGTATTGAACCTAAGAAAACTAATATATCTTACTAGTCTTATACTCTTTCTCAAATTCTTGAAGTTGCTAGGAGTCTGTTGTCTAATGGTTTCTATTCGGATGATATCCTCTGGTCCCTTTTTATTAACGTGTTTGTTTTTTATTCATTTTCTACTTGTATTCATAATGTAAGGCTTGTAATAAGGGTATTCTTGCCTCTATTTCAGCGCTATTATTTGTTATTGTGATTGGTATTTGCTTATTTATTTATTTGTTATATGTTTATTATGTAAATTATTGATTAATTTATAAATGTCAGTGTTTGTCAATTCCATTTAATATTACATAGGATCTGATGTCAATACTTATTTAATCGAAATAATATACCAGGTATTTTAACTATATTATTTATTTTTCAATACTTAATGTATCTTTTAGAGCAAATTATTTTATGAATCTGTAATTATGTACCAAATTTTTTCTCTTGTAAATTTGGCGCCTCCACATGTAAGTTGTTTTTTAATCCATATGAGGCAATCTGAGTCAAGGTAAACTCACAATAAAGGTTTTTTTTTTGTAAGTTAATTTATTTGTTTGTTAGAAATTTCTGAATTTCCGGTTCATCCACCAATTCCAATTAGTATCAAATTTTTGCTTGTCTATTGAGGTGACTAAAAAAAACTAGGTGGAAATAAGTACATATACGATCTTGTTAATGTTTTTTTTTTTTTTACCGAATAGTGCTTTGCTAGTTGTTTGGAGAAATTGAATATAGGTAAAAATGTGATTGTTACATCATTCAGTAGTTATCTGATATATTTTATCAGCAGTCTGATTTGTTTATATGATTAGTAGTTTTGATTGAATATTCCTTCTTTAAACTCAACAGAGGGTCCGTTCAGGGAAAATTTGGTCAAAACCGTCGACTTTGCGAGTTCCTAGCCCAAAAACGCCCCAGCCTAGGGATTTAAAACCAACGGGTACCTAACCGGGAATTTTGATGCTTGCTAAAAAACTCCCGTAATATCGTCAGAGGGCCCTTTCACGGAAAATTTAGTCAAAACTGTCGACTTTGCTCGTTTGTAACACACAAATGCCCCAGCCAATTGACTTAAAACCAACGGGTAACTGAGAGTTTTGATGCAGGCCAAAAAATTCCCGTAATTTTGTCAAGAGGGTCCTTTCACGGAATATTTTTCAAAATCGTCGACTTTGAGCGTTCCTAACACGCAAAGGAGCCAACCTAGTTACTTAAAACAAATGGGTAACCAGCAGTTTTGATGCCTGCTACAAAACTCCCATAATTTCGTTAGAGATTCTTTTCACGTATATCTAGCCTACCTATCTCTCCGTCTAAGCTATTGAGTCTGATCTATAAACCCTTATTGATGGCTATTATTTGTTACAAATTGTGATAGCGAAGGTAGGTCCTGGGGGGTAGATGTATTTGTTCAGGATAAATATTTATGCAATGCTACTTCTTGGACTTTGTCATCAGCTGATTGTATACAAATACAGTGCAAAGACCAAAAATATTGAGTTTGAGGTTTTGGCCGTGTACAGGCTTTGCAAATCAAATGTAAATAACTTCTTATCTGAATTTAAAGATAAATTGAGGTTTATAAAACATAGTTCTCTGGTTGTATTAGGAGGCATGACTTTTAAATCACATATAACTAGGAAATATCTTTTTTAAATGGCTTCTAATTGGCTGAAGCCCTTGATTAAAGAGCCAACAAGAGTAAATGGGAACTCGCGCTCTTGCATTGATCATGCATTCTCTAGAACAACAAATAACCTAATTAGTGATGCAAGCATATAGCACTTGGCTATAACCAATCATAGTTTGATTTGTCTAAGTTTGAGAATTTTTTTTAAAGAAGTCGATCATGTTAAAAGCAATAATAAAATAATCACTGTGATAAATTATGATTTGCTTGGTGTTAATTTAAATTAAATAAGGTGGCATGAAGGGTACGAAGCAAATTCAGTAAATCTTGCATTTGACAATTTTTTTTAACACGTGATTGAATGTGTGAATAAGTCAGTATACCCTATTAAACAGTGGATGACAATAACTTTGAGTAAGAAAATAAACTTGTTTAAAAAATTAAAGCGTCAATCCTATAACAATAAGCTTGAAAAATATGTTCAAAGATACAATAGAAGAATTAATTTAAATATAAAGCATAGCAAAGAAAAGTTTTACTTAACGTCTCTTTAGAATAAGAAGGGAGATATAAGAGGTCAGTGGAGGGTGGTAAACAATTTACTTGGTAGAGGTCAACAATCTGAGTAAGATAGAGGGAATAAGGTATGGAAATGGTATTGTTTTAAGTAACCCAGAACATATTCCAAATTAACTTAATTCCTGTTTTTGTAATATTCCTAACATACTGAGAGCTAACATAGATATAGTTTCAGGGGCAGACAATGAATTGTATAGGGAGCATTTTAGTGGGAATATCCAACCACCAATTAAAGCCTTTTTTATGCCGTATATTACTGAGCAAGACGTTTTGAATGTTATTGAATCTTTAAAGCCAAAAAGGACACCAGGTTTAGATGGAATTAATGCAATATTAATTAAACATATACAGTTTAAATTCTTACATTGTTAACATAATTATGTAATTGAAGTTTCAGTAATGGTGTATTTCCAGACCAATTATTCAAAGAAGCAGTTATAATACCACTGTATAACAAAGGTGATAAATATCATTGTGGTAATCATAGACCAATAGCATTGCTGTCCGTTTTTTCAAAGATTATTGAAAATTTGTTGAAAAGTCTACAGTGAGATATTTAGAGAAGAACAAATTCTTTAGTAATAGGCAATTCGAGTTTAGGGAGGGGCTGAGCTCGGAAAAATCTTTAAGTAAATTTGTAACTGATGTTTACGAATCCTTGAATGGTGGAGTTAAGACTGCCGGTCTTTTTATAGATATCAAAAATCGTTTGACACTGTAGATCATGATGTCCTTTTGGAAAAATTGTGCGTTGCAGGAGTAATTGGTTTGCCTCCTCAATACCTTAGTGGTATGTCTCAGAGGACCAGATTGGACGGTGTATTGGGAAGTACTAAAGAATTAAAATGCGGAGTACCTCAAGGGTTTGTGCTTGGTGCTGTCCTATTTATTTTATATATAAATGACTTTTGTAAAAGTAAATGACAACAAAGTAAACGTAAATGTGGAAATAACAGCTTTTGCTGGTGATACTGCATTCTTGTATAGAGGAAAAGATTTACATTAACATTAATACAAAATTACCTTAAATATTTAAGATTGTAGTTCTCAAAAAATATATGGTTCTAGGTGAAGAGAAATCTAATTTAGTTATTTTTTCATTTAAAAGAAAAGATTAATTACCGCAAACCTTAGCATATCACCATTTGTAATGCCTGGAAGCTAATAATATAAATAAAAGTCCATGTCCAGTAATCAAAAATATAAATTAAGTAAAATATTTCAGAACTGTAGTAGATCAAAATTTAACTTGGATAAGTCACATTGATAACTTGCAAAGAACAATGCAATCAATTATTAGAAAATTTGACTTTCTCCGAACAATGTGTCCAACTAAATTGCTAATTCAAATTTATTTTTCATTTGTTCAGTCTCGTATTCAATATGACCTGTTATGCTGGCGACTTACCTATGAGGCGGTTATCAAACCTCTTGAAAAAAGCCAAAAACATATTATAAGAATAATGGCATTTAAAAATAAAATGGAGCATTCGCTACCGCTGTTTGGATCATTTGGTATACTTCCACTTAGAGACTTGTATATGTACAAGGTACTTGCAGATTTCTTCAAAGCAAGTGGTGAAATAAATAATGATTACAAACCCCAAAGATATCCTAAACGTAAGTTTGTTAATATTTTGCCTAAAACCAAACTAACTGCATTCAAAATTTGTTTTTTATTTAAAGGGGCTAAATTGTTGAATATTTTACTAATGGAGATCCATTTGTACATTACATTTGTTAAGGTTTCACAATCAGTAAGAGAATGGCTGTTTATGATAAATGATATTGAGTATCTTTTATAATAAAAGTGGCTTTTACGTTGTTTGTATGGAAATTATGTGTTTTATTTAAGAAGAATGTAAATAGAATAATTATAAGTATAAAGAAGGTCATAGGATTAATGCAGATTATTACAGTTGTAATGCAGATTAAATTGAGCATTATTTATTAACATTGTTTTTAGTAAAGGAGGATTATTATTTTTATTTTTGTTGCTTATTATTCATAACACCCTTAAAAATTAACAGTTAAAATATGTATTTAAAAATTAAAGTAATTACTTTTTAAGCGTTAAGTGTAGAAGGCACCTCAGAAAGATTTGATTCTTTCCTTTTTTTCTTCTAACTCAAGAGATTAAAAAATGGTAAATCCTAAGCAGGTTTATCCTAAGGATTACCTAATTTTCCGTGTAAAAAAGTAACAAGAGAAACAGTTTTGTATGTAGGAAGTTAAAAAGTGTTATATTATGTAGAAACATTGTAATTGGTTTGTTGTTTTGTTTTGTATATTTTGCTGTAAATACAATGCTATATAGTTATATGTGTTACACATGGAAAATAAAAATATCTTATCTTATCTTATCTTAGAAAAACGACCCCCCCCCCATTTAAGTTACAATAGTTTCAGGTAAATCTATTTTATTGTTTGTGATCTTTCTTTTTATTCATTTCTTTTGCTATTTTAGTTTTAGGTTAATCCATGGTCTTTATTAAATTAACAAACAAACAAAAATAAAGAGAAGGTATCAAAGGGTATTACCCTACAAGGTCATTTAACATAAATGAATAATAAGAAAGATGTAAATTTCGTTATTTTTAATCATATTCTAAAAATAGTTCAAGTATAATTACTAAACTGTTAATATAAATTAATAATAACTTACCAATCAAAATAAATAATTATAAAATGAGATTAAATAATTAAATTTTTCAATTTACTTTAATTAATTCTTAGTATTACTTTATTTATATAACATTAATCTCAACAAATATAACCCGTCCAAGTTTTTCTGTATTACACGTTAATATTTGTTGTATATTTTCATAAAAACCTTGACTTTAATATTAAAAATCCGGAAAATGTGTTTCATAATTATTTTTATTCGAGTGGTTTAAATCGACGGCATCAACGCATTTAATACAATTACGTTCTTCCGGAATAAATGGAGGTTTTATAGTCTTGTTCAACAAACTGCACCAAATTATCGGGCGAAACCACGTGTGCTCCTTTATATCATTGACTCCTCCTTTTAGATTCCCGAAACGCATACTTAAATCTGTTTGAAGAATATTTTTTACAAGATCTTTCAGTTCAAAAGAAAGGTGATTTGGCATTTTATATTTTAATGAAGCAGCGAATTCGTACATTTTCATTTCATCCGTGTGATAAAAAGGGACGTGCCCTGATGCCATTTCGTATAACAGTATCCCCAAAGACCACCAATCTACAGATTTACTGTAACCACCTTCTCCCAAAATAATTTCAGGTGCTATATATTCCGGAGTCCCGCATATCGTGTAAGTCCGATTTTTTATGACTTTAGCACATCCGAAATCAGTTATTTTCAGATATCCTGTATGATCTATGAGAAGATTTTCTGGTTTTATGTCTCTGTAAACAACGTCAAGGTAGTGCAGGTATTCTAGACCTAAAACCACTTGGGAGCCGTAAAATCTGACCAAGTTTTCATCAAAACGACGTTTTTCCCGCAGAATAACAAGCATATTTCCTCTGGTAATTAAAGGCATTACAAAATGTATATATCTATTATCCGTGAAACAATACTCCATCCGAATTATAAAAGGGAAATTTAAACAATGTAATAAGATCGCTTCATTTTGTATATTTTCAACCTCATATTTTCTTACAGATCGACTTTTTGTAATTGCTTTCATAGCATGGTATATGCCAGTCCTGTTATGTTGAACCAAAAATACTTCTCCATAAGCGCCTTGTCCTATTAGTCGTATGACATTAAAATCGGATAAATCACCACTTGCTGCATTTTTTGTTTCTCTTAGTTTGTTGAATTCCTTTTTACTATCTTTCAAAAAAGAGCCAAAATTGTCTATGTTTAAAGATCCATAATCAGGTAATTTTTGCATCTGTAAGTTGGTAAAATATTACCTCTAAAGACAACACCACGAATAGAACGATTTTTTACATTGATTAAAAATCCAGAAATATCTATATGCCGTTTTATAGTAAAGTCGGTTATGGCGCCTTTTTAACACTAGGTTTCTTGTAGCTTGTTGAATTCCTCTTTACTTTCTTCCAAGAAAGAGCCACAGTTGTCTATGTTTATAATCAATTAATTTTTTTATCGGTAAATACGTTAATATGATCTTAATAATAAACATTGGGAACAGAAAAATTTGTTTAGTAATGGAGAAGTCCGACTTATTTGTTTAATGTTTCCGTGGAAACAGTAAAGAACTATGTTTCAATGTTACATTGTTAAAGTATTTGATTATATTTATAATATACGCAAATCCATCTGAATTTACAATTTTTGTAACCAGAGGAATGGCGTGTTATTAAGAATTCCCATGTATAAAGAAATATATTCAATTAATATACTCGTGAGACATATTCACTATTATATAGCTTTACCTATGGTGTTGGTTTAAAGTCTATAGCTCTTAAGACTTGATACAAGGTCGACACCTACATGGATCAGAAACCGTTAACAGATCTTTGATGTTCCAATCAAAAACATCCCCTTTAAGCAGAAGATGGATCTTCGAGAAGGAGTTATGATTTTGACTGGAGGAAGAACCGCATGTATAATACAACTTGAATATATTAAAAGACATAACTAGCTAAAAGAATGCCACACTTAGTCCATATTTGGACCATAAATCTAGAAATATTCAAGTGAGAAGATTGCATAACTCCGGCCATGAATAAGATGCCCCTTACAGCTTTTATATTGAAAGGTGTTTTTGATTAGCAGCGACTTTCTAATAAATTAAAAATTGTCTTCTGTTTTATCTATATTTTAATATCTTGAACAATCTTTGTTTGTAACAATAACATTGTTCATTTGAGCTGTAAACGGAATTACGTCTATATCATAAACAAAATTTATAGAAATTGTTCGGTAATTAGAGGTTCAGTTCTTCTGGTTGGTGATCTTCGTCACATATTTGGTTTCTTATATCCTGCAAAATATTTAAGTAATCACCATTGACCTAGCAAAGCGAGGTTTCCGTTTTAGCTCGACTGTTCGGCATTTCGTCTGTGTGTCTGTCTGTCTGTCTGTCTCACGATTACGGCCAAACGCCTTTACCGATTGTGATGATTTTTGCATCTATGTTCCTTGTTCCTAGCCCAAGCGATGTATATATATACGGTTTTTCTATTTTGCATTTTTAACCCCTTAAATAAAATAAAAATATCGGCCGCACTGTTTCTCTCAGGGTAAACTTTTTTCCAAAGCCAGTATGTGGCTTAACCGTCGAATTTAAATTAAACTGTCGAATTAAGTCGAATTTAAAAACTAATAGATATTTTTGAGTAGCAAATTGGATTTTAAACAAAATTTTATTCTTTATTTTTTCAGTATCTCTATCAGTAAGCTCACAAAATGGCCGCAAACTTCATATTTATAAAAAATGGTAAAAGTTTTTGTATTTTAACAATGTTTTTATACGTTTATTCTAAACCAATTCAAAAGTGTTCCATATATTTTTTGTGGATAAGGGTTCAAAGAATTCATATATGCCAGTAAAAAAAATTATTGAAGTAAAATTAACAAGCATGTTCAGTAATGAAAAGAAGAAGTTCAACTTTAAACCTAAATAAAAAGTAGTAAAAACTTTTTTTTTTCTTTTTCATAAAAGTAAAAAAGTTTCGTAATTTAGTTATAAATAGAACTGTATACAAATATTTATCAATTTCAAATTTCTTGTTTTGAAAACACCTGTTTTTATGTTCCTACTACAAGACTGCTAACAAAACTAGGCCTATTTTGAATAGTAATTTAGGAATACTATATCCTTTGTCCAAAAATTACATTTTATTATAAGAAAGTGTAGAGAATAAATTAAACAATTGAACGGTAAACTTGTAAATTATTATTCCATAAAAGTATTTGACTTAGCTTTACTTGAATAACAAAATTTGATGAAACAAATGAAACCTCGCGGCGATAAAGGACATACAAAAAATTACCGTTGGACAGCGTGAGAAGTGTTGTGCATGGGCTAAGATGACTATCACGACGCTTTAACATCGTTTGTTTTCATTACTTCTAATATTGGAATATGAAATGAAACTGTAAATACATTGTTAAGTTTTAGTTATTTAAGTGTGTTAATATTTAATTATATGTTTTCCCTCCATAACGTGATATTTTTAGCTATCTTACGCATTATTAACCTAAATAAAACACAATGCCCCTAAAAGAAAATCTCAAGTGTTTAAATCAGTGTAAACCGGGACATATGACATATGCAAGATATAAATTATGTAGGCCTATTCTGAATTTGTGTTTCCAGTCATTTTTTTATAAAATAAAAAACATGTGATACAACAATTAGGTGTTAGCTATATTTAATTTTAAACCATTTTAAAGGCCAGAAAACAAAGGTCACACTGTGTTCAATCAGCTGTAATTGGTTGCAAACGCCCTTTTATGACATTGAGCATTCATGGTCTGGACGCATATTGGACATTGCAAATTTAATAAACTTCTAAACGTTATTGCATCGGTCAGTTAAAATAGTTCAAATTTGTATACTATTTAATTGTTACTTTACGTTCTATACAACAGAGAATGTCGATTATACTTAAAATTATGTGCGTACTAAGTAATGAATAAGGTAAGCATCATATTGTGAATGTTTTTGTTTCAAATATCTAAAATCTATTTTTATTTTGTTTTGATTAACAATAACATAAATATATTTAAAAAAATGTGCCCAATACTCTTTACGTATTGACGTAAAATATAAACACATAATTTCCGAAACAAAATTTAAAATAACTTGAAATATGTATTATGATATTTAAGTCCAAACAAATCTTTAAACTGCATAATAAATATGTAAACAATAAAATTAAATATAAAATTTTAAACATACACAATTAATTACAAATGGCATTTAATAAGTTTAAATAATGTTTGCAAATATTTGTTTGAACAATTTTTTTTTTTTTTATAATAATTTATTTATTACTGTCACTAAAATACAATTTTATCTAGTAGCTTAATTTGCATAAATAGTTCTCATTAAATGTTCGACACATTTACTCGCACTATTCAAGCGGCTACATTTATCTTAAGCACCTCCTTCATACATCTTCCACGGTTGGTTTGTTTTGTTTTACCAACCCCTATGGATTGAAACAACTCCTATGGATTTGATCCGCAACTGGTATTTGATTGCCCACTGTACCACTCATATCTTAAAAACGTTTCTCCATCCTTCACCTGGGGATGCGTCCGAAATGAGAAAATACGAACTAACAAAAAATTTATCTTCCTTTAATATGACAATTTGAAAGTTGATTGCCACTAATTGTTGTATTAACATTAAAAAAATTCCTCGAGTTAGATTTTTCGTATTATGCGATGTATGTTAAGTGTAATATGGGACAAAATAAAGAACGTCAAATAAAAGTAATTGTTACTATTTAATGATATGCTAATACTTATAGCAGAGGCAAAATGAAACTCATGTTGCTTGTTGAACTTACAACACAGTGAGCAGTAAAGCGACAAAAACACAAACTTTAGAGAATAGCAAAAGTTGGCACCGCCAAACATTTATATGAGAAATTGTACAGTTCTGTGGGGTAACTTCTCAAACAGAACAGACAGCGACTTCAAGAAATATTTTTTTTTATAATATGAGTGGTATGTATCGAGCCTTGGTTGTGCCTATGTAAATATTTTAATAGCATGAATATTGAAAAGAAAAACTAATTATCGACAAACGGTTATTTTTACTTATATATACTATATATGTATAAATAAAATACATTATATTTGTAAACAATCAAGTTTTACTTATTTTAAGTTATAATATTAGGGGAGACTGGGGCAATGCCGGACGCGGGGCAATACCGGAACGCTGGTATTTTACATTTCGCGCAGTTGGCAGCTCTGAAACTCATACCACGTGATGTTTGTCAGTTAAGAAAAGCTGTAGTGGTGTGATAGTTTTGTTTTATTTAGTAAATTTATCGGAATAGAGAAATTTAGTTTTGATTTGTGTTTTGGATATTGTACTCAACTATCTCTTCGTGTAATTATAAGTGTTTTCAATCATTTAATATAATGGAAAATACAACTTATTATAGCCTATAATTATGTGATAAATCTAAAAAATATGCAGCAAAGCTTTTTTAGGGAACTCGTGTAACGTTTTATGGCGTATTATGGGGCAATGCCAGACGATTCATAACTGGGTGTACGGGGCAATACCGGATACTGTAATTTTTGTTTTGTTCACTGTCAGCAGTAACGGTACTGTTATTTTCAGGTTAAAAATGGTTCGCCATTACGAGAAAAAGACTGACCGATATTCCTGGGAGCAGTCTAACCTCAATCAAACAATTGCTGCTGTCGAAAATGGGGAATTATCCCAATCTGAAGCTGCTAAAGAATATGACATTCCCAAATCGTCCCTTAATGATAGATTAAAATCTAAAAATTTTAATAAACCTATTACAGGACAAAAGTCTGTGTTTAATTCTGAGATGGAAAAAGAGTTAAAAATCATGCTATTACCATGAGTAATGCACATTTTGGATATAAATCCAACGGGTTCAGAAAACTTACATATAAGTTTGCGGAAGAGTTAAAATTCAACTATCCTTTTAATAAAGAAAAACAAATGGCTTGTGAGGATTGGCTCTAATCGTTTCTTTCCCGACAGAATGTGTTAAAACTCCTGAAGCTACAAGTTTAAACAGGATTAAGTGTTTTAATAAGTCAGAAGTTGATTAATTCATTGTAATTTAACATCTGTTATGACCGAAAACAACATCACAGAAGGTCGAATCTACAATGTAGATGAAACCAGTGTTACTACGGTGCCTAAACTCGAAAAAGTTGTCACTCAGAAGGGGAGAAATCAAGTTGGAAAGGCTGTATCAGCAGAAAGAGGGACGTTAACGAATGTAATCGCTTACGTAAGTGCCAGTGAAAATTATATTCCTCCGTTATTTGTATTTAAAAGAAAACTTCAAGATGATCGTCTCATGGCAGGGGCTCCTACAGGTGCAATTTATGAGGTGTCAGAATCGGGTTGGAGTAATGAAACCATCTTTTTCCGTTGGCTAGAGCATTTTAAAGCAAACACTGGAACGTCAATTGGTAATAAAGTGATTCTCATTTCAGACGATCATGAAAGCCACTACAGCCTTCCTATTTGGCACTTCTGTAGATCAACGGTATTTTAATGGTGAGTATCCCTTCCAACAGTTCTTACCGAATACAACCCCTAGGTCTAACCTTATTTGGACCTCTTAAAAAAGCATATTATCAGCAATGTCAGTTTTTCATGAGTTTGAGAAACTATAAAATAACTCAATATCATATTGCATCACTTTTCACCCCTGCATTCAACAAAATAGCTTCTATTGACAAGGATTTAAAGCAGCAGGTAGACTATTAAGGCTTTCGATCCTAATATTTTTAGTGCCGAAAGTTTTTCACTGATCTTGGAGGAGCAAGAACCTGAACAATGTTTCAATCCTTATAAAACAGTTGACGAATCTCTGAATAATAAGCCAGCAGAAACCGAGTGTCTGTTTTAAAAGCACTTTGAAAAAGCTATCACCATTACAGATTTCTTCACAAACCAAGAGACGTGGAGGAAGACCTCCGAGACACTCCGAAATTTTGACATCAATACCCAAAAAGTTGGAGATGGAAAACCAACTGAAAATAAAGCGGGAAAAAAAAGAAAATGAAAAGAGGAAACGTTTAGATTTGAATACGCCTGGTGTGAAAATTAAGAAAATGAAGAAAGCTATTCCTTTAAAAGTGATGGAAAAAAAAAAGATGTTGACAATAACAAGATTTTTTTTAATTATTGCAATGTTAAATATACCGATCCACCTCAGGAGGAATGGATACAATTTGCAAGGTGTCATAATTAGTGCCACAAAAAATTTGCACTAAGCAACAAAATTAAAAAAGCATTTATTTGTAAGGACTGGCATTAAAACGTTCGAAAATAAATAAATAGCAAAGAATTTTTAAATTTATAATGAGTATATTGTGATTATTTTTGGATTAGGCTAGATTTTTTATTTTTTACCATTGTGACTATTACTTTAACAATTTATTATGTTAGTGGTAATAGAATACTTAAACTATGCCTTTGCTGAAACAATTATTTCCCAAATTTTTTTAAGTATAAGCTACAAAACATTTTCCGGTATTGCCCCAGAGCTAATCCGGAATTACCCAGGGATGATGGGGTAACACCGGATTTCCCTCTTTCTGTTATTAGTAAATATTGTTTACGAGATATTGCTTATCTGAACTTACTTTACACCATTGGATACACAGTTAAATGGGGTATGTAACACATGTAAAATGACATGGATTTATAGTTGTTTGTAAAATGAGTTTAAACGTGATAGTCCGTCATTGCCCCGGTTTCCCCTATAAAAAGTTAAGAGGTCTAACTAAAATATTTATAAGTGCCCGCACTTTAAACAATGAACTTTCCCTAGTAAGCGAAATGTTTTTTGGTGCACTTACTAAATAAAAAATATACAAATTACAAACAGAAATGATAAGTATATTTGGAAAAAACATACAGTAAACAATTTTGTATAAGTCCCACAGTAATAAAACACTACATACTTATCACTTCTATCTATATGCTAATAAATTTCACACAGAACCCGCCCAACACTCACTTGAGACGCCACGTAGAATAACTAATCACTAAATGCATGTCACGTAAATACATCGTTTTAATCTGCAAATCGAAGAAACCGTGAGTAAAGCGTGATAAGAAGGGTAATTTAAAGAAGTGACAGTAAACGTGGAAAGACTATGTTTCAGGTTTTTGTATCTGAGAATAAAAATGGCATATTATAGTGTACGATTTTATTCTCTAACATTTGTCGTTTAAATTTAATATCGAATCATGATAACGTAAATCATTATTTACAAATCATCATAATTTTTTTTCTAACATACTCATAGTTATGTGAAAATATATAGGCCTAGACAGACGGTTTGTAAAATCATTCATTAGTTTGAACATTCAAAGGAATGGTTATAGCAAGTTAACTCTAGCTTTTAAATTTAAGTTCTTAAATTTAAAGAAAAACACTTTTAACGATTATATTATAAGTAATGGAATTTGTGTGGTTACTATCAGCTAAAACAAAATTTTCTTTAAGTTTTGTTCATTTCTATAACTTTTTAATTGAAAATAAAGAAGGAAAAATAGTTTTATATACGGCATCCTACTCATGATTATGTTAGTAGTAGTCTGGGACGACATAGCGCCAAAAGTGGTGGGGGAAGGGTCGTGGCCTAACCCAGCTCCCTCCTCCTCCTAACCCACCCCTTCCCTGGACTGTTGGTTTACCGGGACTGTTGCCTTACCGTAGATGAGAGAACATTGACCGGAACTTGGACTATGGACGAGATCCGAAAGGCCACCGAGAAAGGATACGTCATCATGGAGCTGCACGAGCTCTGGCAGTATGAAACAGTCTCCGGAGATAACGGTCTCTTTCTTTATTTTATTAACCAGTTAGTCAAAATCAAGCAAGTGGCTTCAAATTTTCCTTTGTGGTGTGACACTGAACCACTTAAACAAAAATAAATGGAATAGTACCACGCGAACGAGGGCGTTAAACTCGATCCTAAAAAGATTTGCAAAAACGAAGGCCTTCGTTCGCTGGCTCACTTGATACTCAATTTTTTTGGGGAAAATTTGGTCAGCGGGGAAGCCTATAGTCAGGCAACCTTCGGAATTGTTCAAACCTTTGACCATCCCCTCCGTAACCCACCTCCAAGAGGTGAACCAGGAGGCGGTCGTAGTAAGAAACAGCTGTTGCTAGATTTAGATAAACAGCTGTTTCGGATCAAAAGCTTAGGAAACAATTTTAACAACACAGGAGAAAAAAAAGCACGTATTGAATAATATCACAATACTCGTTGAGTAGTATAAACAAGAGAGAGAGAGAGAGAGAGAGAAAATATGTTTACCTTACTGCTGTTTAATTAAGTGTGTGTTTTAATGGTCCTCTGGAGCGATGTAAAAACCCCTAATACTGAATGGCCATATGGTGCGGGAAGCTTTACTGCTATAATCCCCGTAAGGCTTGAACGGATGTGGTAACGGAGGTGCCAAAATTTATGTTTGGGCATCACGGAAGCAGTGCGGATGGGGGCCTGCTTCACCCCTTCAGGGGTTTACATACCCTGCCCCCTCCCATATGATTTTCCCGGTCAGCAATCCTGATACAACATTACCGACCTAAAAACATAATCAACGCAAGCTGATATAACTGGGAATGAGACAGCATTTTGAATAAAAAAAAACCTAACCCTTCCTTTTCTCTAGTACTTTTTTTACAGTCTCGTAGGTGGGGCAGTATAAAATCCCAACTGGTAATAATATTCTAGTTATATAACGACAAACAGGTTTGCTACAGTAAGTCGAACGATGGATGTGAGACGAGCTATTGCGGAGGAGCTTCAGAAGCTTGCGAGAAGAAATTTCAAAACTAGTTGGGTTAGGAGGAGGTGGGGGTTTGGTTAGGAGGAGGTGGGGGTTTGGTTAGGAGGAGCAGGAGGTTGATTTAGGAGGAGCAGGGGGTTGGGTTAGGAGGAGGAGGGGGCTGGGTTTTGGAAATTTTAAACTTAATATTTTGTTTGTTCTTTTGTCATTATTATCCATTGTTTTGAAACGAAGCAAGATACTAAGCCCTTCGTTATCCTCATTTTGTTTCTCTTTTAAATAAGGATTTAAATGGTGTACTACATGACGCACCTTTATATTTGTTTACCCACCTCAAGTACCCAAAACCATTAAAGTTCAGATATGCACAAAAAATGGTCCTGTTATGTTACACAAGATGTACACAAAGTTTTTTAACTTATGTTCAATAACAAAAATAATAAAGGGGAAGGAACTTTATTACCACTCTGTATAGATAAATATTTTAGTAACAATATGGAAAATATTCCAAGTTGTAAGTTCTCTCAAAGATGAGCAGGTTTGATTGTGATCTTATACTGATCTTCAATTGTGTTCCTTCTCCTTATTTCTGGTCGGTACAATCGGAATGTTTCAATTAATCAACGTATCGTACAGCATGTTAGATTATAATGCATTTGGTATTTATTTCATTTCTTAAAAGCGAGAAACCTGAGGTATTATAATTACCAGGGAATGGAATGCCAGTTAGTCGTTTAATAAATGCGTGAAATCATATTTTGTAGCCATGTACATCTCGAATTCTTTGACTGCGTTTATATATAAGGATTGGGGTAAACAACTTACGCCAAACACTTTAAAATAAAATAAATTAAAAACAATTCAACACAATAG
>JAGFPH010001393.1:136001-153625 GCA_018207615.1 Philaenus spumarius
AATCCAAAATCAGTTATTTTCAGATAGCCTGTATGGTCTATGAGAAGATTTTCTGGTTTTAAGTCTCTATAAACCACGTCAAGGTAGTGCAGGTATTCTAGACCTAAAACCACTTGGGAGCCGTAAAATCTGACCAAGTTCTCATTAAAATGGTTTTTTCTCCGTAGAAGATTAAGCATATTTCCTCTGGTAATAAAAGGCATTACAAAATGTACACGACTATTATTCCTGAAACAATACTCCATCCGTATTATAAAAGGAAAATTCAAACAATGTAATAAGGTTGATTCATTTTGTATATCTTCAATCTCATTTTTTCTTAAATATCGACTTTTTGTAATCACTTTCATAGCATGGTATATTTCAGTAGTTTTATGTTGAACCAAAAATACATCTCCATAACCGCCATGGCCTATAAGTCGTACGATATTAAAATCGGATCTTTTGCCAGTTTCTACATTAGGGGTTTCTCTTAGTTTATTGAATTCCTCTTTACTATTTTTCAAGAAAGAGTCACAACTTTTTATGTCTAAAGGTCCATAGTCAGGTAATTTTTTCATCGGTAAATTGATTAAATAATATCTCTTAAGACAACACTACGAACAGAACGATTTTTATATTGATTAAAAGCCGCCAATGGCTATGTGCCGTTTGATAGTAAAGTCAGATAACCATTTTGATTACTTTGGGTTTCTTGTAGATTGTTACATTCCTCTTTACTTTGTTCCAAGAAAGAGTTACAGTTTTCTATGTTTAGATGATCATAATAACGTAATTTTTTCACTGGTAAATATGATCTTAATACCGGTAATAAACAAGCGTGAACGGAACAATTTGTTTAATATTTCAGAAATCCGACTTATTTGTTTAATGTTTCCGTGGAAACAGTTCGGAAATGTGTTTATATTTTAAATTGTTAAAGTATATGATCGTATAGTATACACAAATTGTGCATCTGAATTGACAATTGAAACCTAAGGTACACTATTAGGCCTTTCTATGTATAAACAAAAATAGTTCATCGAGTACACCTGTGAAACAAATTCACTTTTATATATCTTTAAGTAAGGGGTATATAACCCTAAACTGTTTTTATGTAATGTCAAATACTTTAAGTAATTTCAAAAATTAACAATGCAATTAGTGTAACGATTTAATCTAAAAAAGTTATTTTAATATAATATATACCTAATACGGGTTTTATGAACTTTGGCTTAGCATAGGACAACTATATCTGCAAAAGAAGTATATATAATCAATGCTACAACCACCAGGCTATGGATAAACTTACAGACTCCAAACATTACATGACATTAATTTGGATAACCTTAAAAAGGCCTCTCGTTTCCGTTTAAAGGTTAAGACGAAGGATGTAGTAATGTATTAGTTTTGTAACTTTGATAAAATACTTACACAGATTATAAGAATGTTCTTTAGAACTTTTTTTTGCTGACAAATTCAATATAAGTCCAATAAACTATAAACTAATTAAACACGTAACATACCACACATATACACAAACACGAACTTTCGTCATTTTATTTAATCATAGGTTCGTAGTTCTAAAACTATGATTAGTCTATCGGAATGCGATCGCCTCACCTTGTCAATGACGTGTCATGGGTACCTCTACCCCCCCTTTGGTCTAAACGCTATAAAATGACTTAATTTCCGAGTCAAATATTATATTTGTAGCTAAATAATAGTTAACATTTGTGGGTTCTGATTTAACTGTCCGATATATTTCAAACTCCTCGACAACGTTAATAAACTGGGTTTTTTTCACACAATTTCAAGTCCTTTAAGTTGGTGTATAGATCAGTGTATGATCTATACACTGATAGTCTATATACGTTGCTCCCAGACAATGAAGTGTGGAGTAAAGTTTGATTTTACAGATAACATATGTGGTTTAGGCAAGTGTATTTTAAATCGTTTTTCTTACGAACGGCCCGTCTGTAAAAATAAAAATCTATAAGCTACTACCAAACTGTGATATCTGATGATAAAGGGTCGATATTTTTTTAAATTGAATAAAACAAGGTATTTTTGAAAATTTTAATTTTTTTACAAAATTGTTAATTTCTCGAGAACGAAAGCAGATAATTAAAAACAGATTGCGGCATCGTGTTCCACGGAAAAAATAGTTTTAAATTATGGGTCACAACCTTACCTTTACATTTAATAAATAAAAGTTCATTCCAATATGGCGGATCCAAGATGGCGGACAAAATGTGAACCTCATCAAAAGAAAGTTTCAACTTGAAAGTGAACTAATCAATGATGTTTGGTGGTGGTTGGGAGTCGATGCGGAAAAAAATAGGGGGGCATTTTAAACTTACCCTGTATAGTATAATACTTTTTATGAATCTTACAGTATTAAAATACTACTTAAACTTATCACCTTTATCATTTAATAATTAATTTCACACAAAACCCGTTATATGTCCGATTTAGATGTCGTGTAGTATGACTATTCACTAAATGCATGTCACGTAAATCCATCGGTTTAATCTGCAAAACGAAAGAACAGGGAGTACAACGTGAAAAGTAGGGTTATTTAAAGAAGTGACAGTAAACGTGCAACGTCTATATTTCAGGTTTCTGTCTCTGAATAAAACAATGTCACCTAACAGAGTACGATTAATTTTTATCCTCTAACTTGAATAGTATAAATTTACTATCAAATCAAGATAATCTAAAACATGATTTAAAAATAATCATTATTCATTGTGTAACGTAATCATAGTTATTTGAATATATATAGACAGCGCAAAAAAAACATACTAATTAGTAAAAGTGGTTTACTAAAATTTAAAACAGTAGTTATAATTAGATAATTCTAGCTTTATAAGTTGCTCCAATCTAAAAAAAATACTTAAATAAAAATACCAAAGTTTATCGATTAATTATACTTAAGGATTTTTGTTGTCACTATAAGGTGAAACTAAATTTTATTTCAGTGTTGTTCATTTGTATACATTTTTAATTAATAATATGGGAAGCAAAAATAGTTTTGTATTCGGTATCCCAGTCATGATATATTTTTTTGGGGGGAGGGTTTGCAAGGTCCTAAAAAAACCCTGCCGGCGTTGACCAAATTGATCTTTTGCCCCCTTACCTAGTTATTCCCACCCAGTGATACCTGTCTTCATCATAAAGGCACACATGTTACCTATTGGGTTTCCTAGGATGGTTTCCCTTTCCTGCCCTGGGGTGCCTAGGGTAAAAGTTTTGGCTCTACCTAGAGCCTCACATTCCAGAAGGATGAGTTCCGCCGATTCATCAGCCAATCCTCATTTTCTACATATACTCTCCTCAGCAATCCCAATTCTATGTCGGTGTTTCCCGAGGTGACAGTGACCCCTTAATAGGCCAACCACCCATCTCATGTTATCCTTTCCTAACGATATAAGTTTTCAGCATGTTCCTAGCTAGCTCATCTGCTCTCTCATTACCATCAATACCTGAATGCCCAGGGACCCAGCACACAGAAACCTCATTCCCCCGGCTAAGCTTCATCAATGCCGAGAGGCAGTGCCACACCACTTTAAATTTTACTCTATATGAACTTAGCGCTTTAATCGCTGTTTTCCTATCAGAGAAAATCAGGATGTTCTTACCTTTGTATCCCATTCTAAGATTCCCTTCTATGTTTGCCTAGATACAAGACAGTGGAGGCCTCAGGTTGAGCCCCATTGATTCCACCCCCTGTTCCCGCCTCCGTCTTCAAACCATCTGTAAACCAGACTCGTCGTATACACTCCTTCCAGACTCCCATTCTTCCCTAGAGAAGATTTTTGTCTTGAATTGTTTCTCAATAGAGAGTTTTGGAATCATGTGATCTGACGGCGTGTTTAAAACTTCCTTAGAGACCACCTGATTTATTTTGCAGTGGCCTATCGCAGGCCATCTTGTTCTACCTGCTGCAGTTTGTACGCCCCCATCCTGGTCTGTCCCTGTATAAACACTCGAAGAGGTGGGAGATCCAGGAGGGCATTCAAAGCGTCAATCGGAGTCAACAATAGCACCTGTGACAGCCAGGCAAGCCGTCCTTTGGACACTATTCAGCCTCCCACCGACAACACTCTAAACTGTTTTAGTCCACCATACTACCGCCGCATAGGCGACTAGTGGTCTAATGATCATGGTGTAAATCCACATAACCATTTTAGGTTTTAGCCCCGATTTTTTACCTACAGCCCTCTAACATGCAAACATAAGATTATTGGCCTTAGTTATCATCCTCTCCATCTGTGAATTCCAGGTAAGTCTTCTATCCAGCAAGGTACCCAAGTACTTTACCTGGTCCCAAAATGCTACCTCCTGCCCAAAGAGCTTAGGCGGCTGATTAACCTCAAATTTCCCTTTTCTTGTAAAGGGAATAAGATATTTTTTCCAGGATTTACAGCTAGCTGTTCCTCCTGACACCATCTTTTAACTAGAGTAAAGGCAGTCTGCACGAGTTCATTGACAATCAGATCTCTTCCTCTTACCACAATGACGACGTCATCGGAATAACCCTGAGTGTAAAATCCTTGTGCATTCAGCCTCCACAGAAACATGTCCACTACAAGGTTCCATAGCAGGGGGGAAAGAACACCACCCTGAGCACATCCTCGCCTAGCCCTGACCATGATAGATTCATCATACAGGGAAACCTGCATTTTTCTGCTGCCTAACATTACATCAACCCATGCTACAACAGTTTTGTCCACCCCCACCCCTCTAACGACGTCAACATTGACTGGTGTGAAGTGTTACTGAAAGCACTCTCTATATCCATAAATGCCACCAGTGCTACTTCCTTACTTTCCAGGCTTTCCTCAAGCCTGCTCACAAGTTGATGTAGAGCTACATCTGTGGATCTGCCTGGTCTATAAGCAAACTGATTTTCGTGCAAGGCTAGATACCTTTGCACTGTATCCGGAATATCTCTATCCAGTATTATCTCAATTATTTTCTTGAGTAGAAATGAGTTTAAGCAGATGAATATGTATGCCTTGGCCTGAGCATAACGCGCTCATCCCAGGCTTTGGTACAAACACCACCCTAGCTACCACCCATTGCCTTGTAACATGGCACAATTCTAGACTAGCCCCAAACACCTTCGTAAGCACCGGCCTGAGCTCTTCTAATCCCTTCTTGAGGAACAGGGGAAGAATCCCGTCCGGCCCCGGAGACTCGAACGATTTAATGGCCCATTCCACACTTCCATTTGAAATGATTCTCCTTGCACAGTTCCAATCCGCTCTACGCGGCACTACACCAGTGCATAGAGACAAACCCTCTTCCTCTCTATGACGAAGAGAGCTTACATCGTTTCCAAACCCGACCGAGTGTAAGAGCCATCTGGTTTTTCCAGAGAACCTACCATAGTAGTACGATCATCCTTAAAGACCTTCTGGAGTCTGGCTGCTTCAGAGCATGTTTCAATTCTTCCACAGTACTGCCTCCAAGATTCCCTCATTGCTTTCCGGATTGCCAAGTTATACTCAGAGAGTATCTTGTGGTATGGTTCCCAGCACCCGAGACGAGCAGAGGTCTTGAACATTTTTCTTACCTCCCTCTTCATCCTATCAAGGTCCCCATTCCACCACCTTACGTTACGTATTCTTTTCTTTCAATGAGGGGAAAGTTGGCCTGATATGCACCCTTCACAGCAGCTTGCAGCTGCTCCGCTGTTCTTCCAACATACTTACCTCCCTCACCTCAGTATTAAACACTGCACAGCCTGCCCCAAATCCTCCCTGAATTTGTTCCAGTTAGTTCTTTTGGGGCTTCTGTATATTTGGTTTACAAATTGTTTACTCATCAACTAAAATTATATATGCTCTTGGTCTGCCAAAGATGCCTTCTCCGAAACTCTCCAACCCTTAATGAGTTGAGTACATAAAGTAATATCTAGAACCTATCTCCTCACTACTATGTCTAGATCAAACCTAGAAATATAGTCAAACAAAGCAATTCCTCTAGCAAACTGCCACATGCCGAGTGATGAGCGTTGGAATCCACTCCAAGGACTAGATCTTGCCCTTTTCCCTTTACTTCCTCCACGAGCCGTCCAACTTCTTCCATTGGTGTAAGATTGGCCGAATCAAATGGGAAGTGCGCAGAACCTATTATAACTTCCCTGCATCCTTCCAGACAATCCAATCTTACTTTGACTGCTACCAGATTCCTGGAACAGAACTCCTGTAGCAAAAAAAAACATTAACATTCTTATTTACTAACATGCATGTTCTGGGGGTGTCTAATTACGTATCGTACTTCATGGTTTCTGACCGCCCATGGTTTCTGAATCAGAACCACATCAATATTTTCGGTCTTGAAAAGAGTAGCCAGATAAGGCTAGCAGCCTTTTTATGCTGAAGGTTGGCCTGAACCACCCTCAGCCCCTTCCTTGACAGCAGCATCCCTTCGATGTTTGCAAATGATCTGGAACTGGATTTGCAAAAGTCCAAGCATAACCCTAAGGGTTCTCTTCTTGAGCTCTTCAATATTCTTCTCATTTAGCGCAAGCACTATAGTACGCCCTTGAGGACTAGCGTTTATGATTCTCCTGTCTCGTGTTGAGAGCTTGAGACCATGTTGATGAATCCTTGAGTTTACAACCACAACTTTCATTTTGTCGAACGGAGGCGGAAACATGGTGATAACCTTCCTTACATTAAACAACTTTTCCGCCTCCACCACTTCGAGATCTACCCCTTTTCAAGGGTTGCACCTGGCTACTGTCTGTTCCAGCCAACCTCTGGTTACCACATAGCAGAACCATAGCACCACTATTCAGCCTGGGCGGCATCCATCTGACAGAGGCCTCATCTGTGAAATCAGCACAGACGAAAGCTACAAAATATCCTTCTCAGTGAGCTGCCCTTCCGGTTAGTTTCTTTGGATCACAACAACTTAATGGAGGCCAGAATCTCCATTAGGTTTTTTCTGTGTTTGCGTCCCTCCTGAGCTTGAAGGACTGCTGACCTCGGACCTTAGCCTCTTTGGCGTTCCACTGCCAGCCCCTACTTCCCTGCTCACAGGAGTTTGCTTTGGGGATTCCTTCCATGTACCTGCAGCCATCTTTCCCTCTCTACGCCGTCTCTTCTTCTCTCTATAGAGGGCAGCGCCCCTCTTGACTGAGTCCTTAACGTGCATCCTGTTAATCCTTGATGCCGTTTTCTTCAGCTCAGTATCCACTGAACTGACAACACTGTTCCTGGTGCAGCCATCCTGCTCAGATAGAGCTTCTGGCCTCATTTGGGTAGCGTTTGACATGGCATGTCTAACTGGGACTTCCATGAGCATAGTAATATCTTGAGACCGCGCTTGGTCTATCTCAACTGGAGATTCCCTTGCCGCTCTTGATGTGTGTGTGTCTTTGGGTTCAATTTTTTCATCCATAGTAATAGTAATAGTTTAGGTTTTTGTCCCATCTAGGGTCTTGAGCAACGTTATCCCCATCTGTGGTGAGGCATTCGCCAGACATTGTGGATGTCTTAAACGGGATTTCTTTACGTTTTTATTGACTAATTTGTCAACGATCTTGGGAATAAAGCATTATATGTTGAGATGTATTTGATGGTTTGTAATTCGATGTTGTAGTCTTCATCTGTCATAGGTATTAATATTAAACGGTGTAGAAAGATATTGTAGGCAGCACTTTTGTGTTCAGGCTGTGGGTGTGTGGTGGCGTAAATGGTTTGATTAGTAGTTGTAGGTTTCATAAAAACTTAGAATTTTAACTTATTTTCGGATCTAGGTAGGTGAGATCTAGAAAGTTTATCAGTTTAGTTCAGTTTAAAATAAAAAAATATTTTAATTTTTTTTTTATAAATGGTGATTTAGCTACGGAGCACATTACTGCTTAAGTGAAAATAGATCTTAAGTGCTATTAAAGTGAAAACATTGATTTACAGCAAAATAAATGCATGCCTTGAATACTGAAGTAACTCGGGTTAGTGAATTTAACAAAATTGTACAGTATGACGCCGAGCAATGTATGAATAAACGCACTGATAATGTTTACACCCAAAACAATAAATTCAATTATTGTAATAGAACGCCTGTCCTAGTACAAACTGATTATTCAAATTTCTTGAATGCAGTTTTTCATCATATTAAAGTAGAGGGCTTTAATAGATTTAATACGAACATTTTGATAAGAAAATTATTATAGTTTTATTATATAGCCACGCACGTGACTTGGTGTATGTCAACAGATCAAAAATTAAAGATCAATATTTTCTTATATTAACTACTAAACCAAATGAAAAGCTAAACATTGCGTTGCAGGCAACGTTACCAATAAAGTTAAAGGTTAATGGTAAAATTCCTATTTAGTGGTATTTGGAGGCGTAAATGATATTGGATCAAGTAATTTGTATCTGCTGGATATTAAGAATTCATTAGACAATTGTTTACCTATATCAATGAACACAAATTTTATTCTAAATTCAATTCCATATGGAATGATGAAATAAAATTTAATAATTTAAATTAACTGTTAAAATCAGTTGTTGCCCAAAACTGTAAATAACATTACTAAACAAAATGTAAAGAACATTAGTATTAATTTTAAGGTGGAAAGGCTATCCCGTCAACCACCATGGACTGCACCTAAAATTTAGGATACTGGATACATAACATTTAATGCTAAAGGCAAAGAAAAAACTTTATGTTAAAAAATGTGAAATTGTATTGAACTAGTTTGAAGTAGATTTCTGACTAAATAAATAGCACTGTTAGCAAACCTTAATGAATGCAAAATTAACTGTTGGTAGTCATTCTAGTAATAAAGGTAGGCCTATTTTTTAGAAAGGTATATGCTCAGAACCCCAAAATGTAATTTCTAATGTAAATGTTATAACAAATATTATTGTTAAGGACGTAAATGGTAATTTTAATTTGCTTATTTGTTCTTCTGATATTGATCTAAGGATGGATGTTAATCTCAATAATTATAAAACTAAATTAATTATTTTGTATGGTGTATCAATATCTTTTTCCCCGCTAGTACTTTCCATAAATCGCCAAAGAGGATTGCCAGTGCTAGTAGTAGTAACTCAAGGAATTCAAATCTCAAGTAGGAGGAAGCGGTAATTGACCTTGTTGTCTAAATATAACAAATACATTCAGTTTCTTAATGACAAATTATATGCAAACCGTTGTTTTAAATTCGTTCAAGGTGACAAAAAGTGTTCAAAAAGTTTGTACATTAAAACTGCGGCCAATAAGCCTGGCAGTTTGGCAGATCGTAAACAGGGAACTTGCTGTAAACAAAGTGGGAGCTGGAGGCACAATTGTTTTGATGGATGGTGTTAATGGTGTAATAGATAAACCAATGGCGGTCTCAGAGAGTTGTAATAGTTTTTACTTTTAATATCTAAAATATAAACCATCCTAAAGCCACAACCATTGGTCAACACCATACGGTTAAAGACCATATTCTCTTTGTAAATTTGAATCTGCAAACAGTAGGGAAGTTATTGGGGTGATTAAAAATTTAAACTCAGTAATATTGAATGAGATCCCAAAAAGCATTATAAAAGCCTAAGTTAAGTGGATTCTTCCCGGATAATCTCAAATAATCGCATATATTGCAATTCTTTAAGAAAGGAGATATGCAATTCATTATTAATTACCGCCCAGGTATTAATATTTGTAGTATCAATTCTTAACAGTAGGTTATTGAAAGAGTTAATTTAAATTAAATAATTTCGTAATAAACAATAATTTTAGGAAAAAAATTATACAGGACCTACACTTGTACTTTTTTTAGTAAAGTGGCCGTGTCCGCGAATGAGTCGTCTAACACTGAGTATGTGTCCTGTGACTAGTTCAGGGCATTTTCATGTGTAAATCATATTATGTTGCTGACAAATCTGATGACTATGGATTAGGTGAAATTTTTCTCTCTCTTTTGAAGACTTACCTTACCAGAAGAAAAAAACAATACATAATATCTAAATATAATGGCAAATATAATTCGGGCTGAAAAATACAACGAAAGTACCACACTTCTCAAGTATCTATACTGGATCCTTATTTTTTCTAATTTATACAATGACATTCTTAAATTTATAAATAACGATCTTATTTTATTTTATGAAAATACTACAGCAATTATTAAAAAATAAACAATTGATGAATATCTCTCATAAATACTTTGGAAGAAATGGAATAATTGTTTAATCAAAAAGGTAGAAAATTAAACATTTTTATAACGCAGATTATACAATTTTCTACCACTAATTAATTATAACAATCAATCATTTTACATCTTTAAATTAGTAAAATGTCATACATTTCTGGGGATTTTACTTGAGGCAATCCTTGAAGATAAGGTAAATGTCAAGCATGTTTGCGATTAAATTATAATGTTTCGAGTAAATCGTGTAAAATAATATATCATGGTTATGTAAAATCAATCTTAAGATATGGACATTTTTTGTGGGTCATTGCCCCTGGTGTATATTCCGTATTTGTATTACAGAATTGAATAATTAGATTCATTATTAAAAAAATATATATATTTGATCACAGTTGTAATACTAGAAATATTAACAATTTAAACGTCCTGAACATCATCTATATTTATTTTAAAGAAGGCCTCAAAATTTAAATTGTACAATAAGCTACCTAGTTATTATAAGAATTAAATTAAAATCAGTTTAGAGAAATAATAAATAATAGTATTATTGACAAGGATACTACTCTGTAAAATAATTTTCACTAAGCCCAATTAATTAAATAATAGTAAATTATATGTTATTATCATGTTCTATATTTTTTTGACAAGGCAATGTGTTCCGATAGTGTCTTGGTAAAAAAAAATTATCGAATTATTAAATGAATGTATTGTGCTAATAAAGCATATCTATCTATAAATCTATACTTTCCGATTTGGTTTGCATAAGACCAGATACTTGGTTAACGTGGATTGAGTTTGGTTATGTCATGTTCATAAAGACGAATACTATCTTTACCTGTAGTTGAAATACTAAAATTCAGATAAACAATCTTTAATTATCATTATATGAATACTTCAACAATTTAAAACTAAAAGGCAATACAAATACGTTTCCACAGAAACATTATACAAATAAGTCCGTATTTTATCAATTTAAAATATCGGTCTGCTCATAGTTTTATCTTATGAGGTAATTCTTTACAAATTTACATATGAACAAATTACCTGATTATGGAATTTTGAACATAGACAATTTTGACTCATTCTTGAAAGAGAGTAAAGAGGAATTCGACAAATTAAGAGAAACCTCAAATTATGTAGAAAGTGGTAATTTCTCCGATTTTAATATTATTCGGCATATAGGCCAAGGCGGATATGGAGATGTATTTCTGGTACGAAATAAAAGTTCTGGCATTTACTATGCTATAAAAATAATGGCTAAAGTACCATCATCAAGAAAATATGAAATTAAATATATAGACAATGAAACAACCTTATTACATTCTCTGAATTTTCCTTTTATTATTCGCCTCGAGAATGTTTTCACGGAATTCAGTTTTGTACATATTGTAATGCCTTTTATTAACAGAGGAGATATGTTCGATCTTCTTCAGAAATTTAATCATTTTGATGAAAACTTGTCCAGGTTTTACGGAGCTCAAGTGGTATTGGCTCTAGAGTACCTTCACTACCTTGACGTAGTATACAGAGACCTAAAACCAGAGAATCTTATCATAGACCATACTGGTTATCTCAAAATAGTTGATTTTGGATTCGCTAAAGTAGTAAAAGAACGAACCTACTCGATATGCGGGACTCCAGAATATATAGCACCTGAAATTATTTTAGGAGAAGGTGGTTACAGTAAAGCTGTGGACTGGTGGTCTTTAGGTATACTGTTGTTTGAAATGACATCTGGGCACGTACCTTTCTATCACAAGAATAAAATTAAAATGTATGAACTCGCAGCGTCTCTGGCCTATGAAATGCCAACACATTTTTCTTTAGAATTGCAAGATCTTGTTAAAAATATTCTTCAAACAGATTTGAGTAAGCGTTTTGGAAATCTAAAAAATGGAGTCGATGATATAAAGGAGCACATGTGGTTTCGTCCGATAATTTGGAGCAGTGTGTTGAATAGGAAAATGAAAGCTCCACTTATTCCGGAGGAATGTCCTTTGGTTAAAAACACATAGTATTAAAAGTGACAAGTAAAAATAATTGTAACTAACAATTTACACATTTTTTAAGAAAATTATTTTTTATTTTGAAAAATTATGAAAAGAATAAAAACCCATTATTTAAGATTTTAAGTGGTTAACTTAACTGAAGTTTAAATATTTGATTATTTAATTTATGATTTTAATTTTAAATGACTACTAGTGGGACACAAATTAA
The DNA here is from genome assembly GCA_018207615.1 of Philaenus spumarius. Lineage (NCBI taxonomy): Eukaryota > Metazoa > Arthropoda > Insecta > Hemiptera > Aphrophoridae > Philaenus > Philaenus spumarius. The sequence continues at coordinate 148,366 of JAGFPH010001393.1, forward strand.
ATACAATATTTTATTTGAATGTAGGAATGATATTGAAAATGTTCATACAAATGTTGTTAAGTAAACCAATGCATAAGTAAAATTTGAATTTATTCATCAAATAACAACAATTAAAACAACAATCAAAACATGAATAAAACAAATAACAAACGGGTAGATTGAATTAGTGAAATTAAACTTAAACAGGTTGAATAAAGCCATCATTAAAATTTTGTAAAATTTTTGTATTCATTATACTTATATTTTTCGTACATGAGTCATCTCTACATACAATTGAACTGGGTAAAACATTGTTGAAATAAATATGAACATAGTTTATTGTTTGACCTGGGGTTTTAGATATAATAATTCAAAATGCTGTACAATGAGAATTTTTTTACTATTAAATGAGAAATTATGAGTCGTTTCCAACAGTTAAAAATCTAGTTATGAAATGAAAAATCGTTGAGCCAGTTTGTTCGTAGTGATGTTATCACGTCCAAATAATTATCATAACCGTTTTGATAATCCATGAAACCATCAAACAGTTAAATTATGTATTAAAGCTGTTGGAAAATACAAACGATAAAATCAATTGTCTTAGTTCAACAATCATTTTAAATAATCATCATTAAATTAAGCATTTAATGTTAGCTTAAATTAACCCATGTTGCTTTTCTGCTTCCTTGAAAGTAGAATAGGTATTGTTTGTTTATTAAGTCAATTAATGAAAACTAGTTGCTTCCACCACATGTAGTACAAATGCAATATCATTCAGATTTCGACTAAGAAAAGTTTATTATTCTCCGAATATTTCTTAAGTGCTTACACGTTTTTAGGGACACCAATTTCAGGATAAATGTATTACGATTTAGTTTATAAATCCTCATTTTAGGTAAATAAACCACATTTTGAGTTTATTTTAAATCATATCTAAGTAAATACTCTATAACACTGTAATATTATTAAAACATACTTGATAATCATTTGGTGAATAATAAGATAGGTGGACACCGGGCAGGACTGTTTATGTATATTGGCTCAGATATCTTCTGTTTATGTGAGTTGGCACATCACCAATAAACATAACTTTAAGAATTAAATCACAATTTTAAGTTATATAATGATATCCAGAGAAGGACCAATACAAAGTTTGGTGCAATTGTTTTTCTATTAATGATGTTAAAGCCGTGGTAATCAAACATTTGTATCAACAGTTAAAGAATGAACATTTTGAATTAAACATACAAATAATACTTAATATTCTAAGCATTTAAAATTTGTGTTCTTATATTTTACAGATTTTTTCAAAACAGGTTTAAAGAACTCTTTCAGACTTATATCAGTTAAGTAGAGTTCCTTACAGTCAGCTAAGACATTTATAGTATAATATGCATTATAAAAAAGTATAACTTCTAAATTAAATACTAAATACACTTAAATAAACAAAGATAAAGGACAAAATATTTATTAATGAGTTCTATTAGTACAAGTTTTAGTATTTTAGGTATAACTTATTCTACAGTATTTTTTTGTTATGCAACATTTCAAAATGAATGATTATATGTTATAAAGTGGTAATTATTCTGTTAGATATTGCTATTGAAACAGTGATCGTTTGTAGTAAATATCGTTAGTAATATATACGTATAATTTTAAAGTAAACTCTATTGATGTATTACATAATATGATCGTACGAGTTTATTTGAAAAAACCCAAAGAGATATTAATTCAAAACATTTAATGTAAAGTTGCGGGTATAGTTTCTTTCAATATTTACATATACTATAAAGAAAAACAGTAATATTTATTGATCACATAATGTTATTACTTATAAATTCCAGGAACTATAAATTGAGTTATTGTTGTTCATATACTTCATCAAAACGTTACCACAGCATCTTTTAATTATGGACATAACTTATGAGTTCAGTTCAAGATATTCTAAAACATAAATTGAAAGTTTGAAACTTGATCAAACATGATGAAAAGAGTAAGTTGTTTCGTAAAGCGATTGAATGAGTAGCATAGGGAAATGTGAAAGTTCTGCAGTCTTATATAATTTTGAGGAGTTTGAAATTAAAATGATTAACTTTATAAAGTTGTGATCATCATTGAAGCAAAGATGTACCAGTTTGTAATTCTATTCTAAACCCTTGGGATATTTATTGTAAAAAATAGTAGTGATGGTAAAGCTCCTGACCAACAAAATCTAAAACTGAAAGTGCGTGGATGATTTACTGAATAATAAATGTAATCAATAACAATGCACTGTATTATAAATTCCGTCTAGCCAAGTTGATGATAACACTTTCAACAATAACTCAAATGACGATGGTAATGAATTATCATTACAAAATTTAAATAAAAGAAGAAAAAACTAAAGTACAGTAGAACCCCGATTATCCACGAGTGGATTACCCGCGTTGCGGCTTAACCGCGATCGCCAAAAAATACCGCGTTCGCCAAAATAATACAAATTAAATATGTAAAATAACCCAAATGCGATACTACGGCGAACAAAGTTTAGCGAGTGAAGGCCCATTATCTCGCGCGCAGACTGTAGCGCCACCTCAAAGACAATACAGTAAGCATATAACCTTCATAACGGGACTATTCCCACCCCCATCAATAAAGGACTTTTTACTCCATGCTGATAGAGATTGATATTGAAAGTGCATTTTGACAATAGTAGTACTGTAGTAGTTATGTACTAGACTGTTTTTGTTTTTTGTTTTTGTTCTTTGTAAATATGTAAATAGTGTGTGTGAAACTATGTAATTTTTCCAACATATAAAGGTACGTAACTGTGCATATTTAAATTAATTGTTATTACCTAAACCTTTTGTAAAGATTAATTAAGCACTTATTTTAGTTTTACGGTCATTTTGAACTATTTCTAGGACATTTTAGGTTAGTTTCGGATTATCCGCGATTTCGATTATACACGAAAGTTCAGCCATAATCGCGGATAATCGGGAGTCTACTGTAGTAAAATTAAAATAAAGTGAAAAATTTACCAAGCAATATAAACAAAAAATTGTACAGATTCAATTTAGTTACTACTTCGTAGATAAGAATGAGAAGGGTAAATAGCAGGTAAGCAACTACAGCACGGAGCAGTATAAGATCTACCTGGTTCTTAATTTGTCCAGGCAATTGTAAGATGTAGAGGTTTTCATCTAGAAATAAAAAAAAATTATATCTATGAGATTGATAAGTATTGTCTAAAACTGTTGTTACGTAACAGATTAAAACTTTAGTCAGCACGATCATTGTCTAATGGATTTTAGTACTCTGTACCTTTTTAATGATAATACCACTTTAATTTTTTCGATACATGATAGGGTTTTCAAAATATCTGTACATACAAGCTCATTATTAATATCAACAGCAAGTAGTAGGATTTGTAGGCTTGTTTAAGTGGGAAATCAAAGCTATATTTAATTAATTTATTCCTTTTGCATTAATAATTAATTGAAACAATCGTATTATTTACTTTTGAAAACCATAAAATGTGTTTTAATAAAATGTACCAATTTTGTTTCTGCTGTTGTAATAGTGGTCACATTCCTATTCTGGCTTTAGTGACGAACTCGTGTGTATGCCTTAATTGATAAAAAAATTAGTTAATTATTTAAAAACGTAACTAATTTACTCATGTATGCATTTCTATCCCTGTGTGTCCTTGTTAAATGTTCTAAATTATTAGTATGTTTTCAAAATTTGCGAAGAAAATGTGAAATATTACTAATACTAGATCACATTTAGCAATAGACAATATGAACACTAGATTTAATAAACGGTATATTTATTTTAATATCTAGCAAAATTTACAATAATTCCGTAAACGTGTATAACCAATTTCAAAGTACCTTCATTTGGAATAAAGGTTTTTAAAATCATTCAACAATCTGAAAGGATGTCTGTTTCACCAAGTACGCAAAAGTTACGTCGCAAAGGGATTCCAAATTTAGCGATCCAGATATTATGTAAATACGAACTTAGTCAAACAAGTACTTTAGAAATGTAGAAATAATATAGTCTTGTTAAAAACTGGCCCAAACCTACCTGGTGAATTTTTTAGTTTATGCATAGTTTACTCTTAGCAGATGTATAGATAATAAAAAGGGGCTTTTTGATATTGGTTTAGTATTACACTCGTGATTTAAAATTCATAATATTAAAACTGATTTGTATGATTATTTTTCGAAGCTTAAGAAAAACATTTAACACCAAAGAATTTTTATTATACTGGATTAGCATTGTTACTATAAGGACGAACTTCAGTTTCTTTCCGTGTACTTTAAGTAAAAATACCAGAAGTAAAAATAGTTTTGTATACGGTATCCTACTCAGGATTATACTACTTTCACTAATAGATCATGTTTTTTTTAGTGTGAATGTAGATACTAACAGTTTTGGAGAAACGTTTATTGACTTAAAAAGTGAATATCTAGGGTGCAAATTAAATATATGTACTAAAATTATACTAAGTAACGCTATATTTTTCTATTGAACGTAATTAACAATATACAAAGAAAGTGTAAATATATTTATTTGTTAAATTATTGCATCTATAAATTGTTCATATTGTGTTAATTAAATATGTTTTAATATTAAATTTCAAGTGTAACGTTTGCTTGGAATGTTGACAAGATTAGGTTTTTTAAGTCGTAACTATTCATGTACCTAAAACGAAAAAATTTACTAATGATTTAATTATTAATTCACTAAATTTGCGACAAATCAAAGAACAAAATATAAATTTTATACAATAAATAAATATTGAACACAAAATCTCACAACAAATTATTGTACAGTATTAGTTGTGAGATTTTGAGTTCAACATTTATTTTATCAAGTAAAAAATAACATCTAAATAAGTTTGTCCTTATAGTAACAAAGCTAATCCATTATTTATAATATAATCAACATTCTCTGGTGATATAAAGGAAAAAATAAAAAAACATTCTTAAACTTCGAAAAAATTAGTTTCTCATAAGTGAAGCTTAATATTTATTTATAAAATATATATTTGTTTATTAAATTTCATATTTTTTTATATATTAATATTGTTTACACATGTTTTAAAGTTGTTTTTTTAATTTTATAAAATTATCACTCTTCTAAAGTAACAGTAAATAAATATGCCCGTTGTATTTATATTTCTTTGAGGTTGAAACATTGAAAACTGATAGTTTGAATTAAAAATGTTTACTTTATTGATTGTATTTAGTCACATGGTTCGAATAAACCTTCTTTACTTTATTATTTGTGT
>JAGFPH010001393.1:153725-170341 GCA_018207615.1 Philaenus spumarius
TTGAGTTGTTACAGTATTGCAAATAATTCTATTTTAATTTAAGGGAGTATGTGGATGTGGTACAAAGGATTTGTTCACGTGTTTAGTTGCCAATTTGTCAATAATCTTGTAATTGAATCCTCTATCTGTTGCGAAGTATTTTATTGTTTGTAATTCGAGGTTGTAGTCTTCTTCGGTCACAAGTATGGGTATGGATACTTCTTACAAAAAGTCTAAGATGTTGTTGTATTCTGCGTTTTTCTGTTCAGAAGGATGGTTAAAGGTGCCATGCATGGTTTGATCAGTAGTTGTAGGTCTCATAAACATTTAAAATTTTAACTTGTTTTCAGTTCTAGTTAGGTGAGATTTAAAAAGTTGAACAGTTCAGTCTGGTTTCTAAACAAAAATAAAAGAATTTGGAAAAATTGTTCTTTACTGCTTAAGTTACTATATATCTTATGCGCTATTAAATAGAAAACAATTATTTACTGCAAAACAAAATGTATAACATTAGAACTAAATTAGCTCACGGTAATGAATTAATATTTTCACCTTTACAAATTGTTAAACAATTTTAGGTATACCTTCTAGAAATTATAGTTTTTCTAATAATATTGACAAGAAACTATTATTATATTACCTCTATTATGTCCCAGTTAACTAAACTAGTACCGGTAGGCATTTTACTATAGGCTACAATTATCTCACACAAGACCATACACGCTCGTAACTGTTAGCATGTTTTAGAACTCGCAGATGCAATAAATGTTCATGCACAAGAAAAGAGAGAGGACATGTACGTATTTGTAATCAGAATACGATAACTGATATACTATTGCACATGAACTGAACGTAAAATTAAAGTTACGTTATTATAATAAATACAAGTAACAATCATTATTACATTGTTGTGGTCATCTGCAAACAAATAATTTACTTTACCCAAAGTGTCTAAAATTGTCTCGGGAATAACGAGTGTCACCATGTTTAATTAAAAATTTAAGTTGTCAGTTTGAATGCATTAAAGTTTATTTATCCATAATATGTAATAATGTTGAAATAATATCGCCAAAAGCGTCTCGAGTATGATAGCAAAATACATATAACTCTCAACAAAACACTATATTAACTTTAATCTCTAGGCCAGTCGGTAGGGGTAAATTTAGGCCAAACGTTCCAGTAATTTACAATACGGCAGATTTTTTTAAGTACATTTAAGTATGTAGATTAACATAAAAAGAAGTTTACCAGTCTATCGATTTCCCAAAGTCGAAAAAAAAATGGATTATCATTTGTTTTTTCGAATATCCTTAATATTTCGAGCTGGGATGAAGATAGAGAAAAATAATAAATGCCACCGTGTAGGGGAAGTATTTTTAAACAAAAAAAGACATATGTATTTATTTCGTCCGAGCAATGGTTTGTCTGGAAAAAATTCGATAATGCAGGTATGTATTTTGCAGCAGGGGAAATCTCTAAAAAGGGACATCTTATTCATATATAAAGCTTTGGCTCATTCTAAATTGGCCAAATTTTAATATATCGAATTGAAACTTGACGTAGGAGTTAAAATATATATTTTAAACATGTATGTTGAGTCTCAGCTTATCTTGAAAATGACCCGATCTAGGAGTCAATTTCGATTATCGATTTTAGGAGTACTGGACCCACCAATTCATTTTAAACAGCTCCAGTTTCGTCAATTTTTGGTATATCAACATCAAATTTGATTTACAAGTTGAGTACACAAGTATAAATATTCTTAGTAAGTATGAACGATTTTTTCTTGTTATTTTTAAAAACGAGGCTCTTGAAAATCGTCTTCTGTTTTACTTATCTTGTTTTAACTATAACACCTTTGGATTCAACGACTCTATTTTCGACATTTTTGAACATATCGATTTAAAAATTGGTACAGAAGTTAAAAACACAATTGTTTTTGCTATACTTATTTTAAGAACTATATTTAAAAAACTGACAAATCTGCAGCCGATTAACTCAAGCGTTTTAATGAAAAATCTAAAAAGATCTAAAATTATACTTTTTTAAGTTACTTGTGCTTTGAAAAGTAAATAATAAAAAGGTTTATACGACTTCATCTTGTTTGAATCTATATATTTAACTTGTAAAAATACTTTCAGGTTGATATTTTAAAAGGTTTCTAAACTGGAGTTGTTTAAAATGAATTGGTGAGTCCAGTACTCCTAAAATCGTTAATCGAAATTGACTCCTAGATCGGGTCATTTTCAAGATAACAAGCTGAGACTCACCATAAATGTTTAAAATATATATTTTAACTCCTACGTCAAGTTTCCATTCGATTCGAAGTCAAGTTTAAAATTCGAGCAATTTAGAATGAGCCAACGCTTCATACATGAATAAGATGTCCCCTTTTAGTGATTTCCCCTGTTGCAAAATACATACCTGCATTATCGAATTTTTCCAGACAAACCATTGCTCGGACGAAATAAATATGTATGACCTTTTTTGTTGAAAAATAACTTTCCTACACGATGATATTATTTTTATTTTTCTCTATCTTCATCCCAGCTGGATATATTAATGATAATAAAAAATAAAAAAAATAATGGTAATCTATTTTTTTTCGACTTTGGGAAATCGATAGACTGGTAAACTTTTTTTATGTTAATCTACATACTTTAAGGTTCTTATAAAAAAAAATCAGCCGTATTGCAAATTACTGGTAGTTGTAACCTATACCGACTGGGCTACTCTGTTCATAATTTTATTTTATTAATTACCAATATTAAGTAAATGGGTTCTTTTAAATGTATTTTGTTATTCTGTATTTTTTTATTTTATTGAAAAAGTATAACTACACTGAGTTATTTATTGGTTGTTAGTACCGACAACTGATACAAGTATATACGGGAATACATTCAATATATTTATTCGTTAAATGTATTTTTTTCAGATAATATGAAATAGTAATATTATTTTAGAAAACATTAACTGACTTCAATAAAAAAGGTTATCTTATTGGATGTCCCATCATCATAATACATAACTCCTAACGGATTACCAAGCCAAATTGATATATTTGATAAGTAAAGTAACACAAATTTATTAGGTTTAATTAATAAAAAAAAAATAAAAATGTATAAATGAAAATTATTTATAGTTTTAAAATATTAAAAAAATATTGTATTTAAGAGAATAGTAACAACTTTTACTTACAAGCCCTTAAATACTTTAATTCCGAAATTTTTGTGGTTGTTATTATTACATAAATACGAAAAACACGTAAACGCTTTACTTTCAATTTAAAAAATTACATTTTGTTTTAAGGTTAAATTTAACTCATTTAATTGGCATTTATTTAAAACCTATTAGAGTATCTAGTGATATTATGGTATCATTATTTCCGAGAAAAATAAAGGGCATGCTGTTTCCCTTTAGAATTAAAAGTTGCTTCATGTTGTATATCTAGGTCAGACATCATCCAGCTTGCTTTGAGCAAATCCCACTTATTAAAATTTGATTATTTCTCTAAAAATTTTTTAAGCTAAGCAGGGAGTATTACGCTTGTAATTCTCCTAAATATAATTTGTATTTACCGTTGGTAAAACCTTAATTAATTCCACTATAATTTTAAGTTATATTTAAAACTTATTGTAGAAGTACACTAATAGGAAGTTACCAAGAGGAAATTGTAATTAAATTTAGGATTGTAAATTATTCAATTACAAATTGTGTTAGACTACATTTTTTTACCTATTTTCATTTTCTATTCTGAAAAAAAAAAAAACATTGCATGCATTTATGAAATTTATTATTGCTAATATACGCCACTCACCATTGAAATGCTGGCTCGTTTATAGCTCCATTTGTGAAGCTTTATTTTCATCACATAAGTAACCCTGAGCACTGTAAAGCAATCGCAGTACATACCAAAACGATGGCACTATTGCTAGTCCCAAACTCAAGCGTAAATATTTTATGTAAGTTACTGTTTCCAAAATGTTTAAACATATAATGCATATTTGCAACATATAATACATTTTTTTGACTCGGAGAGTATTCAAATTAGTAAACAAAACTGTTTGACTTGTAACGTTTCAATTCCTACAGGCAACAGTTCCGCTTGACTAAGTTTCAATTTACATAATATCAGAGTCCTTTGAAGCCTTAGGCAAAGTAAAGATCCATATTAACTGGATACTGTAACTCCTTTTGAAAATATTTCAATGGTTTAACGGTCATCTAAGTAAATATGTTTCGTGATTACAAAATTAAGAACAGTTTTGAACCTTTGATAGAAAATTCATTTTTGTTTTCTTCATTTATTCAAACGAAAATTTAGTACTTGATATCTACATACCATTTTTTTAAATAGTTGAATTCTATACATAACATCATCGAGCCTACAATACAAGGACATATATATTATTAAATCGCAAAACAATTACTGCATGTGCACTATTTTTTACCCATTATACGCTTAAAATTAATTGGTAGCTATTTATTTAAAAACAACCATTCAATATAATCATTATTGTTTATTTAGACATTTGCCATGATTTGTTTTTTAAAATCTATAACTTCAAGTGTAGTTAAGTATAATTGTATTGATTTCAACTCACAAACTATGGCAAATGATAGAATAATTATTAATGTTAAAATTTAAAATGCCTCATTATCAAATAATAACTTCATTCAGAATAGTTTTATGCCAGTCATTTTAAAATTTTAGAATATAAGAAACAAACCTGTGTGTAGTTATAAATGTAATGCTACAACTGCAACTATAGCTAATACATATGACAAGCAAATTGCCTTAGACAATATACAGAACTATGTGGCAATGTCTCGTTGGTAATTCTATAGCTTAACTAAGAAATATAGTTCACCAAACACAGGCCCGAATTTGTTGACTGATTCAGTTCAAACATGTCATGAAGTTTAACCTAATAATGATATATCTCAAGAAAACTAACCTATGGTATCCAATCATGCGTTTCAAAATGGCGTTACTTTAAAAATTTCAAACCTATATTACATAAAAACCTTAAACAAACAATTTCAAGGTACTTTTTTTTACACTTTTGTTTCCTTAACGGATAGAGTAACTGTCAAAACAGTCGGATAAAAGATAATAGTTAAGTTAAAGTTGCACAACATATGTGCATACAATATTGTTGTATTTACTGTGTTGGTATAGGATTCCTTGTTGCTCAAACCAATTACTACACATCAATTAACTATTATCCTTCATCCGATTGGTTTGACAGTTACACCATCCGATAGAAAATCAAAAGTGCTACAAAACATTTTTGAGTAATTTAGGTTTGACATTTTCAAACAGCCGCCATTTTGAAAAGCATTATTTGATGATGGGCCAAGCTTGAAGTCAAACAATCAAACTTTACTCTAGATATGAATTATTTTGTAACAAAAATGGCGGTTATCTGGAAAACGTAACGTTTTCCGGCCTATGTTTATATGAACTTTTTTCCTTATTTTTAGCTATAGAATGAGCTTCCGAAACATTGCCGCATTTTTCTTAATCAACCTGTTTAGTTTAACAAGGTTTCTTTTATAGAGTGCTGAGATTATGGCAGATATTTGACAGAGTTGTTTAGCCAAGCTAATAGTAAGAATAAATCAGTTGTTATTCACTTAAAAAATTGTGAATATGTAATTGTATAGATCAGCATTGATAATTTAAACTTGTGTTTGCTTTATAGAGCTAAAATGGTGTAATACGTATTTTAAACTGAAATATCTACTTTAAGTCTAATAATCTAGATTTATAAAAATGATATCATTAAACATTTAATATACTGTATGATGCTTACAACACAAAGTGTATTGCATGCGGACGAGGTACAATTATGATAACATCTACTTACATTAATACAATGGCGGATGTTAATGGAAGAGTTTGTACTCTACCGTATGTGTAACACCACTGCATGCATAGCTAATATTAACAACAGCTTTAAGGGAAGTGTTTTATGAATAAGTGAAATGTAAATGCTTCTACCATGATTGGATTGTTTTACCTTATCTTTACAATTGTTATACTTTATAATATTTTTATTTATAATGGTGTACCACATAAAGCACAAGTAATCCGTGAAATGGTTTACAAAACCATTAATTGATACTATTAAATATATAAGTATTACATATTAAAATGTCTCCTACTATTTGCCCCAGCTGTGATAACCGATTATAAAATACAAGAAATGTTAGGTCATTCAAAAATGAATGGCTTACAATAGCTGGTTAATTCTAAACTGTAATAAGTGATTCATGTTTAACGGGCTATTAATTTGTTAAGTCCATATCGATTAATAGCGCAATTAAGTAAGCGATTACAAAGGTGACAACCTAAACTGAGAAATGAAAATAAAATAGAAAATAATAAATAAAATTATGTGTTGGTTTCGTTAATGAAGAGAGTAGTAGGCTATTAGAGCTGTTGAGAGGTTTTGAGTATTTAATTTGTAAAGGTTTGACGTAAACAGCTATATTACTTCAGTAATTCTTAAATATAATTCCTATATTCCGAAAATATATTTATTTCTACATAAATGGATGCATCATGTGTTTTATATTTAATTACATTGTTAAAATGTTAACATAAATTTTAAAACTGAGTACCTAGTGCTAACTGCTAACAATTTGTTGAATTATACAGTGTGAAATTAGTTTAAAACCGTATATAGTTTGTAAAGAATTCTTTGTTAAACTATATTCTTTCTTTCTTAAATTTTTGTACGGAATATTAAACCAAAAATATTGTTTCAATTTATTGTTACTAAGGTAAGTATGGGTTTCATGAATGATTGCTTATTATGTCATTGGTTGCGTTCAGGGTCTGGTGGGTCTATAAAATCTTTCTGTACAAGATTGATGAAAGTTGATGAAATTTTAGTATCACTACAATGTGGAATTTTATTAATTTAATATTAAAAATTTACTTATTACATGCAATATGTATACAACTGATCTTTTACTTGTATTGTTGTAAAGTTGTTACATAGAAACATATTATATTATTTTCTAAACATATTAAGACAAAATAGGATGAGATTAAAACAATAAGCTAAAGCATAAACTTGTAACTCTAAGTAAATGCTTTCAAATACTAGAGTAAAATCTGTATAGTCTTAACCAATTCAAATAGTTTGAGCAATGGAGTTATTCTTGAAAACATTACAGACTATAGTTGTTTGCAAAATACATAGTTTAATACATTATATCGTGCACATTTTTAGAGTTAAGTTACCTTCTTAAAACATTATTTCGATTTATATTTTTGTATTATTTTATTAAATAAGAGTTCATAATGTCCAAACTAAATATTTACCTAAGCTAAATATTCTCATTTTCATATTAACATTCTTTAAAGTTATGTTAACAATAAGACAAATAAAAATTAATAATTACTCTTTATGTTGAATAAGTAACATTAAATAACATTTAAATTGTAAAATTTCCTTATCAATAATTGTAATTAACTTTTAAATAAATATCCTACATTTTAGCTTTAATTATTATTTAAAAAATATAATATTTATTTAACTTGTTGAATAAATTGTTTAAACATTATTAAATACGTTCAAAGTGTTTTTAATAATTTGTCTAAGTTCATCAGGTATAGTAAACAATGGTTTTAATTTCAAAGGCCGATTGAATAAGTATTTGCATTTCTGAAATATTTACCCCTACGTATTTGTTTCAAAAGAAGTACCTGTGATTTTCATGTTTGAAATTACAACATTAAATAAAGAACCAAATCATATATTTATTTACTAACCAAAAATGCACAAACATATTACTTTGAAAAGCTACAATTACTGTATGACAGATTGTTTGTTAGTATCGCAATTAATTGCTAAACATTATTTCGCAAATTTTTTCTTTGACATTTTTTTTTTGTTTTTTTTTTAAATCGATTAGATTGAAATTTGTGTATGCGTTAATGATACTTAAGATGAACAGGTGAGCAAATTTTAGAGCAAGTATACATTATCTAAATGAAACTACTGTACAAAATTCATTTGTCAAAATTAATTTCGAATCGTTAAATATACAAAGTGCAAACTGTTTGCATTTTATATATAAATAAATATATATATATGCAATGTTTATTGGGTAGATTCATTTATTTGTTCACTAAAGGTTTGGTTTTAAAAAGATGTATTCGGCTTTGGAGAAAATACAATTAAAAACAACTGGCTGTTACTCGTAATTAACCTATAGGAAGAAAACAATTTTTACATAACAGTTATTATTATAATACGCTCTTGTTTGTAAAGAATCAGACGTTAAGATATGAATTCAAACATTATTTTAACTTTTAAACACTTTAATGGGCTGATCTGATGATTGTGTAAAGATTATGCTATTGAAGAACTAACCTTAAAAGAAAGATATGCAACTAACTAATGTAATTAAATTAAAATAATTTTTTACGTTTTTAAATGAATATGTTAATATATTTAAATTTTAGAACTACTTTTGTACTTTTATTATGGTATAAAATAATATTTATTTTTGTTGAATTTTATAATATTTTCTTTAATAAAACTATATAACAGTTAATAAATACTAAATATTCATTTTTTTCGTTCGTTTTGATTATGTACACATTTTACATAAACTCTATCACTATACCTTAGGAATTATATTTTACTATATATAATATTGAAATAACTGCTATATATTGACACACTTATGCTATAACTATACATAACCTTTATGAGTGGTTAGCTGTAAGAAAATTAAACTTCGACTTCATTTTACAGGAAAACCGTTAGGTTTATCAAAAAAATGTAAAGATAAAAAAGTCTTAAAATTGCGCATAAAATCCAAAAACATCATACAAATGGGGGGTTTAAAAAAATTAAGTTGGCCGCCATTTTGGAATGAAAATGGCGGATTTTGAAAAAATGTATACACAGTCCAAAAGGTAACAAAAATTAAGGGCAGATGATATATTTAAACATTTTTGTCCGAATCGTATTTTAAAAGTTAGCTACTGTCACACTTTAGCTGGTCCACCCTGTATACTATTATAATCTCTCCTATTTCTAATTTGCTTATTTATACCGTTTTACCACCTATACATTGCAATTGAAAACGAAACAAACTGGATTTGTCTTCTGTTTGGATTTAGGAAGTATTATAAAGAAGAACAAACAAAAGCACTTAACTAAAGCAGAGTGCAATATACACTTATGTTTTAAAATCCAAGTTGCGTCAATAAAAGTTCTTACGAGAATAAAGTAAAGATTTCCATGGTTTTGTTGTGCTTTAATTTGTAGCATTTGTAATAGATTTAAATAATTCTTTGATAGAAAATACTGTTCAAATGGATTTGTAACATGTTATCCTAAATTATATATTTCACTAAATATGTTATTAATGTTATGTGTAGGCCTAACTATTATAAATAAATAATAACTATGCATGTGTGAGTAATTGTGACTGGTATACCAAGGAGGGCTGGGGCATGGTATTTTGAAATTGTTGACGCCAAATTTGTGACAGAGACACGCTACGACTCTTTAACTGTCAAAATCGGGTTTCCCGTACTCAAAATTACAATTACTAAGAATAAATATTGTTAGTTATTTATTATTCATTTTGAAATTTTGAATGAAACAACTATATTTTTATAATATACAAAATATAAACTGCGTTTCACACTATTGACTTCTCACACGCTTAAATTTCTAACAGTTCTACAATTTATAATTAATTTCTAACTGATATTTTAATGGTGATTGAATATACTAAACATATTTAGTTAACATAATTAATACTAATGTTTCTATAATTATGTAGTGTGAAATTTTGTATTACAGAATGTTTTAAGTTTACCCAATTTATTTATGAATGCATAAAAATTATTAAATAAAATATAACTTTTTCACAGTATGTGACATTCCAGCGACATAATGGCCTGGAGATATGGCAATGCAGTTAAGACCCATATTCAATCTAGCTCTGAAATGCATGAAATATTCACTGTCCAATATGTGCTCCTCGCCATCAAAACATAATATCGCTTAGGGGCTACTGTGGCCCAATCACCATTGCTTATTTTTGTAGCCTGAATTCAGATTTAAAACATTAGTTTTAGATATCATTCCAGTATATGTACTGAAAAAACACACTGTTAAAACATTTCTTATACCACAAAACACTCTTTTACGCCAAAATTTTCAAATTAAAGTATAATTATTTTTTGAATTCTGAGTACACAAAAACTAATATTTTGGTGTTATTTTAGTTCTTGAATTTATATTAAAAAAAAGAACATTCGTCGAATATTGCAACGTCTGTAATAAAATAGTATTTTGAATTACTACTCCAGTTTCAATATTGCAATTCTAATATTCCTTTTTGTGTTTTTATTTACTATTGTTTTTTAATAATTTTATTCCCAGTACCCACAGTGATACCAAACATTTCTAAGGTTGTTCCATTTCAAAAAAAATATCTTGCTTCTGCAACTTGTATAAGTTTTAATTTTATTATACTCTAACAAACAAATACTTAAAGTCTAATATAATGGTATATTAGTTACGTCTAGAGTAATTTTTGGTTTAAATAATCATGATTATGGTAAATTTTACTGAATATATTTTTGTAAAATAACGTGTACATTTTTTTATCTAAGAGCTGACAGTTTTAATCTAAAATAAGTGTTGCCTAAAATATTAAATTCAATTTTATCCCCTAAAATTTACAAAACAATTTGGTTTAGAGAATCTTTTAATTTAGCATCAAACTAGCCTTCATTGATTTTGAGACTTGATAACCGTAAAATGCTGGAAGTTGGAACCTTTATTGAAAATTAGAAATATTTTTTAATTTTATAAAGAAGTGTCCAAATCATTAGTGTGTTCTATGTAAGTTCGGCACGAGTGGTCTGTTACAATATGCATTGTTTGCTTGATTAGAAATTATGCCTTTAAACTATATAACTTAAAAAATATTGTTTTTTTTCAAATTATTATAAATAACAATTTAAGTGTCCATGTAAGATTTCCAAATGTATTACCTGAGGAAATGATTGGTTAAATTTTTGTCTAAAGTTAAATTAAATCTTCTAATTTAATTGTTTTGGTTTGTTAACTACACAGTAGCTTTAAAAATTTGAATTAATAAATTACAAACAGATTGTATTATTTAATTGTCCTTGATTCATCGCTCGAAAAGGGCCAACATGGTAAACTTTAAGACAAAATGTGTTAGACAGGAAGTTTATATTTATGTATTAGTTCATTTATGTATTTTATAACATGGATTTTGTATGCCTTACATTCTATGTATATGTATCTCTATAGTTTTAAAAATATGATTATTGTTTGAAGTTATTGTTTATTAATGATGGATGTTGAATTTTATTACAATTACTTGTTCGGACATTTGCCATCAATTGTGTGTTAAATAATCAAACACGACGTTTCGGGAATACAAATCAATTCCCGTTCTCAAGTGACTACTAAAACTAACGGTACATGAAAACTAGGCAACTAGGCCTATGTAAGGGTAAACAAAGT
Organism: Philaenus spumarius; assembly: GCA_018207615.1. Lineage (NCBI taxonomy): Eukaryota > Metazoa > Arthropoda > Insecta > Hemiptera > Aphrophoridae > Philaenus > Philaenus spumarius. The sequence continues at coordinate 165,251 of JAGFPH010001393.1, forward strand.
AAAACTACAAATTATTACTAACCTTAAATATCTACATGATGGATCTCAGAGCTAAGACTGAGAAGTCAAACACACCAAACACATACACAACACAATTCATACACTAAGCACACGCAATTGATGGCAAGCGTCTAGTTACAGGTTAAAGATAAAATGACAACTGGTCTGAGAGTTCGGCGTGGCCAACAGGAAGGGGTGGTTCCCTATTGTTTCATATAGTGCAGGTGTTTCGCACGGGAACGGGTTATAACACCACGTGGTGATTCTACTGGTAAAAGTTCAGCATTTTTATTAGTCGGTAACATTTCTGTTTTATTATTAATATGGTTATTATAATCAAGTTTTAGTTCTTTTTTTAATAATGGGAGCCATAGTGGCCTAACTTCAATGCTTGTTTGGCTGATAGGGTTGTCCGCTAGTTTTATATATGAGGCTTCAATTATTTTACGTTTGTAAAGATTACTTTCCCGGTGTATGATTTTTGCCTCTTCCCAATTGAATTTGTGATTTTCGGACCATATATGTTCTGCAATTTTCGATTTATCGACTAGGCCTAACCGTACATTATTTTTGTGTTCTTTTATTCTAATGTTTAAAGGTCTTTTTGTCTCGCCAATATATTGCCTATCACATTCACATTTAATACTGTAAATACAGTTTTTAGAATCCTGTGTGCCATTTTTAGGTTTAGTTTGGACGAGATGTTGTCTAACAGTGTTTTTTGTTTTAAAAGCAGTACAAATACTATATTTTTAGGCTACGTGCCTAACATTTTCCGATAATCCCGGCACATATGGGATTGTCATGTACGCTAGAGGTTTATTCTCATCTTTGGACTCTTTCTTTTTGTTATTTTTTGCTCTTTTACATTTAGAAATAATGGACTGAGGATATCCGTTAGAACTTAAATCCTGCTCAATACGGGCAAGTTCACTGTTTAAACTATTATTATCAGAACAAATAGTATAGGCTCTATCAAGTAAGGAATGAACTATTCCTTCTTTGACGGAGTTAGGATGATTAGAGTTATAGTTTAAGTAACGACCGGTGTGTGTATTCTTTCTATAGACTGATGTTTTTAGAACATCTCTATCTCTCTCAACACACACATCCAGAAAAGCTAATTTATTATTTGCTTCGTTTTCCATGGTTAGGGATATGGAATCAGAAGCGTTGTTAATGGAAGCAAAAAAGTTTTCTAATTTATTGCAACCGTGAGGCCATACAACAAATGTATCGTCCACATATCTGAGCCATACTTTCGGTTTATATTCGGAAGAATCTATAATTTTCTTCTCACATTCTTCCATAAAAATATTGGCAAAAATAGGACTGAGTGGACTACCCATTGCCATACCGTCATCTTGGCGATATATTTTATTATTAACTTGAAAGTAATTGCACTCCGTACATAATTTAAGGAGTTCCATGATGGCAACAACTGGCAGGTTAGTTCTTTGTTTTAAGTTGTTGTCTTTTAAAAGTCTACTTTCAATTATATTAAGAGTTTCTTGTACGGGTACTTTAGTGAATAGACTTTCAACATCAAAACTAACTAACCTATCTTCCTCATTTAGTTTAATATCTTTGCATAATTCCACGAAATGTTTAGAGTTTTTCACAAATGAGTCATTGTTTCCTGCTTACATAGGCCAAGTTGCCTAGTTTTCATGTACCGTTAGTTTTAGTAGTCACTTGAGAACGGGAATTGATTTGTATTCCCGAAACGTCGTGTTTGATTATTTAACACACAAATGATGGCAAATGTCCGAACAAGTAATTGTAATAAAATGATTATTGTAGTAGGTTTTTGAATTATGTCACCACTTAACCATAAAATTTCAAATATATTTTAATTGCAACTTCTATATACATAATTTTGTTAGAAAATTTGTATAATAATAAAATTATTGAAAGTATATTATTTTCTAAATCCTAATAGTAAAAATGCTGTGAACTTAAATATGCAACTCCCTTCATATTAGGTATAACAACATAATATTCATGGGCATTAAATGTTACTTAAATATGTTGTTACTGTAAATTGAAATATATGGGTAACACACTTTATAATGTTCAAGTTAGTGAAACACATCAATAAAAGGATATAAAATATTGCCTATGCAAACTACAAATTAAAATTCCTTATCTAGTTAATTACCTTGTTAATTATATACTTTTGTAGGTGCATTTTAACACCTTTAAAAAAATATACTAATGAATGTAGGATATAATACAGAATAAAAATATTCATAGCTACCATACTAAGTATAACTAATTATTTATATTAATGAATAATTAGTTTTTCTTTTGTATAATATATAAAAAAATGTGTTACAATACTATATACAGAAAATGTGGGTGTTTGAGGACAAGTACTAACAACAAAACTGACGTAATTGTTTTGGTCTTTGCATTGTTTTTTTTTTTAATTATTGTTAAATTAAATTCTTTTTTCCATAATAAAAGCAATGTTGATATCTTAGTGTGCGTACACAGATATTTAAATAATAAAGTGACTTAAATGTTCTTGCTTTTTATGACTTTCCCTGTTACCTTTGTTAATTTATATTTCTAAGAAAGAGTAATGTTACAAATTGTTGCTATACAAATTTGAATAGAATGCACATACAGGAATTATTAATTTTAATTCTAATAAAAAAAAAATGAATTTTTATGAAATAATTTAAAACCTTTCTAATTTACTCCAAATTTTGTTTATCTATTTCTATAAAAGCGAAAACCCACTGACTCGCTGACTCACTGACTCACTCATCACGATTACTCAAAAACTACTGAACGGATTGATAGGAAAATTTGGTATGTCGCTTCCCCTGGGGCCATAGGTGCTGACTAAGAAAGTGTTTGAAAAAATTCGAAATTTTAGGGGGTTTTGAATGGATCAAAGTTATTAAATCACGATTTCTTCAAAACTATAGAACGGATTGGAATGGAATTTAGTATGTAGCTTCCTCTAGGTCAATAGGTGCTCACTAAGTAAGGGTTTGAAAAAAATCGAAATTTTAGGGGGATCAAAGTTATTAAATCACGATTTCTTCAAAACTACCGAACGGATTGGAATGAAATTTGGTATGTAGCTTTCTCTAGGGACATAGGTGCTCACTAAGAAAGGGTTTGAAAAAAAATCTAAATTTTAGGGGGATTTTGGGGGGATCAAAGTTATTAAATCACGATTTCTTCAAAACTACCGAACGGATTGGAATGAAATTTGGTATGTAGGTTCCTCTAGTGCCATAATTGTTCACTAAAAAATTGTTTTAAAAAATTGAAAATTTTAGGGGGCTTTGGGGGTAAAAAATATTAAATCACGATTTCTCCAAAATTACAGAACAGATTGGAATGAAAATTGGTATGTAGCTTCCTCTATGGCCATAAGTGTTCACTAAAAAAGGGTTTTAAAAAATTGGAAATTTTGGGGGGGTTTGGGGGTAAAAATGACTAAATCACGATTTCTCCAAAATTACCAAACAGATTGGAATGAAATTTGGTATGTAGCTTCCTCTAGGCGCTCGATAGGATAGGTTTTAAAAACATTCGAAATTTTAGGGGGAATTTGGGTGGATCAAAGTTATTAAATCACGATTTTTTCAAAACTACCTAACGGATTGGAATGAAATTTGGTATGTAGCTTCCTCTAGGGCCATAAGTGTTCACTAAAAAAGGGTTTTAAAAAATTGAAAATTTTAAGGGAGTTTGGTGGGTAAAAATTACTAAATCACGATTTCTCCAAAATTACGGAACAGATTGGAATGAAATTTAGTATGTAGCTTCCTCTAGGGCCATAGGTGCTCACTAAGATAGGGTTTGAAAAAATTCGAAATTTTAGGTTGGTTTGGGGGGATCAAATTTATTAAAAAAAGGATTTTTTCAAAACTACCAAACGAATTGGAATGAAATTTGATATGTAGCTTCCTCTAGGGCCATAGGTGCTCAATAAGAAAGGGTTTGAAAAAATTCGAAATTTTAAGAGGGGTTTGGGTTGATCAAAGTTACTAAAATCATAATTTCAGATCTTTTATTATTATGAAAATAGTGTTTTTATTATTTAAGATCTATATATATATATATATATATATATATAAGCCCAATACCACTCACTGAATGAACAGTTATAAAGAATACAATTACGTTAAAAAAACTGAAAATACCAACCACCACGGGCAACGCCGTTCGGGTCAGCTAGTTATTTTAATAAAACAACGTTCTCAAAAAAAAAAAAAAAAAAAAAGAAGAAATATTGTCGAAAATAGCTAATACAAACTATTACACCATTTGTAAAATATAATAGTACAAATGTATTTATTAATACTAAATTGGTTACAATGAAAACTGAATATAATCTTATCAATAAAGTATACATAAAGTATAACGTATCAATAAAGGTACAAGTAAACAAATTAAGTAACATTTATTTTACTTCTCTATTAAATAATTGTTTTTTAGGGATCCAGGTGCATTTGAAGAGGTCGGTATTTAATATCTAGAAAAGAGACTTAACATTTTAAAAACATAAGTAGCTTAAATGCATTTCTTTTAAAGAACAAATAAAAGTTACCAACTTATTTCGAAAAAACGAAGTTTTTCTGTTTGGTTTTATATTTAGTCTTTATGTATAATAATTATTGATCTCAAATAACGAAATAATCAAACAAATAAGTTTTAAGCAAAAGTATTATTGGTTTATTATACCTCGTCAAAAGTAGTACAGTATGTTTTCTTTCTTAGAGCTATAGTTATTTCGCCTTGACAGAATTCATCATCAGGTGTAACACTTACAACAGAAACATGTCCAACACACGGACATACACACATAAAAGCACATATAAGTTGCTTAACGATTTTGTATTATTTGTTATTCTAATATACAAATTATTTTTTGATGTAGCCTCTTCCTTCCACTTCTTTTGATTGTAGTATTATTATTGAAATCTATTATCCTACTAATATTATAAATGTGAAAGTTAGTATGTTTGTTTGTTTGTTAGTTTGTTTGACTGACAATCACGCAAAAAGTACTGGATGTATTTGAATGAAATTTGGCACACATATAGATCATGACCTGGAATGAGA
>JAGFPH010001393.1:180341-223631 GCA_018207615.1 Philaenus spumarius
ACTTATCAAGGACCTATGGCAATGCAATATTAATTTTGGTAGGTGTAATAAGTGAGCACTGATCATGGTCCCGTGACCACGACGTGATTTTCACCCCTTCTAAAAATCGGATTGATTTGAAACTTTGCACACTTATCAAAGACCGATGACAATGCAATATTAATTTTGTTGGGTGTAGTATGTGCGCACTGATCATGGTCTAATGAACAGGACGTGATTTTCACCCTTTTCAAAACGTCGGATTGATTTGAAACTTTGCACACTTATCAAGGATTTATGGCAATGCAATATTAATTTTGTTGGGTATAGTAATTGAGCACTGATCATGGTCCCCAGAACACGACGTGATTTTCACCCTTTTCAAAACGTCTGATTGATTTGAAAGTTTGCACACTAATCAAGGACTTATGGCAATGCAATATTAATTTTGCTGGGTGTAGTAAGTGAGCACTGATCATGGTCCCCAGAACACGGTTGATTTTCACCCTTTTTTAAATCGTCTGATTGATTTGAAACTTTGCTCACTTATCAAGGACCTATGGCAATGCAATATTAATTTTTTTAGGTGTAATAAGTGAGCACTGATCATGGTCCCGTGACCACGACGTGATTTTCACCCCTTCTAAAAATCGGATTGATTTGAAACTTTGCACACTTATCAAGGAACTATGGCAATGCAATTTTAATTTTGTTGGGTGTAGTAAATGAGCACTGATCATGGTCCCCAGAACACGAGGTGTTTTTCACCCTTTTCAAAACGTCGGATTGTTTTGAAACTTTGCACACTTATCAAGGACCTATGGCAATGCAATATTAATTTTGATGGGTGTAGTAAGTGAGCGCTGATCATGGTCCCTAGAACATGACGCGATTTTCACCCTTTTCAAAACGTCGGATTGATTTGAAACTTTGCACACTTATCAAGGATTTATGGCAATGCAATATTAATTTTTTGGGGTATAGTAAGTGAGCACTGATCATGGTCCCCAGAACACGATTTTTACCCTTTTAAAAACGTCTGATTGATTTGAAAATTTGCACACTTATCAAGGACCTATTTCATTGAAATTTTAATTTTGTTGGGTGTAGTAAGTGAGCACTGATCAATGTCCCGAGAACACGACGTGATTTTTACCCTTTTGCAAACGTCTGATTGGTTTGAAATTTTGCACACTTATCAAGGACCTATGGCAATGCAATATTAATTTTGTTGGGTTTAGTAAATGAGCACTGATCATGGTCCCCAGAACATGACGTGATTTTCACCCTTTTCAAAACGTCGGATTGTTTTGAAACTTTGCACACTTATCAAGGACCTATGGCAATGCAATATTAATTTTGTTGGGTGTAGTAAGTCAGCACTGATCATGGTCCCCAGAACACGACGTTATTTTCACCCTTTTCAAAACATCTGATTGATTTGAAACTTTGCACACTTATCAAGGACCCATGAGAATGCAATATTAATTTTGTTGGGTGTACATAGTAAGTCAGCACTGATCATGGACCCCAGAACACGACGTGATTTTCACCCCCTTCTAAAAATCGGATTGATTTGAAACTTTGCACACGTATCAAAGACCGATGACAATGCAATATTAATATTGTTGGGTGTAGTAAGTGAGCACTGATCATGGTCCCCTGTACACGTTTACTGCAGTCATTAAAAATATTATATACAGGGTGATTCACGACGATATGCAGAAACTTTGAGAGTTCATTCATTTTGTTGGGTGTAGTAAGTGAGCACTGATCATGGTCCCTAGACTAACTGTGACCAAATAAAAATATGCAACGATAGTATTGAAAAGTGTATTGTTTATTCACAAAAATCGTCAATATCTTCAAAACAGTGTGTTCTAGAGAACTTTAACGATTCTTGACCCCTGTTTAGGACACACCATCTTTGCCAGATATGGGTTATACAACGGTAAAGTGTATATGCCCCTGGGGGCTCTCCCCCCAAGTCGAATTTTAACTTCTTCAAATTGGGTAAAATAAGTGAGTGACGAATGAAAAAAACACGTTATTCCGTCAGAGGTTTTTGACAATTCTCGACCACTCTTTAACTGACACGTAAATATAAACATTTTAAAATCTATTTGTCACAATTTGTCAACATTTACCATCAGACTGATTGTATTATACTTTTCTGCTTACACCATGAATTATACCCGTGCGAAGAACGGGTACGACAGCTATAATATGCCTATAATTTGATAGAGTTTGGAATTTTAATAAAAAATATAATATATAAATAACAAAAATATCACAAATATGCCTAAAGTTATATAAAATCATATCTAAATAATCTTTATAATAGTACACATTTACCAAGTTAAAAATCTCCTCAACATATTAATGTATGCCTACATAAAGTTATTACCTTTTAAATAGTATTTTTTAAATTATTAATTTCTGACAACTAAATGCATTCTTTGTCTTTAACAACAATCGTTTAACATTGGCCTAGGCCGATTCAGTATTTCTAGATTATGTTGTAGACTATTAAAATGTAAAAGGAATTAATAATAAAGGTTTTATCATAGATTACGATTTATACATGGGTAATCCTACATACATCGACATGCAAGCCGTCACTTTAACAGTCACACGTGAAATTTTGTTGTATGTTAAACAGTCAATTGTATTTAAAATATTTCAATGTAAAAAATTAATAATAAAGGTTTTATCATAGAGTTAGATTTATCCATGGGCAATCCTAAAATATTTTAATGTAAAGTTTTTAATAATAAAGCTTTTGACATAGAATATGGTTTAGTCATGGATAACCTTAAAATCCATCACTCATAACTGTCGCATGAAACTGTTTCCGTCTTATATATAGTTTTCTAGCAAATTTAAGCCTATGTGCTATGGACGAACATTTACGTCCGCTTTAAAATATCAGTGATTATTACGTAGAAAGGTTGAAAAATAAAAAATAAATGATTTCTACTAATTTAGACTATAAACATAAAAAATAAAAGGTCAGCTCATAACATAGGAAATACGAAATTTGCTTAGCAGTGAATGTGTTGGGATGAGATAAACATCCACTAACATATTGAACATCCTCCTTCACCTGAGCTACCGGTATGTATTTTAAATGCACAAGTATTTACAGGCATTTGTAACCAGTTCAAATCTATATATAGGCTATATAAAACCAAATACCACTCACTGACTGACTGACTCAGTCATCACGATTTCTCAAAAACTACCGAACGGGTTGCAATAAAATTTGGTATGTAGCTTCCTCTAGGGCCCTATGTGTTCGCTAAGAAAAGTTTCCAAAAAATTCTAAATTTTAGGGTGGTTTGGAGGGTCAAAGTTACTAAACATCCCCATAAGAAACACATAGTGTACTATATTTATCGATATGTTTTTATTGCTAATATACATTTAACTTTGATTTGTCTATCCGTGCAAAGCCGGATCGGGGTGAATAAACATTAATTACTATGCGGCAAAACTTTGAACCGTGTGCGAAGCCACGGGTACAACAGCTAGTATTATTTATATTTATATCCCTGATCCTGTTTTCACTCCTTATAATTGTAAATTATAAACTAATGGCAGGTTTTCTCTCTGAGTTTGAAGATTCTTAACCAGTTGCACTCGACTAATTTTACATTTGAACTGTATTCATTGTCATATTTAATTTTCGAAACCCCGTTATAATTGCTATTTTATATACATGTAGTTGCTATAAATGCACATATTCAGAATCAACTAAAAATCTATTTGATTTCTTTACCTTTAGTCTCATAACTGTCCTTGGCCCGGACAGCAAAGTTAACAAAGTTTGTTTGCAACACTTTAACTTTACACAAACATCCACCATTGAAACAAATTACTGAATCCATTACTCAAAGAAAAAGTGTTTTGTGTCCAACAATGAATTTTTTTGGGGATATTAGTCAAAGTCATATTGTTGAACGACTCATTTTGGTTTGCCGAGTAAACATTGCTTATGCGATCCCGGATCACAAAGGTCTTTGTTAACGGGTTTAGAATATTTCATAACTGCTGGTGGTAATGGTCTGTGTTAATGAGAAGGTTCATTTAGGGTTTTAATTCTGTTTTATTTACAACATGAATCTGGGCCAGTAGGACATAAAGCCATGTTGAGGGAATGTACCAGAACATGGTGTAAGAAAGAAAGTTGCACATCATACTGCAATTTTCACTTTGTCTAAATCTTGTACATTATTTCTAATATCAATACCATAGAAACGTTGCAAATCATCAATTACATTTACAGACAATATTATTTGTTATTTCAACTGTAGGTTATTACTGTGCATAAAATACCTCGAGGAAAATTGTTAAATGTACTCGAGTATTTTTAAATGCCTTTTTAATGAATGTCAGTACCTCCTTCGAAATATTAGTTTGATTATAAGACAGTAAGAATTAAATTAACAACTCATTCAGAAACGAAGATTTGTCGAGCTATTTGTTAAAAGTTTGAAGTTTAAAAGTCCGGTTTTGACCACTATCTTAACGGTGACGTACGTTTCGCCTATTTTTTCAGGCATTTTCAAACCGTTTACAAACCAATTTTAAAAATGATTTGCCTTTGTTCAATTTGCGTCAAAAAAACTATAAATTGTACACAAACACTCCACAAACAATAACACAAACACACGTAATGGGACATGAATATTCCGATGTAGTTTATTTTAAAATAGTAACTCGCACACCTGCACCCCGACCCGTCCTTGTATCAGTTCTCCTTGTGCCGGTAGGGCGTATAAAGCTGGGCGAGGTCTCATTTTAGAGGTCTGGGCATGACGTTTTGGGGGAAAATATTAATTTTTGTTAATTGTGTTACGAAAATTTGTTACGGAATAAAATAAAGGTGATTTTAGTGTTAAAAACAGGTGATTGTATATATAATAATTCCTATTTAAATAGCATGGAAATATATAGGTGTAAATCAAGTAATTTTAGTGTTAAAAACAGGTGATTGTATATAAATTGGAAAATTCAGCTATCGTAACAACACCTGAATGTGCAGTTTTGTGATGTGTTTTGTTATTGTAGCTGTGTTTTTGTTTAAAAGTGAGAATTAAAATCAAAGCTTAGGTTATATGTTAAACACATTATAAAATTATTTCTATGTACTTGCTATTGTTTACACTAGAAGACCACCTCGCAAAGGTAGGCCATCCGAGGTATTGCTCCTAGAAATATGGCCTATAATATTTCCTGTGGCTATTGCCCCTACAAGCTACTAGCATACACATAAATCTACATTAGAATTATGAAAGTTTGTGGGATTGAATTTAATATGATTTCCAAAAGAAAAAATACAACTATGAAATAAAGTAAGGCATGTCAAAAAATAATTATATTTTTACTATAAAAACAAAAAAGACAAAAATAAAATAAACATTCCTTCTAATCTTTACTGTATCAAATTAATTATAAACTTATGTAATACAACATAGAATAATATATGGATACGTTTATCGAAAGTCAGAGCTGCTTTTAGGTGTTGTTGTCAAACTCACTTCAATTGAATACGCGAAGTGAGGTTGAATATCTTTTCACATAACTTTGTGTTGTTTTGTGTTTTTATAAACAAACAGCAGTTTATAACGTAAGGTGGGATATATAGTATATCTTTAAGTTTTGTAATTTATCTACTACCCAATCCAAAATGTCTTTCAAGATTAAAACACAATGTTTGGTAAATAATGTAATTTATTTATTTAAATTTAATTTATAACGGTATTGTCAGTGACTGCATTTTAAAATTCACTTAATACATATCATGGAAAATATAGATAACATGCATAAATGTTATACATATTATGACACATATCAGTTACGTAGAACGTACCCACGTAGCACAAGCATGTCATATTGCCGTGGAAAACACGTTTAGCCGAAACGTCAAGAAACGGTTTTAATGGTACGTCAATATTCCGCCCAAATGCCACAGCGATAAGATAGTTAAAAAGACGTTGCAGAATAGTTAAAGATTAGGTGAAAAGACGTCTAAACCTCTTTGTTGAGGTGCCTTAAATAAATCGATGGATTCTCGTCATCTTAAGTCGTCATATTTTAGCTAAAAACTCGTTGAAATCTAGGAAATATGACGTTACTGTACAATGGTAAAAAGACGTTGTTCTATAACGAGAAATAGACGTTGCTCCATATCGGTAAAAAGGCGTTATTTCAGAACGGCAAATATACGTTCTTCCAGAACGGTAAAAAGACGTGATCTAGAACGGGAAATAGACGTTACACTAAAACGTTAAAATGACGATCTATTACAATGGTAAAATGACTACTAAAAGTACAAAATTATTTAAGTCAATAAAAATAATCTAGATACAATTTATTGCCGAATGATTATCTAAAATAGGAAAGAGTGTTTTCAAATTTTGTCATATTTTGACAAAATTGTCTGTCAAAATAAGATTAAACATGAAAGACATTGCATTTACCTCATTTATATAATTTCATCCCCCAATTATATGTTATATTTATTTGCCAAGGAAAAATCAACCATTTCTTAGTCATTTTACTACCACAAAGAAAGACAATTTTAATACAATACACTAATTTCATTGATAAAAGAAACATTTAATGTAGGCGTACATCAGTTAGTTTTTATACAATCTTAATTGATAGCGATTTTTTTTAAATGCAGGCCTATACATAATTCAAAATAAATATATACTTACCACTTTTTGCAGTATATTTATTAAAGTCATTCTTTAATGTAGATTATCTATGGCTCGGATAAATGTATGGTATTTACATTTAATGTTGCAATCTATACTAATATTATAAAGACGTAATTTCTCTTTTTGTTTGTTTGTATGTAGGGGGTTTATACAAGGGTTTGTATAAAGGCGTTTTTTCGGATTGGTGTACTTGTCAGGGGCCTTGAATTCTTCTCATTCCTGAAGGAAAACACACAGGTGGTCTATGGCTCTGTTCTTCGCACTTCTACATATTGCTGGAGTTAATTCCTATATTATACATGTGTCTAATACTAATGATGATGAACTGAGAAAACAATTTCTTAAAAGACTTGCAAAAGACCTCTGCATGCCTTTTTTTGTTTCAAAGATCGAAAATGGAAAATTTGCCGAAACAGTTGAAACAGAACATCAAGAAACTGGCGGGAATCCAAGAGGACTGACGTCTCCGAGCTCCAGGTGCCACAGGAAGGTAAGTCATGATAAATGTGGTACACATGTAACCAAATCTAAAATTTCGTAAATGTCAACATTTAGGCTTATTATTTTAATCGGTCTTTGTTCTATAATTGTTTGCTAAAAACCACGATACTATAAACAAATTTATTATATTGATTTGCCCGCCAATTATAGTTTTAAAATTTGTATGTAGAATACCAAACTTACGATAAATATAGCAAGGCGTGTGTTTTTAGATGTTGTTACTGTACCTGGCGTGCAAATCGAAAGACGAAAGTCACCTGTGCAGAGTGCAATAGATACGTTTATATAGAGCAGATGACAAGCTACTGCAACCAGTGTGCTGTAGTTGATAGAGAAGCATACCAGGAAATGAGTGAATAAACAAAGAGACAATCAAATTCAATGTAGGCTACATCAATCTAGTTTCAATTTTACCTTAGATAGTTTTTTTTTAAGATTTCTTAAATTAAATTCCATAACTAGAAAAATGTAATATAACATAACCATTCATAGCCAATTAAGTTAAGACTAACTTTCTGTAAAATAAACTTGTTCAACTAAGTTTGTAAATCTTGGCCCGGTCTTTTAGACCGTGCGCGATCAAATTAGTAATAGTTTTCGCGCGACCTGACAAAGGTTAAGGGGAGATTACCGTAGTTAAAAAAAAAAACTTAATTTCCTAAGAAATAATAAGTTAGCTATAGTAGCCTACATATTCAGTACTACAATAACCTTCTACCATAACCTCATAAAGATGTGGTACATACCTAGCTACAATGAAGGAAATAATCTTCAACATTTGGAAGACAACTCTTCCTGCAAAATTATAATTTCGAGCCACATCAGTTTACAATCCTTTTCATAACCCTTTGTGGCTTCCTGTCACACGTTATAAATTTTATTGGTACAGCACACAACTCTGCAACCAAATATTTCCACTGAAATCACTTAAGGGTCGGCTCTAGCTGTCGGCCATGTTGGTTGACACTCCATAAGACCAATGTTAAATTAAAATCCAAATTTTTCCTTTATTTTTGATCGGATAATTATGAACGATATGTCATTTTAAAGCTATGGCCAATACGCATGCAAATGGCTTTTCCAAAATTAAGAAAAACATTTTGTTTAATATTTATTAACAATTTAAAAAATTGATTTTTAATATTTTTTTATGTTTTCACTATTAATTATAGCGAAAAAGTACCAAGCCATTTGCATGAAGAATTTCGTCCCCAAGAGTTTGGTATTTTTTTTAAAACGCTATTTGAACAATTGCGGGTTTTAAATGGATTTAGGCTAAGCAATGTCCGTGTAACCTACCCCCACTATATGGTGACTTTAAATATTTTTTTACGTTGTAACTATTAATTATAGCGAAAAATTACCAAGCCATTCGGATGGAGAATTTTGTCCCCAAGATCTTGGTATTTTAAAAAAACGCTATTTGAACAATTGCGGGTTTTAAATGGATTTAGGATGAGCAATGTCCGCGTAACCTACCGCCACTACGCTGGAGCCGCAGGTTGCTTTCTGTTTTACTAGAGCCGACCCTTAAGTTTTATTACATATTAATTTTAGTGTTTTTGCCAGCCAATATATTCCTTATTCTTAAAAAGTAATTAAAACTATCAAAATTGATAAATTTGTGCTTTTGTATTAAAACTATTAATTAACATAAAAATACATAGTATTTAATCAAAATATGCCGCTGGTCTGATAATTATAACTAAGAAAATACATTATTAATTATTAATGATAGGCCCTACATTCAAAGAAAGATTGATATGAATTTTGAGCTAATAAACAAAACCACTGGAATGCTATAAGTCTTTCCAGATTGTTATCATACATAGGTTTAGAATTAATTAATATATGCGTTTATGATCTTAAGTAGGCTGAAATGAAATGATACATTACAGTACAGTACTCGAAAATAAATGCAGAAATTTTACATTACCGACACATTACTATATTGCAAAATAATTGCAGTATTTAATTCTAATCTGGTTTTTCTTTGTTTTTGGTTATAAAAACCGTACCATATTAGGGCCTATTATATTAAATATCTTCTTTTTTGAACTATCAAATTTTGTATCAAACTTTTTATCAATATCCCTATTCAAATTTTGTCCTATACATTCTTAGTATGGTATACCTACATATTAGTTTGTCTTTTAATTTTACTCTTAAAATACCGTAAATGAAATAAGAATAGTACTTAGGGCTGATGGCAAAAGCTTGATATCAATTGTTGTTTTATAATTATTTTGTTAAATATCTAAGAAATTATAATATTGTTTGTATGTGAATTAAATGTAAAAATCTGATATTGGTGTGGGTTACAAAAATTGCAACAATATCATCCCTTTATAGATTGTATCTTTTTACACCTAGTTCTAGCTTGTTTTCATATTTTGTAGGCCTACCTTATGTTTAAATTTTCAAATTTTTATCTTCAGAGAATAGTTTTGCAAATTCTACATGTTGTATAATCTGAATGCTGGGAATGTTAGTTTGCCAATATCTTGTATTGGTAGCTCATGTCTGTTCAAATAAATCTTTTAGCAAATAATGACAAAGTTTTAGTTTGTAATAGAGAATTTGTAAGCTACATTGGATATTTATTGACTTTATCCTGACTACAGTAAACTTTTTTCTTATTTAAATTACTTAACATTTAGAATCACGCTGCCAGATTAATTAAGAATTTGTCTACAACAACCAATTGTCATTTTTTGTAGGTTGCAAGTTTGGTTTCACAAATAGCCTAATGGTTAAATATAACAAATAAAAATTATGCCATTCACAGCCATAAATTAATGATGATGACTATTATAAATACAGTAATATAACTAACCTACAATAAAGTAGCGTACCGTATTAAACATAAATTAGTTATAATAGTAAACCTTTACATGGTGCTAGTACAAGGTAGGCTATTATATTATCTGCTACTTATCAGAAAGATCAAAGAAAGCTAGCAACAATGGCAAAATTACAGTGTACGTCTTGATCAGAGTCTCGACGTGCAATAATTTAGGCTCTTTGGTGCTAAATTACAGTATAGGACTACAGCTCAAATCCAGGAGTTTTATTAGATAATTTTGATCCCAAAGGTAACAAATTTGAAAAAAACTTGCCTAGTTGGTTACTAGTAAATCTTACAGATTCATTATTGCATTATAACATCAGGGAAAGTTTACAACACGGCTTCCTGCTGCTGATATCTTTGCAGTTGATTACCTTTTTTTATTATAATTTTACAACGTGTGTACCCGTACTAACTCTTTATTTTTCAGGTAAAAGCATTGGATGGGGAAGTAAAGCAGTGTCGTATTACCGTATTGTATTAATTCACATGTAGGCCTAGGCTTATTTAACATAACTTACCAAGACGTAACTTAAGTTTAATTTAAAGGGTTTTTTTAATAGGCCTAGCCTACCTTAATTGTTCCATTAATGTTTTTAATAGGCTAATTAGATTTGTTGTTACGTTTAATACTATAAGTAATTAAAAACAATATGATAAACCTTAAACATAATTTTCTTGCTCATATGGTGGTAGGCCTAAGTTATCCTACCTCTGCAGCAATATTAGGCCTACAAGGCGTGTTGTAAGTTTTACCCAATTAATTTAGTAACAATCATAGAAAAACCTGCGTAAGTTTACTATTCGACACTAACCTAATATTTTTGCAGACAACGACGTTGTTTTACATTATACTG
Organism: Philaenus spumarius; assembly: GCA_018207615.1. Taxonomy (NCBI): domain Eukaryota; kingdom Metazoa; phylum Arthropoda; class Insecta; order Hemiptera; family Aphrophoridae; genus Philaenus; species Philaenus spumarius. The sequence continues at coordinate 191,255 of JAGFPH010001393.1, forward strand.
TTAAATGTTGAATACAGGTAAAAACATACTGTGACAAATACTATAGGTTACAACCTTTTAGGTTTTTTTTTATTATTTTATTTTCATTTCTGTTAGGCCTACCATAGGTTAGCCTAGGGTCGAATAGTAAACTTCCGCCGAACAACTTTGTCAACTAGGCTAGGTCTACCTCAATTTAGATAAGAAGGTAAACCTTAAACCGTAACTCAGCTGCAGCTGCAGAATTTTGTTACTAAAAGTAATTGCTTACATGTTTTCCGACTAGAATTTGCTACGAAACAAAAATTTGACTACTTATTTTAAGGTAATTTGTTACCTAGTAAGTGTATAAACTATGTTGGCTGAGTTAATGCAATTTTTAATAATGATTGAGCTAGGCCTATAAAACTAATCTACACCATAACCTAAAGTTATGTAATTTTTATTAGCCTATTTTGTAATAAAGAAAATTCCATAACACTACAAAAGAAAAGGTTTTCTATATAGTTACATGAACTTCATACATTTCTGTAATAGGAAGGTCATAGATTGCTAGTAGGGCTACCTAGGCTAGGCCTACTTTTCTATTTAACTATTTATTGTTTATGGTATGCTATGTACATTATATCATGAAAGATGTTATTATTAAATAATTCTATATTTATTTATGTAACTTAGTCTACAAAAGATATAAAATCTAATAAATCTTTAAAAACTAATACCGCCATAACCTAAAAATAGTTAAACCCTATAGCCAATACACAAACTAGTTTACCAAGTTATTTTTAAATGTTAAAATTAGGTAGCTTACGAACTTACCTGAAATTTAACACTTTGAAGGGTAATTTAATTGTATAAAACTTTAAACTGTCCCGTCAAATGAGATGTTCGAGTTCGAGTATCACAAGCCACAACACTGGAACACTGTTTTCAAGTGACTGAAGTTGTGAAGAATGCACTGTTCTGCACCGAGAAGAATACTTTTCTTTTTACTTTGTTTTATTTTACATAAAATACAATTAATTATTTTAATTACATAATAATGTAACTTGGATAAGAAAATGTCCCATCGAAAAAATGTTTAGCTTATATTTCATTTTGTTTTATGAAAATAAAACTTATTTATTGCAATAGTTAAATAATTATAAATTATTATTAGTTGTTATAAAACTTACCTTTAATGCATAAAATTATAACCATTCCAACTGTTAAATTCAAATTCAACAGAATGTTAACAGTATAATAATAGGCTTCTAGAGTGCAGAGATGAGTGTGTTTCTTCTTGTTTTTGTCCAGTAGGCTAATATTTTAATTTATATGTCTCAATTTAAAACCACACGAATATTTCATGTGATCACAAGCAGACGTTTCTATTGACTGTTTTCGTTTTCAATAAAATCGTTACCCTTAAACGGAAAATTACCATTATTTCGACTAAAGATTACAATCGAAAAACTGACTTGTTACAACAAACGTCAAAAATGAACCACTAACCGTTTTCCAACTTTATAACCTACTATGCGACGTTTTTTCAACGTAAATTACAATCGAAAACCCGACGTGTTAGAAAAGACGTAAAATAATTAACGAATAACCGTTAATTTACCATCTATCCCATTAAACGACGTCTTTTTTTCGTATGTGTGCTACGTGGGTAGCTAACAAACAAATTAACTGTAAAAAGAGACGGTTTCAAAAGGGTAGGATTAAGGCATATGGTTGTGAGACAGACAATGGTCTCGAAGCGAGATAGGCACACATTCTACCTTATCATATGCTACAAAGCTGTAGTCTTTATAAACTTTATACACTCTTATATTTTCAACGAATTTCATTTCATACTTTTTTCATTAACACGAGGAATCTAAAAATTACTTTATTATAATAAATTCAAACTCGTTATTTTATTTTAAGATTTTAAACCGATATCTTATTTCGTATTAACATAAGATTATTACATAAACTTAGAATTACAAATACTAAATGATGGTTTTAAACAATCCTATGTATTATTATATTGCTACAATGTACTAAAACTTTGAGTAAATTTTCTTACAGTAAAATGATGGTTTATAATGTTACTTCGTTTTAAATATTACCAACCTCATATATAAACTTACCAGAAAGCTGTTTCTCCCTTAACTGTTCGTTGGATTGAGAAGACGTTTCTTAGAAGAAAAAGAAAATGTCAACTTATTTTGTTTTTTTAATGTGATAGTGTGACAAAACGGCAACTAGATAATTTATATGGCGGCGAGTTAACGGTCATGAAAAGTAAGTAAGAACTAAATATCGAAAACGAATCAAACTAACGAAATTAAAATTAAAAAAGTTATTTATTGAAGAAGATAATACCGCATCCGATTCTACTCGATTTCGGCAAACATTCATTAGATGTATTGATGCAAGGTAAGAAGCCGAAAACATCCGTAATTGGGGAAAGTGCCAAACTTACTTCTTACACTAAATAAATAATTTCCATAAGTTATATTCAAAGGGAAATACATAATTTAAATATTAAATTAATTAGTTTTCCAAACAAAAGCTCTATCATATTTGTCAATTCTAAATTAATTGAAAATAACACCTATATTATAATAATTGTATTGTTGTGTTGCCAATATAGGTTTGTTTAGGTTGCTATGTAGATTGGAATGTTTTTATAGTTTAATTAATTATTTTCAACTTTATTAATTTTGTTTTAAATTCAAAGTTTAATTTGTAATAATTTTGTATTTCATTTATGTTTCTATGTTTTTTTTCAGGAAGTGTGCAATGTGCTCTAGCATTTATCTTTCACAAAATTAATTTCATTTCACTTGTTTTTATAATATTACTCAAGTCGCAGCCTATGTGTAGAGTCTTATCATTCAAAAAATATATAAAATGAATTGAGCTTTTTAAAAGTAAATTGAACTTCATAAACCTAATAAAATGACACGGAATTCAAAAAGTTATATCTGGGCGTTCCGCTTCAGACTGTTGTTAACTGACTTTCGAGTAAATCAGTTATATGTGTATTTACTTTAATGAAAACGCTCTCAACTGTAGCTGTAGAGTTGGTAGACTGTTTGAGAGTTTACAGTTGTTAAAACGTTGTTTGAAAAGTTCACGACAAAGTCAGTAAACACTTATTGGTCCCGCTTGGGGATACTTTTGTCATGCCTGCGGCCTGTGACGTCATGACAAGTTACACTTCCATAATGCAACTCTGAACTTATACTTGGAAAGTTACACAAGCAAGAGGTTTATTCAAATTGTTATCCATTAAGAACTATGAACTTGGGTATCGTTACAAATGGAATATATTTGTACTAATAAAGAAATATAAATTAAGTTCACAAATTAGTCCACCAACATTTTTAGTACCATCTGTATTTGAAGTAGTAAAAATACTAGAACGCAAATCCATTTTAAATGAAAAATTTTTAATTCAGTATACAACTGGAAAAAGATTCGGTTATTTGAGAAACCACTCATGTCCACTTTTTTCCAAAATACGTTTTTTAAATCTGTATTTTACTGGACAGATCTGAATAGAGATAGAGATAATGTTAACCAGCTCAGGTCCGATTCATATACAATTTACACATTCGATTACGTTTAAGCAATTTTATGGGTTTAAATTGTTTGTAACTTACCCCCAAACAAATATTTATCTCTTTTAAGCTATAAAATATGACAAATAAGAAAATTTCTTATCTAAAATAGTTTTATGTAACTCCACATCTCAAATTTAAAAACAAAGTTTTACCTATTTAAAAAAAATGACAAAAATTGCAATTTTAAAACTATTCGTTGAAGGTGGGTGTTACTTGCCATAACCTAAACAACACAATGTTTTCGTTAAAATTTAATAATTTTATTTGGTTATATTTATATATTTGATTAGAGGTCAAATTCATAAAAATAGGGTTGCTCATTCCCTTAAACATTTTATCTAAATATAACATTTTACGTTTTTGTAATTTCGTTTATTTTATTGGAAACAAACTATTTTTAATTTAGTTCAAAGGTAGTCAGTTAAGTTAAATAAAGTTAACAGAAAGAAAATGGTTATATAAAATGTTAAATTACACTTTATTTACAAGCATTAAGTAAGTTCTTCAAAATAGTGATATTCATAACAAGGTTTCAAAAATCACTTTTTTCTCCAAAAAGTCAACACGATTTTTTTAAAATTTATTTAGACAAACACATTTGAATTACTTTTTACTTTACGGAATATTACGGATAATAAGGTCAATTATTTGGTTGGAAAATACAGTATTTCCAAAACGCATACATCATAGTGGCGTTTAAATAAATATTTTGTTAAATTCTGGACTAACAAAAAACTAAATCTTTAGCAAATTATGTAATGATTGTACTGTAACAAATTGGAACATTAATGAATCATTAATAAGTATTTTGAATTAAAATTATACATAAGTTCAACAATTTATAATCTCAACTAATTGTATGTGTAAATCATTGGTTTCTGTTAATTTGTGTTAACCTTGATTTTAGAGTTATAATGTTATAATATGTTCGACAAAATAACCCGGTCAAAAAGTCAACTCATTTTCTGTTAATGAATCTACTAATTATCTCCACAGCTACTTATTTTAATGCATGAAAATATAATTAATTTGCGTAAACAAGTACCGTCACTTACACCGTACTTTTTATATCGTGTCACATCCTGCATGTTTACGATTTTACGATCATGATTTTTACACTGGTCGAGTTAAACTTTTATTGATACTAAACAAAAACCCGTTAATAATTTCAGTTTTCTCTATTTCTATATCAAAGTTTAGTATTAAACATATATGTTTATTTATTTTTCTAAACAAATTATTAGTTGAAAGTAGGAACTGGCTAAAATAAATATAAGTTTTTTTTTTTAAGTAACTTAACCAGTAAGTAAGAATAATTAATTTTAATTACCGACTGATAATTGTCTTACAATTTTAAAAACGAAAATCTGTGATTTGATTATGCAAAACACCTTTAACATATAACTTACTATCAATTGCCTAAGGGATTTGCATTATTTAGGCAATATTATTTGGATTTAATACACAACTCACACAGTTTCAATTAATTAATTGAGATAGGTTTACATTTATTTAGTTTTTTTACAACCAAAAATTTAACTGAAACTCTGAAAACAATATACATAACATATGTTTATTAAAACAGACGAAATTAAACAAAAAACTAAGTATTTAAATCTGTATCCTCAGTGAAAATTGTATTGTAATTAAATACATTATTACGATATTAACAAACTAATGTTACTGATAAAATAACCATTTCAGAGTTTTAAACTTCAAAATAAATCTGAAAATTCTTTTTGTACAAACAGATATACAACACAGATAAGCAAACACGGATAAACAAAACTAACAAGCAGGTAATACATAATACTAAATAAACTTTGTAATACATACCTTTTATAGTAAAAATTATGAATAATGTAACAGTTACAATAACCAAATAAATACATAAAATAAGAGATAGTTAAAATCACGTCTTATTTAATTAAACATTAATTATTTGTCTGTTAAGTAGTCACTTTTCTAAAATCATAGCCACAGATTATTCAAGGAAGTCATTATAATATGTTTTTATTCAATAATTATTTCCTTCACAAAGTTTAGTGGATGTTGAATTCTTTTTTAGGAAGCCTATTCATGGACTTTGAACCAGATTGTAAGGAAAGTTTAATATATACGTTTAAAAAAATCTTTCTGCCACGATACTCACAAGCTTGCCTGATGCTGTAGTTGTGTATATTAATACTTTAACATGATCACACTTGAAAAAGTGTACTTCAAGTTTGTAAATACACGGAAGTGTTAGTACACCACATTTCCTGGAATCATTGTTACAACTCTGTTTTTATTTAGCCCATCAATAATCATTATTGCTCTTTTTTTGCAAGACAAATACTCTTTTCATATTCGTTCCTGTTGAGTTCCCATAAAAAAGAATCCCATATTTCAGATAATATATACTAGCCCATAGTAGGCTATTATCGATGTACCACATGTCGCTTCAAATATCCCAGTATAAATATAACTGCGGTTATATTGAAACAATTAATTACTGCTAATGTCGTCTCACCAGTTTAACTTGTCATCAATTAGAAGACTGAAACATTTTATGTATTGCAATATCATCTAGAATAACACTTGGTTTCTAATCACTATACTGACCATCAAATTAAATGCGTTTAGGCTTTACTCAATAAAAAACAAATCACTTGTTCTCATTTATTATTGAAATGCCACTTATGTAAATTATATTTACATTATTTACCAACAAACTACGTAAAAACAGTTAAAAATATGTTCGTCCTATACATGTATTTATTGCAGCTTTGTGGTATGTTATATTCATAATCACAGCATTCCTTAATGTTGTAGGTATAACCCTTAGCATCACTATTATTTAACAAACTCTATCACTTAAAAGTTTCGTACAGTTTTTTTACCATTGCAACTTGACATATTTATTTTGAATTCAATAACTAAAGTTCAGAAATAGCTTCTGGGAGTGTTTCCCAAGAGATTTTTGTTCCCTGATGTGGTTAACCTTTTGCTTCTTGCTGTGACATGACTGAGTTTATGTGGGCTAGGAAAGTTAAAACTAATTTCAGAGTCATCGTCATTGTCCACATGAGAACTGCAAATTGTTTCATTAATTGTTATAATTTATATAATGCCTGACTCATTAATAATTGATATTGAATTAAATTGTGCATTTAATGTGTGCTTCATATTCATTTACCAGGTCATTTAATTTGTTTTAAATCAATACAGAATATTTTCTTTACAAATACAGCTAATTTCATAACAGTTGTAATTTGTAAAACAACATTAGTTTAAGCATATTGTTTAGATTGTTTATAATATATTACGTATTGATTAACCTGGTTGTTCTTTTTCAGTAGTTGTTGATTAATACATTGCAATGAAAACAATTTGTTGTACGTGAATTATTATAAGGTTATTCTCAAATTGTATAAGTAGGCACAACTGTGCATTCAAACAAATACAAATAATAAAAATGTTATTTAAAAAAATCCATATTTACAAAGAATTTTAAATAAATAGTAACATATTCACTTTTAATATAAATAATATTTTCTTAAAATAAAGAAAATATCTTCTTATTTTCTAATCTGGTTGGTCGATTTGAAAATAAGTTAAAATTTAGAATTGTGTAAAAGTGAATAGACAAAATTACATCAAATATTATTTTGTTTCATAAGTACAACAGCAAGTAAATTGTACTAATTGGTAATTGTCCTAAAATTAAAACATATTTATTAACTCAAGCAGCGCGTATAGCAAACTGATTGTATTTGCTACATAAGTTTATTCATAAGTGACATGTCAGCAATGAATGGGAGCACAGTATCGTTAATTTCCCTAAGAGGACTTCAACTCGCATGCTATAAGTGTCCTTTAGTTTTGTAATGTATTCTAATTAGGGCACTCTAATGAGGCGGTGACGACAAGTGCCATTATCACTTGCTTCGTCGCATTTTACTAGAATCTACAACACACAACAAAGTGTTCATATATGATTTAGATGACGTTTATAAATATGTTTGTAAGTTAAGTGTGCGGAATACACTCAGACCTATCAAGCGACTATATAATGCAGATTATGAAGCAGGTGATCGAATGCATTTAATAATTAGAATTAGTCAAGTTAGAAAAGTTGTTAACATGCACAATTAAAGTACATAATGGAGTCTCAATGGAAGTATTGTAACTGGAGTATTGTACCAAGCAATTCCTGTATATTTAATTCTTAAACCAAAATCATAAATTTTATTTTATTATCAGTGTCTGTAATACAATATATTGTATTAAACTCTGGGTTTATTTACTAACGTATACGTCTAAATGATTTAAAGAGAATTACCTACATCTACTTCTAAGTTTAACTTAGTTTCATACATTTTGAATTATGTAATATAATATTTTACATAATTCCAGGAAAATGTTTATTTTATCTTGTTAGTTTATTCATTCAGGCAAAATATATAACCATATTAATAATTAATAGTCGTTCTGGCTTATAGAGAGTGAATTCTGAGAATCTAATTATCAAACTAACTATAAAATCACTATAAAATTTCTGCCATTTTTGTATAGTTACATTTTCATAAGAAAGCTTATTTATAAATCAAATTTAAATTCTTTATTTTGAAAATGTTATCCACAACTACCTATATAAAAGATGTTAAATTGTGGGTAAATATTAATAACATTTTCTATTTCTGTGCTAATATTCTAAACTTTACAAAATATGTAACTCTATTTGGTAAAACGGAAAATGCAATTCGGTTTTCAAAAACAAATTACTAAATATTTCTTTCCAATAATTGTATACTAACCACTTCTCAGAAATCTGTATAAATAATAAAAATGAATACATTATTTAAAACTATACAAGTTTTTTGTAGGAATAACATTGCCTTGCATTGTATTTTTATACAATTATATTAATGGAATATAGACTTTATCAAACTGACTTCATCATAATGTCTGTCTATATTATTAAAATAATAATTAATTCTAACGAAAGTGTTGTTTAAATAAGTTAAAAATACAACTTGATTTTAACGGTAAAAATCCCTTGTAGTTCCTGGATTTTCAGTTTTATAACTAATTTTGTAAAATTGGATTTATTTAAAATTATTCTTAATATTTAAAATAATTATTCAGAAGTAAATTTATTTTACATTTATTAGTGCGAGGATTGCATTGACGTAACCTGTGCGCCTACTGCGGGTTGGCATCGTATGTAGGGCACGCTTGACAAGTTAATTCGAGCGGAGCGTTATCTGCTAGAATGAACTGTTGAACCCTGACTTGTTCGAAATGGAACAGTAACTTAGAAAAATATACTCCTCCTATGTTCTCAGACTCCAGAACATTTCTAACATAGAATAATTTTAAATTATCCATGTCTCATGTCCTCGTTTGTCGTCTTTTTTTAAACGGTCAAACCATAAACTACAACGATGATCGTGTTTGTAGGTGACTACCTTGTAGATACCACAAAGAAAATTCAACTCAATGTTTTTAAGACGATGTGAATGAAGTATCAAGACACTATCGTTTAACACGTTCATAAAAAAAAAAATACTAAATTACCGTAATGTAGAGATGTAAATTATGGTATTTATTAGGCTTCATATTTGGCTATAATGAATTTGTGATATTAAACCAATTCTAAAAAGGGTCAATTCTGATGCATGATACAATTAATTATGAAAGCAGTTTTAATATTTTTAGTGTTTAAGGCAACGTTATCAGTGATAGTAAATGCAACAAAAATCAAGTATCAAACAGAAATGTACAGTACGAAAAACGTTAATTACCATAATAACTAAACTAAATTACTAGGAAGATTCAAGTTTGTTATACATATCTCATTGTTCCTTAGCTGTAAATAAATACAGGTGTACATCTCTAAGGAACAGTTTTTGTGTTGAATGCGAAATATAAACTAGATATAGTATTTTATTTAATATCATGTATATAAATATTCGACTTATTACTATGCATTAGTGATACTTCAGCAATATAAGGATGTTGTAGTTTATAATAATAATACTACAATTAATTGGATTACCATAATGAGAAGGGAAAAGCAAAGTACCTTAACTTCATGCTTCGTTTGACTTTCGTCAACATTCAGAAGTAACTAATGTTAGAGATAGGTTTTCTAGAGAATATTTCTGAGGTAAGATATATCCTACAAACATATTAAAACCAGGCCAAGTCACTATTCAAAAGATTATTTGTCAATTATCTCATTATACTAAAATTATGGTCTTATTCATTGGCCATCAAAAGACGTCTACTACTGACGTTAGTTTCTCCTCATTCTTATTATATCAAATTAAAAGCATTAGCAGATTCTACTACAGAAATCATTTGTAAGCATTTATCCTCACAAATATATTCTTGTTTTCAAACGATAGAATTTATACGAAATAAAAAGGCGAAAAAGTTAAAAAGTTTGAATTGCACCCATGTGTCTTTGATGTTAAAACCTAAAATAATTATAATTACATAAACTTTGATACTCTTTTTTCAGAAGATTAATGTAATTTTTTTTCAATTAATTATATTATTTTATTTTGAAAAAGTTTGTTTAAAAATGAATGCTTAGTTTGGTTTTGTAGTAGCAAATTTAAAAAATGTATTACTTATTACATTTCATTTTTTTTATTCGAGCCATTACTTAACACTGAAAACCTAACTTATTATTAAAATGTAATTAATTTAAATAATATCTTTTTTACTTTAACATCTATTTAATTACTAAAATATCAGTAATTCATATGTACAAACTAAATTTAAGAATATTTATTGTTTTCTTATTATAATATTATTTACGATTTTGTATGACTGTTAGACAGCTACAAAGGACTCTCAAATTTTTATTAAATTAGCAATTTTTTATTTCCTTACAATTTATCCAACACTATTAACACGTAAGTTTTAAACTAATTCTTAACGATTTATGCTTAACTCTTCAAGGTAATGTAACACAAGTCTTAGTAGTGTACAGTCTAAGAAACTATTTTTCCTTCTGATATTTTTACATATAATATTATTTATAGAAATGAACAACACTAAAACACATATGTTTTACTATATAAACTATTTTACACTTTAAACTAACTTTTATGATATAATCAAACCCACAGTTTTCTGAAGTTTTTGCTCTATCTTAGGTACGAATATTTATTAATAACCATTAATTTTGTCTTAACTAATAAAACTTATAAATATGTTCTTTTACTGTCGATCTATAAGTTTTAATATAACTGTAAGTAAGTTACTATATATGTGAAGCAGATTTATATATAATTGATAATAATAGTAAACTATATGTCACACTTTGGGTAATTAAATCTCAACATTTTTACGGTATTTATTTATTGACCTCCATGAACCTGAAATATGGTCGTTGCACGTATACTGTCACTTCTTTAAATAAAAAAACCTGACACGCTTTACTCAAGGTTCCTTCGGTATGCAGAAACTGCCTTCTTTACGCGGCCAGCATTTAGTTTATTTGCCATACTATAAGGAGTTTAAAGCAAAGATAGATCGGTAACAAACAATACAAAATAAACAAAATATAGTATTTAACCTGATTGGGATTCTGAGAATCAGCGAAAATTTAAAATGTTTAATGTCGTACCCTGGTTGCTTACCTTTACAAACAAGGTGTTGAGTTTCTTTAGTTAACCACTTGCAACAGGGTAAATTCACATTTCAAGTTAAATTTAAAAATAGATCTTGAAAAACAATTTCTTGATTCATAAATTAACGCCTCCAGCAAAAAGTTATATGCCCTTAAATGATATTGTATAAGCCCTTTAAATTTTCTTGCATTTATATTCAGACAAAGAGAAAAAGCTCCCCCCTTTATATTAAACAACAGAAAATCCCCCTTACTATTAAAATTAGAACAATTTAAGCCCTCTCATTTAATTAACTATGCACATTTTGTTTATCATTTACAATAATTCTCAAGTACAACACATGAGCAGATCTTGAAAGAAGATAAAATTTATTGCTATACTAGTAGATATCTTTATAATTAAATGGTACCAATACAGTCTAGAATAATATGTATATTTAAATAAAGTAGACATTTTTACAATTAAATACAGTTCTAAAGTAAAAAAAAATTACATAAATAAATTATTTTTGTATTACATTTTGTGAGACGTAACGTGATAATAAACAAACAAAAAATATTAAACATAATTTATTAATAGTTCAATATGGGACTGAAATTCCAAAAAAAATTTAGCTATTCCAACCGTAAAAATAAATAGTGTAATGCCTACATTGCCTTGTGTTTATAAATTCAAAAAATGAGTTCATATAACCTTAACAATTTATGGTTAAATGTTTTATTGTGTTTAAATTGTTTACAAATTTAATTGCTATGTTCTTAACACAAGTCACGGATATTATATATTACTAAGTTCTATAGCTGTTGAAGAACTCATGTACAACGTAGAATAAAGTTGAAAGTATCCAGATTTGTGATGTAAACAAATCAAAATTATTAGTTTTTTGAAGTATCTTTGTCATAACTAAATTTGTAGATAAAACTTGTTTAAAACATATTATAAGACAAGAGAATTATATTTTGCAAAGTCTTTAAATTTTAAAAATTTGCCTAATTCTCTTATTAAAACTGATTATTGCTGTCCTTTTTTACTTCAAAAACTTTTATAAAGTTTTATATATATGTTATATTTGATGAATATATGCTAGTTAAAATCATCTTTGACACAAAAACATTTGGCTAATACTTTTTGTTTACATTTTCGTTTAAACAAAATTTACAATAAATCAGTCATTACTGGTACCTGTGATAAACTATAGCATCTTAAATTATGGTCAGATATAAGTTTAAGCTCACTTAACCTGGATAACATGAAGTTTTGATTTAATTAAATAATTAATACGCCAACATTTCTAATACATATCGCAGTATTTCAAGTGTACTCGCATTTCATGTTTAACGACTTATAACAAAACACTGAACTGCATACTTAAACGAAAAACGTTTACATCTCAATCCCTTTGTCGTAATGTCGACGTTCAGCCAGCTAGTCTCCAGGTCACGTCAAGTAAAAGTCGGGGTACCAGTCGCTAGCGTGGCCATCGGTCAAAGCGGGAACTTGGAAAAGCGCTGGATACTGGCATAATATACTTTGCAGTAAGTTAGGTAGGTGGCTTATCTGGTAGGAAAAACTGATATCATGTAAAAATCAGTGATTTAATATTTACAAACGTTAGTAAAGATTTGTAAATGTTTCAGGTTCTAAAAAGTTCACAGTATGAAGACAAACTGATGTTTTTAAATAAAATATTATTAAAAATCTTTCCTCAAAACAAAAACAACAATACAAAATTGAAAAATAAATGTATGCTTTTTAAGTAATTGTTGCTTAAATCAAACAAATATGCAGATTGCCGGTTTTCAGCTGAATTGTCTTTTGTTTTTATATTTCAAACAAGTGCATATTTTAATTGTGAATGCATGTTAATTTTATTTTCAGATCTAAAGCAACTGCCAGAATTTACAAAATTATGATATTTTTGTTTGTTTTATGATCTCCAAGTTAAATGAAAAGATAAAATAGTAACATAAATGTTTTGCTCAATAATAAAGAATTTGTTTATATTTAGCATCTTTTCGCAATTTTATGGGAACTGAAATAATTTATTTATGAATTTCTTTTCCTTTTTCAAGGAAAAGATCCTGACAGGTTATCATCATCTGAATATGTCTAGGCATATGGTCGTTAAAAGGCAATATGTGTTAGAATACCATGTATGATGCGAACAAAATGAATCTGGTTCAGTTTATTAATTTTTCAAATCTATTTCAATGAATAGAATCCGATCCTTATAGTCCGCTAAGGGTTTTAGAGACATCATGCATATACATGTAGGTTCATACTCTAGTTTAAATTATAAATGTAATTATATCCAAAATAAATACACAGTTGCAGTAGGCCTACCAGGCAAGCTAATAATAATAGTGCTAGACAGCATAGACTGAATATATACATCAAACTTTCTTCCCAATCTGGTGCTAGAATGATAATAAAGCTCCCCCAGAGCATCAACAATTTTCGTGAAATTTTTTTAGGACAGCTACTATTTTCTAAATATTTCTATTGTAGGAGTAGTTCTATGTAGCCGGCCTTAAACTCATTGGTGTGTTCTCCAGTTTTAAATTAAACGTTAGTTGTAGTCTTTGATTATTTTAAATTATTTGTTAAATGTTTTTAATTTTAAAAAATTTGATTTTCATAAACCAAATGTTTTATGCTGTACTATTTTTATTAAGTATTCTATTTAAATTTAGGATATAATAATTAAATTAATGTATAATTTAATTGAATTTTTAACTTTATTGCTTTTCCTCCGTTTATAGTTAGGATTTCTTATCCATGTGTAAATTTTATTGTGTTTGTGTTCGAACATATTGGTATATATGTATTTTGCTAAACTTAATAAATAATTAATTATTAAATTAATTGTATACTAATATTTAAAATGACGAATATTAGTTAATATTTAAGTTCATGGAATTTCTTCTATAAAAATATATATATGAAGGTTGAATATAAAAAGTTTTACAAAATACCTTAAAAAAAGGAAAGAGCTAACATTCTATTAGTGAGGGTTGGCTGCAGCCCTTGGGGGATATTGAACATTGACGGTGCGGAGAGCATATTGGACGGTGAATATTTAATGTATTTCAAAGCTAGTTTGAATGAGGAAGTGGTCATAGCTCCCAGCCATAATGCTTGTATATATTGTAATTATTGTAGCTTTAACAAAAATAAACATTGTATACTCGTTGTGTAAACTGTTTAAAGAATATTGTTTTAATTAAAGAGCGATAACTTATACGAATTGCCGCCACTTAAAAAACGAATTGTAGAATTTATAAATTTGGTTGATATTTAATTAGTTATGTGAAATAAATCTAGTTTAAACTCGTTACACGTTGACATAATTTATCTCGTTAAAAGAAAAATAATTGTGAACTTATCTGCGTACTTCTAACATTTTCAATCTTCGTAAAACTTTAATAATTAAAGTAGCAGTATATTTAAAATTAATTAACGAGATTGCATAATATAGTCAATTGATGCTATATTCTACGAGGGATATAATCGCACGTTAAATCATATTTAATTGGGAAATGCAGGGAAAACAGCAGCCAGGGCTGTTTCATAGTTATATACCGGTTCACGGGAGGAATCTAGACGACTCTAAGGACACAAACCATCGCTGGATACTCTTCTGGTCTGCAGGAACATCGCCCAAACCTCAGACTTCCAGATCACCTAGTAGAAACGCGCTGCAAATTACAATAAGGTAGTGTCGGCGTCACCCTTTAAATTTAGCATAATTTGCAGCATTGACGCTTAGGACATTTAATTAAATAGAATTTTGCTGCATATTTATCAAAATATAATTACGTTAAATTCACAAACAAATCTATCTCTTAGAAAAGGTTATTTTTTAAATTCATCTAAAATTCTATCATAGATATAATCCACAACACAAGCTAGGGAATAGTTATAATTTCTTCCATCATTGAAAATGTTTTTATGTTTTAGGGTATCAGAAAAAATAAATTTTTATTTTAATTTTATAACAAAAATTATTTAATTTAGAGTATTCCTAAAACTTACCAAAATTATTTTAGTTAAGAAAGTGAATACTAGATAAAAGGAAGTATACCGTTCTCCGAAAGTCATGACTCCAGAGAAGAGTATAGACTCAATAAATTTAACGAAAAATATATTCCTTAGAAAATAACTAAGGGTTATTATCTCAAGCCGAGCAGTAAGCACGATAGTTATCCTTGCAGAGACGTACCCGACTCATTACCCGTCAGGTAAAGGTAGCCTGGTGTTCATAAAGTTCATTTCAAAAAGCGAAAAAAATGTAATTAATTAAACTTAATTTAGGTCTTGCTGGGACAGAGTGCGCGTGGGTCGTTGGAATACGTGTCCTAACCAGAAGGAGAGTAACCTACACGAGGCATATCATAAAACTATGCTAAGGCGGTAACCACCGCCTATCCTCTTCCAAATTGCTTAACAATAACAATATTACTTAAGAAAAATTACTAAACTAATATTTAAAAAACATAATAATTATTACATTAACCAAGAATTCTGTATAGTAAATTATTTTTTATTCACAATTATGTTACGGTATTTGTTAATATAAAAAGTTTCCCATGCGTAAAATGGGTTAGAATTACATAAACTTTTTAACAGTTTATACTATTCTATTTTAAAATGAATTTATCATTTTTAAACCTTTAGTTGACATAATTAAGTAACAAATTTCAATGTTAAAAATAATAATAATATTATACTTTAAACCAAGCTGTAGTCAACACAGAATATGTTAGGTATAAACACATATAATTATTATCAAATCTGACAGAATTAAGTTTGGAGCTATTTTGGTGATAAAAACGTCATTGGTATGTGCTGAGTGTTTCAAAAGATGATAGAAAATGTACAATGATTTTAATAGGAAGTTAACGTTATTGTTTTTTCTTTTGAGTATAAAAGAATAATTATTTGAGTAGTTTATTTGCTAAAGTTTGATATTTAAAACCTTTGTTTAATTTCCACATTATTTTGTATAATCAATAAAACGTTGACCTGTATTTCGCGACAGCGTTGCCACGCAATAACAGTCACCGTAAGTTTTGCCGGGATTGACTATAATCGGAATGGGATATTCCAGGGGTCCTGCAAAATCGAATTTACGGGAAAGGTTTTTGGTTATCAGTTATAACGGGCATTCATGAGCGAACCAGAAGGTTGACACTCCACCCTTAATATTTCATCACCGCCAAAAGATTCTTTCCGGGGTGAGTACGTGATGGTTACAGCTGCCCTTACTTTACAGCGACCTATCGTTAGTATAATATTTCCCTAGTCCCTTAAACTACGTTAGTAACACTTGTCGCAAGTTACACGAGGTTGGCTGAATATTCTCCATCAAGGAAAGGGTGGCTGAATATTCTCCAGCAAGTAACGGAGTGGCTGAATATTCTACAGCAAGGAAATGGTGGCTGAATATTCTCCAGCAAGGAACGGAGTGGCTGAATATTCTTCAGCAAGGAAATGGTGGCTGAATATTCTACAGCAAAGAAAGGAGTAGCTGAATATTCTCCAGCAAGGAATGGAGTGGCTGAATATTCTACAGCAAGGAAAGGGTGGCTGAATATTCTCCAGCAAGGAATGGAGTGGCTGAATATTCTCCAGCAAGGAACGGAGTGGCTGAATATTTTCCAGCAAGGAACGGAGTGGCTGAATAATTCTCCAGCAAGGAAAGGGTGGCTGAATATTCTCCAGCAAGGAACGGAGTGGCTGAATATTCTACAGCAAGGACGATGAATGTTCTCTAGCGAGGTGCGAATACAAGAGAGGAGCTTTTAACTACTAACTACTACCACTACTACTAGAGAAATGTAATTTTGTTAAGAAATACCTTAAATAATCTAATGTGGTGTAATATAAAACCATTGTATATTTACTGAAAAATTCTACAATTCTATGTTTATGTTCATTTAAACATATAATGTATTGAGTAAGTTACGTGAGACAAACATAGACGAAGACCGGGATTTAAACTAGGTAAACTAAGCTTTCTTATGAAACATGACATTTTTTGTTGTTGTCTAGCTTGTATGGTGAATTTGAAGTGAAATAAAACAATACTCACATTTTTACAAGTAGTAATTAAATCAAATAATTTGCAGGCAACATTCATATTAACACCATATACATTGATATCAAAAAGGTTGGCAGGCAGTACTTCTAACGTCAAATACCAAACTAGTTCTAAATATACACTAAACATTTTAAGAACTGCCTAACATCTTTCAAATAATGCTAAACATGTTTAGTTCGTCTGCTTTATCAAAATAATATAAAATGTTGACCTAATCTGGACGGAAATTATATGTTTACTGTATGGACTTGTGTTGCCCTACTATGTTGAAAAAATCTAGTAAAATACTGTGTTCATGATGGCTGGGAGCGGTGGCGACTGACCAGCCCTCTCTAGTTCTAAAGTTATTAAATATTCACAATCCAATATGCGCTCCCTACAATAAATATTCAATGTCGCTCAAGGGCAGTTGCGAAATTGTTGGCTGGAATGCATAGATAATAAATGTTCAAACCTATATATGCTCACTCTTCGTAGAATTTAGAAGTTTTATTTATCTAAGTTTATTTAATAATTTGTAAAAGTTTGTATAGTTAAAATTATTTGCAATTGATTAATAATCCTGTAAATATTTTTTCATTTACAAATTTTAACAACATTTTTAACCGAACTGGTGTGATAAAAGTGTACACAAATTTACTTAAATATGAGACATACGACGCTTATGAGGAAATCAAAATAATGTCTTACTGATATCCTGAATATTAGGTTTTTGATTTATTTCAGAATTATTTAAATACTAACTGGCTATTATGATTTCCGAAACATGGTGGTTAAATGTTGGCTGAAAGTATATGAGGCTATTATTATATACCAAATGAGAATTTTACATATACCAAATAATATTATTCTAAACAGAATACAAAGTTAGGAGAATGTAGATACATTATATGTACCTTCATATAGGCTATATATTTTCATTTTGGTGTATTTTTATATAACAGTCTGTATATTTGCAAGTAGGTGTAGAGTTAATTAAGGAATGTCTTATGTAAGTACTAAATACATTTAAAAATCATAAATATTTAAATCTCAATTTCTTTTTGGTGCTATGTAATAGTTTTGTTTCAGTATTCAACAACTATAAAATCTTTTTTTTATTGCTAGTAGCTAATGTACTAAATACATTTTAAGTAAAAACATAAAATAAATTAGAATCCAAGTGTTTGTAGTACCCAAAATGACTGTTGTACTTCATACAAAACAATTATAGAATGGAATAGAATGGAGAAATCATCAGTATAACAGTTAATCTATGGTTACAAATAAAGTTCATTAAAAATAAATTGCATATTTAAAAAATACTAATTAGGAAAAGGAAACATAATTACGTTGTTATTATTTAAAGTACAATTCCACATGTTATTAATTATGTTGCGTTGATTTAAGTCAATTATATTAGTAAAATAACTAGCTGACCCGTGTGAAGCATTCGCATTCTAACTTAATTAAATCCCACTTAATTAAAGTACACACCGTATATTTGGTATCATATAGTGCGTATATTATTTAAAAATAGAAATGTAGTGGCGAAACGACAGCTATCCATGTGGGTATTATTATCATCAGTGTTGCCTACGCCAGGAAAATATCCCTACAACTTACTTGATCTTACATCACTGTCACTTTCGGATTCTTTATTTATTTATTTTGTATTTTCTTCGCATAATTGTATTTTGTATATTTTTCCGGTGTAGTGGTTAAGGAAAGCTTTCAAATGATGCCTCATTAATGTAATTTGATGATGTATTAAGGAAGTTATGGCGTACCGAAAAAAAAATTTCCTTGAGAACATAATATATGTGATAATTCATATTATTTACAACATAAACCATTCATAACTATTTAAAAATTGTTTTTACATTTCTTTATTAATAATCAATCATTAATGTTTTACTAAACTTTATACTTAAATAATACGTAAGCCAAAGTAATCACAGCACATTATTTGGTCTGTAAAATACTTTTAAGAATCTATAAAATAATATGAAAAACATTGGTATTTTTGTGTATACTTGTAATTAATAATGTAATACATTATAGTATGATTTAGTTTTCTATCTGTCGTAATTTATGAATTAAATTTAACTACATTTAACTCGGCATTTATTTAAACCATTGTTGGATTAAAACGCCTAAAATTTTACGTTTGTTTCAATAATAATTATTAGTTTTAATCCAAAATAATGAAAATATGTTTTAATCTAGATGGATATTTGTAAGAATTTAAAATAATTAATTGTAATAAATATAAGTTTTGATGATTAGATTAATATGCCTTTGAGCCAAGAACAGAGTTTCAGGATTTAGCTAGATGGTATTTGAATACTAAGCACTACTATAATGTATCTTATAATTACATCGAATCGATAAGGTCAATATAAAATAATACACATTTGTGCATAACGTCTCTATATTTATTGCAAAAGGAATGCCTTTAAAGCAGAAATGTAATTGTTTAAATTATTATTTCAAGGTACTTAATCAAAGGGTTTCTCAATAATAATGTCTAAATAAAAAAAACAAAAATAACGTAATTCTCTAGCATTAGGGTATAAGCTATATGAATATAAACACAATTATTTAAATCTATTTGGATTTGTAACTATTTGTTTAGTTATTATACTTTAATCTACTGCTTAAATAAAATTCAAGTTATGCAGTTAGTCAAATTTAGTTTTCACCAAAACAATAATGTCTTGATTAATTTTTGTTTCAATAATAATAAAAAAAGGGAATAAAATAAATAAATGTGACAAGGAGGAAAATCTATGTTTAATAAAATGTATAATAAATGAAAAATTCAAATTTTAATATACATTTGTAATTGGAACAGCATTTTATTATTAGAAAGTCATTTGGAAATTCAATGGTTTTTTATCTAATTAAAATCTGTTTCTTTTCCGAAAAACAAATACTTATTATTTTTTAACACAGTTATGTAGAAACCCCGTACAGAATGTAGGTTTTTGTTAGGCTTGTATATTTAATACATAAGTTCAATCAAAACAACCAATACATTTTTTACTGCAAACTAAATCTTTTATTTTTATTCATGTAAAATGCATTTAGTCAAACTTATTCATAAATTCAAAAGTATTTCTAAAATACTTAATACCTATTTCTAAGTTTTATAATATACTAGCTGAATACCCGTGCTTCGCCGCAGGACATTTTTTTGCATCACTATGTTACACAATTGTAATTACTCTCTCTCATTGTATTTCATCTTTTATTTCACGTAAGTGAATACATGTATTTTCAATTAATTTGGTATTTATTGTACATTGGCTGCTCGTCAATCGTCTTCATCACGGTATATGGGCTCGTTAAATTAAATCATAAAAAAATAAACAATTCAAAGTGGAGAACGAACGTCTTCTTGCTCAAACTGGTAAATCGCAGTCTTGGGTGGATGTTCCAGATCGACCAGAAACGTCTTTATTATGCGAATACATAGATCGTGATAATTTCCCGCCTTTAAATGTTTTCTTAAAATTAATAAAAAGTGACAAATTTCAGCTCTCTAGCTTTAAGGAAAGAATAAAAATAAATTTTAATTGTTTTAGGGGTTGACGTACTACATTTTGACCCCTTAGCAGAACGTGACAAAATGTAAAACTGTTTTACATTTTTATGTGTTTTTCAAGAAAGAAATGTTCGAAACTTCTTCTTTCTAGCTTAAAGGGAAGTATAACAAACAATATTTATTGCTTTAGGGGTTGTTTCAACCCTCAAATGCCAAATAGTTTAAAATCATTTCTTATTGCGCCTCTAGGCCTAACTCCTATGAGCAATATGTGTAAAAAATTCACGTTCCCAGGTGGATGGTTTTTGAGATACTGTGATATGTGTGCGAGTGAGTGAATGAGTGAGTAGGTTTCGGATTTTATATATGTATAGATTGTTTATGGGTTTAATTCAATACATGTGACTAACTAAAGTTGGCTGTAGCCACTGACTATTACAACCTATCTTTAAAATGCTTAAAATATTTACTATCCAATATGCAGTGCACAATATAAATGTTCAATTTAGCCTCAGGGCAGCTGCGACTAGTAACGTATTAGTTTGTTTTAGATATATTTAGTTTAAACAAGTTTAATCTAACGTTTTTTTCTGCTAAACATTATATGAATAAATTGAATTGAATTACATGTTTAAGGATAAATCTGTTGCTTTTTATACTATATAATAGTTTTTAAAACAATCCAACTTATATTATTAGTATAATTATTTATTTAAATTAAAAGCATCAATGCCATTTTATTGAAATTATATTATTATTATTGAAATTTATTATTATTTTGCTTATAGGAAGCTCAATAAAAACTATAATCATTATAATGTGTAATATAAAATATATTGATTTAGAACATTATTGCATACCTTCAAAACAATAATAATTATATCTGGGTTTTTTTAATGTTGTACTAGACAAATATTTATGGAATATAGTTTTTTATATTTTGTATAGTGATTAGGCCTATGTTTAATATTAGCAGCCTTAGATATTTTTAACAAAGAATTTATCATAAATAAAAACAAATAATCTAAAATAAACATACATTAAGATCAGTAATTAGTTATTTAGTTTTTTACATTTTACTTAATTATTCTCAATACACAATATATTTTGTAAAACGTAAAAAAAAGTCAAAAACGTCTTTTATAGTAACTCTGAAATCATATTTTATAAAGAATATCGGTTTTCGTAAATAAATTATTACCAGACAATTATGTATAGTATTGTCATAAAACAAATATTTATTTAACAGTTATTTAAAAATCAGATAATACACAAACATAAACTACATAATATAAACTTTTGAATTTGTAACTACAACCATAATAGTCAGCTTTACTATCATAAATAAAGTTAATGCACCTGTTATTACCCATAACATTGTACATTTTATTATCTGGCATACCTCAATACACTGTAAAGACCTTGTACTTATGACAGGAATGACGAGGAAAATTAATTGGCATACCTACAGACGGTATTAACTCAAGAGTTTTATTTGGCATTAGGGCCTACTTATTAATGTATATGCCTTTTAATTTGCCCATTTAAACAAGCAACACTTTCAGGTACCCTAATGAAATGGTTCTTTGTTCAAATACTTTAAAGGTTAAAGATATGTCAAAGTACTCTCTCATGTACAGTGTAATGTCTCAAGCATGTCTTTTAAACATCAGACACTTTATTATTAACTCCTTCACTATTAGGACATAAGGTTATTTAAGGATAAACATACGACTACATTAACGTCTGACATAAAAGTATCTTTATTCATAAACATACAATTGCCGGTCTACCAGATGACCTTTGCTATTACTTAGCCAATAGTAATATATATATATATATATATATATATATATACAGTATTTAACATTGATTACAACAGTACAACACATCATTCTCTCCCCATGAATTGACACAAACAATGTATAAATAAAACAAAACACATTCAAATCATTGTAAATTAGAGCTTTACATTACACAACTGTCTTAATATTGAAATATAAATAAAATGTTATTAAATATAAAAATCGTTTGGTTAGGTTACATCTGATAGTCTTAGCATGATAATAATACAACTTATAAGATATAAAAAAACGTATTATTTTCTATTAAATAAATCCTTTAGGATAACAAATTATATTGATTTCTTAAGCTGAAAGAAACTAAAAACCAATTACAAATCTAAAATAGTTTTTTTATATCTATTTCTAAAGGATACGTTCTAATGGCAGCAGGTGTTGTAGCATCCTGTACATTCGAGGTACTTTGGTCAGGGGTTGTTTCCTTAAGAGGGAACAATGCTTGACTTAGATTAACCCAAAGTTTTATTGTGTTCATGTAACTTCGAAAATTAGTGAGATTTAATTTAATTGCTAGACATCAATTAATGTATAAAGGAATTATCTTGATTTATGCTCTTTTGACAATTAGGTGTCATAATTTTATCTGCATGAGTTTGCAAAATGTTTGCCTGTTATCTAACCTTGCTTTATAAGGTACATGTTATAAGGTTTTATAACATCACCTTTACGCCACTTTTGATCTGAACGATAATATCGCATCTTATCCCCTTCTGTATATTTTTAAACATTTACCTTTAAAATAATCTTATAGTTAATGTTAATTTTGAGTTAGTTCTAACTCTCTATTATTTCGCAATAAGTCAAACCTTCTTCTTCATTTTCTCAGGAACTTTCATTTTGAGGTTGTTTCACAAGTAGTAAAATGTTTTGAATTACGGTAATCAAACAGAAAATTATCAATAGCAGTTTCTATATTTATATAATTTTTAACAGCAATTTTATCACATTTTTTAACTGTAAGTACAGAATTTTCAGCTGCACCATTTGTAGATGGATCGAACGGAGTTGTAAAATTATGTTAAATTTACGAATAATTTTAAAATTTTAACTTGCTTACATTTAACATTCACTTTTATAAAACCTAAGGGTTTTAATATCACGTTCATTATAAGACTTCAGTGCTAAATGTTGATGTAATATTTTCAAATCATTGATATTTGTATAAAACAACTTATCTGAAATTGCAGATATAAGACTTCCTGTATCTGCGTATTGGTTCCTTTAATTTTAACCTAAAACAAAATAGGTTTAGTTATAGTACAATTACTATGATTAAAATTACACTATTATTAAAATATATAGTTTGAAACTTATCTTCATTGGCATCGTTAACTTGATGATTATACTGATTTTTCTAATATGAACATTCATTGCTCTGTTTATATTATTTTTTTTAATTTTTTATATTATTTTTATATTTTTTATAAGGTTTATATTATTTTTTAATTAATTTACTAACTTTCAAATGGTCCTATTATACAACTTTAGTGCTAATGGGTCTGAATAGATTTGACACAACCTATGTCATTGAGAAAGACGAAAACTCTCTATACGATAATCACTGAACAAAAAGCACTACACAACACATAAAAGTAAAAAATAAAACTCTTTGTCAATCACATGGGTTTGTCGAAACTAGTCAGGCCCAGTAGCAGCAAAGGGAAATAAGAAGACAATTTGAAGGTTAGTAAATTAATTAAAAGATTTTATACTATCGGTAAAGGAAGTAGGATTGAAAGAATTGAATGTTTATACTATGATGTCTTCCTTTTGGCCTGCTTTTGAAACTTGTTGACCTACCTTTAAGTTTACACACATTAGACAAATGACTCTTGAGATTACATCTAAAACATGTGTATGGCAAAGAACAGACTATTAGAGGTTACATGATTCTATCACAACAGTTACCAAAAGGTTTCTTACAACTGATAAGCTTGTGAAGGTTAGGTAGTTTTCCTAGAGCGAGATTGTGACTTGTAGTCGTAGAACTAGGTGTAGAGATGGATCCGGTATTCTTGTGATTCCCTAAATCCTTTAAAGCGTTATACTTAGAAAAAATCCAGAATTTATCTCCAGTCCAATGTTTGTGTAGAGTTGCGGTGTTCAAATTTGCAGTTTCAAGAGACAGTTATATTTCAACTGCTTTCTAGAATGTTAACTTTTCTGTCTCAGTAAATTTTCTTTACATTGTCACTTAGTAGACCAGATACAAAATGAGTACTTTAATGTCGCGATTTGCAAACAAACAGTCCTTAGCTCCCCTTTGTAAAGCAATTACAACATCCTAATCATTTTGATTTTCGGCCTGCCTTATTTATTGGAATTTGTACCGCTGAGCTATCTCGGAAGGTTTAGGATGCAAATGGTTTAGCATAATATTGTTTAATTGTACAAACGTTTTACTAAATAGTTTGTCTAGTTGACATAAATCATGCAGGATACCAAATGTTTTTCCACCACACAAAGTCAACAGAACAATGGTTTTTTTCCCATAGGATCTACTATGTCGTTAAAATTACCAAACGAATAATCGTCCGCATATATTGCACAATTTTCGGAGCCTTCGCCAAATTCTGACAAGTGACCAATTGGTAACTAGTTATTTATGAATAAATAACTAATCAGTAGTGTTAAAACCCTCTGAGGATGATGACCATGTCATCGAAATGTACATAAGGGTAAGGTATTAAACTTAACTTACAATTTAGTTGTTTAGTTATAGTTTTTGCTCCTTGTTTTGTGGTTCGGGTTTTTATTTAAATCAGTGTAGTTATTTATGGTGAATTCTTTAGGCTTAGCCAATTTTTATAATTAACAATTAAGAAAAATAGGCCTAATAAAGCACCTAACTTATTAAATACAACTAGTAATACTACTAATTAATAATTTCAACTAATTTTTTTACTTTTTAAATTTAGTTCTCGGTTCAGAGCAAGTTTAGACAACCTAAAACGTATTATTTCAGTCAGATTAGCCACTAGACTTATGCCTACCTTGAGTTATGTAATACAATTTCATTTTTTAATTTAATTATATCCGTCCTCGTCGCCTTGCAATGTCTCAAGCATCTCTTTTATGCCATCAGATGCTTTATTATTAACGCTTTAACTATTAGTACTTAAGGTTCCTTAAACATGAATATGCGACTGCATTAACGTCAAACATATATGTATTTTTATTCATAGACCGATCTACAAGATGACCTTTGGTATCACTTAGCCAATAGTAATATACATAACATCGAATACATCACATACACATTCATATACCCTTTATACTATGGTAATGGATATATTATTAAATTTTACCTACTCCCAACTTCCGTTTAAAAAAATTGTTTTAGATTATATTGTATTTTAATAACTGTTTTACATATTTTTATATACTACGATCAGATTACAAATATTCACCCGTAAAATTATGTTTGAAATTAACAAAAACAAATACACTTGACACTGTGGTAATATATTTATTATACTATTTATTCTACATTAATCTTAAGTTGTTAAAATAAATTTATATCATATAGACCTAATATGTTTAGGGTATTTTTATACTATGATCAGATTACAAATATTAACACGGAACACTAATCTTTAGATGCACACTAACAAATATACTTCATTCTGTGGTAATGTACATACTATTTAACCTACACAAAGCTTCAGTTGTTAAGCAATAGTTTTAGTTCATATTCTTACCACACATACATCCTATTACCACGAGACGATTTTGTATGAGTGCTCAACACACATACAGCCTAAACAACGATATTCATTTTGTAAATGAATTGGCACCGCACATAAATCCTAGAACAACGAATCCAGTTGTTTATGTGAGTTTTAAAAACACATACGTCCTAAAATAACGAAAACAATTTATATACCCCTGTAGTGACGTAATAAAAGGTTTTTTCTATAAACAAGCAAATCCATCGTCAAAACGAATTATTTCAAATTAAGTATCTCTAATATACGTAGGCTATGCGTACTTGAATTAGCACAGATATATGCATATTTTTTTTATTTTCGTGTAAACAAACTTTTATTATTATTATTTATTTTTATTAAGTGTTTTATGTTTTTATTTTTGTGTATATATAACCGAAGTGTACGATTTGTATAGTGTTAAAAATTTGAAGAATGTCTACTCCTGCAATAAAACAATTATTTAAAAATTTACATTAAATAATAATATATTTTCGCTATCACAATTAAGACTAATGTTATCTAATTTTACAGTATATGCTTATTGGCAGTGTCCTAGAACGTAAAATTCAAATTAGTGTTTACTGTTTAAGGTTTAAGTGTATTTATGTGTTTTTAATGTATGGTAACTAGACCACTCAATAATGGCTGAATAGCAAAAATGGTAGTAATTACTATTGTGACAGTAAGTTATTTTAATATAATTTATTTAGAGCCATTATAATATTATTTGTTTGTAAAATTAGATTTTTTAGATGGATAAACCAGTTTCTGGAAAAAAATTACTATATTTTTATAATTTTGTTTTTAACAAAGGTATATTTCTCATTTAAGAAATTTAAAACTTTAAAGAATGGCGAAAGTTTCAACAGCCAAACATTTGTAGTGTATGTTCTGAGGCGTAACTTAACAACGCCAAATCTAATTCCAACAGTTTTTGTGCCCTTATAGTATCGTTACATTCATCAAGTAATTAGTATGTTTATTAGTAATTTAAACAGTAAATGTATACTATATGAGCAATGCATAATAAAGACACTGATATGTGGTAATCAATCTAAATTAAATTAAATCTTTACAAAGGCGCTTTAAGTCAAACACATTAATAATTGTAAATCTGTTAACGAAAATTGCAAAAAGATTGTAATACAGATAGTTGAATTATTTACTTTTAATTAAAAACTCTGTTTGGATTTAAAACTTAAATCGACCATATGAGTAAAAAAACATAAAAAATACCATTTGTAAGATTTAGGAAACTTAAACACATAATATTAAATAAATGCTAAAAATTTAATTCTTTACAGTTTGTAGAATGTTTAATACATTATTTTGATCGGTAACAAAAGTAACATTTTAATGATTTATTGTCCCGCTTTTATATTTATTAAAATTATTTTCCTATATTTTTTTTTTCAATGACAATCAAAATATTAGACAAAATGTTTTAACACATTATATTTGTTTATTCTTTTAGATTGTAAAACGCATTATATATCATTTGAATTTATAACAAAATTGTTTACAATATTTGAATAAATTTAAAAAAATTAAAGTTGTTTTTTTGAAATAACAAAACATTAGAATATATATGTGTACAAGATTATAAGGTTAAATGCATATGCAGATGAATAAGAGATTCGTAAATTTTAACCAAACTGAGTAAAATCTAGCGTTTACATTGTTCATTAGTTACTGTAATAGTAACAAGACAATAATGCTGATTTCAAAACAGTTATTTCCGCAGAAGTTTGCATTCTATAACGACTTCCTTCAATGACATACTATTTTATAAAAAGTAATAATTTATAAACTGTAAATAATACCAAGTGCCTCAATAATGGTAAATAATAGATTAACAATAAATTTACAATATTTATGTAAGGTATATCCAAACAATAAACGTTTATTATCCGAGATATAGTAGTACTACGTTGGATCGTTTGCATAAATCAGCACGCTTAGGCTTTATGTACTGCACTAAATCTGGATTATGCAAATGTGAGACGAGGTGTAAATTTTGTCTTCATCTGAGCGTATAAAACTAAAATTAGATGAAGCACAAATACGACGTAGATATTTTCCCAGTTATTGAGAGTTTATTACAGGGATAATGTTTTTCAATGAAAAATTAAATTGATAAATATTGATAGCAGAACATTTGTAAAGATTTGTATTTGTTAAAACAAATATTTATTTGAAAAATTATCTTTTGTCTGTTTTCTACAAGGCTCGATTAAAAAATTGACAAAAATACTTGATAATATAATGTTTAGGTTTATTTAAAAAAAAAGTACTAGCTGAATACCTCTGCTTCGCTACATAAATTTTTTACATCACTATATTACATAATTATTGAACTAATTTTCTTTCATCTTTTATTTCACGAAAGTGAATTATTACATTGTATATTCAATTAGTTTGGAATTTATTGTTCATTGGCTGTGTGTCAATCGTCAGGGTATGTGGGCTAAATAAATTAAATCAATTAAAAATAAAGAATTCATAATGAAAATCGTCTTATTTTTCAACCGCTAAATTTACAGACTTTTAAAAATCAGTCTTAGATGATTGTTGCAGATTGTACAGATACCCTACGTTTTTAATATGCGAATCCAAGATCGGGATGGAATTAATCAGTTTACGTTCTTAAATATTTTCTTAAAATTAATAAGTGTTGAATTTCAGCTTTCTAGTTTTATAATCATATTATTTCTGCTAAGATGCTTGAAACATTTATCTTCTTGTTATCCGCCTTTCTTAGCTTTGTCTTTTCTTCGCCTCGAAAAGAAAGGCGAAGAAAAGACAAAGCTAAGAAAAACGGATAAACAAGAAGACAAATGTTTCTAGTTTTAATTAAATAATACCAATTAATATTTATTGTTTTTACAAGTTGTTATCACATTTTCACCCCTTAACAGCACGTAATAAAATCTAAAAATGGTTTACTTTTTACACGTCTTTTTCAAGAAATAAATGTAAAAAATTTCAGCTTTCTAGCTTTAAGAAAAATATAATAAACTAAATATTTATTCCTATATTAAATTTTATTCCTATATTGTAATATATTTTTACCTTTGAATTTGTCTTCAAAATGTATTTATTTGTTCTGCAACAATTTAGATTCCACACACTTATAAAAGCTCTTTATAAATCACACCAGGTGTGACTGTTGTGACGTTCGTGAAGATCATGAACCGACATTGGTCGCACAACTTATATCACCGTAGTGTGTCTTTACGTTGTCAGTTATAATTTAGTGGTAGGTCATATGTCACTGCAGATGACGATGCGTTTGAAAATTAAAAGTATTTTTGTGATAATTGTTTTCTGTGTTTTTATTTTTTATTTTAGAAATAAATATTTCTCACGAGTCTAGTTTGATATGTTTATAATTAAATTAATGAGGTATGAATACTTTTACCACTTTAAATTATTAGGCATTTTAAATAATAAAGCACAAAAATAGGCCAAACCTACGATAATTTTAGCACTAAAAGGGATCGAGATGCGGTTTTTGCAGGATAGTTTGCGACCACATGCTATCGATGAGAAATCAATATAGCATCTGTTCTTAAGAAAAATTATTCCTTTTAAAGTGCATTTAATGAGCTGAATACAGAAAAACTTATCGATCGATAATGACAGAAATGGGACCAATTTTGGTAGTCGGGGGTTTTTAAGGTCGCTGAACACGAATAAAATATTGGCGATGACACCCGGAGCACCTAGGGCCCAAGGAGGATGATATCCACGTCATATTTTGGAGTTTTCTAGAAATACTTCACAAAATTGATCGAAACTAGTCACCCGGGGGTTTTGAAGGCGCTCAACACAAATTATATCAACGATGCCCCTTGGAGTCTCAAAGAACTAACCAACTTGTTCCAGTAGTTGCAAGTGAAATACATAATATTTAAAAAAATTATTAAAAAACAAAACAAATTATTTTATTATTTCTGATTCATTCTTTCTTTATTCTACTGTTGATTTCATTTTGGTGTATCTTTATATTAAATAATGACTACGTTTAACTTATTTCATATTTTTCCTTTTGTAAAAGGACCACCATTTTTCTTCCCTTCATCAATTCAACAATCATAAAATATTTCTCTTGTCGGAAAATATAGTTTTCCATTGGTATTCCTAGTAAAATGTTACATTATCCTTAAAATATTAAATGAATACCATTTTTCGCAATATATAATTATACTTTTTGAACACAGTTTTCAACTAATTTTGGCTATGTATAATGCTTCACTTAGCTTCCGAAAGACAAATTTACCCGATAAATACAAACCAAGCAACATTCAATTATTGGCAGAGACATAGATACAGGTTATATATTAATGGCTAATTCAAACAATAAAAAAGTATACATCTGGAAAATTCTGATAACTGAAGATGCTTTCAAGCAACATTTGAAGCAGGTGATGAAACATTTGAAAGTCCATAATTGGTTGTATGGAGAAAATATTCGGAATAAAACAGACTCTCAATGGGATTCCTTGATTCCCATACTGATGACTCATGAACTCGGTCCGTCCAGTATTATGAATTTGATATTCTTGCTCATGAAAAATTGACAGCGGTTATTCGTGCGAATACAGAAAACACGGGTTAGCTTGGAAAATCGCATTCAAGAATCATGCGGGTCTAACTGCACCAATATGGAGAATTATTCCGATGCAGAAAGTAACGAAAATCAGGATGATGATTATTTAGATGACAAAAATGAGGACTACGAAGAGAATGATTCAATAATTGTATAAATACTGTTAAATATAAAATTTGTATTGAATAATTCATGGTTTTTCCTTTATTATATATGTCACATATAATATTCATCACATTAATAAATAATATTGTAAAAAAAGATGTAAACTTGTTACTCTAGAATTTTTGGGGATACTTAAACCTGGACTTCAGGTCATCTCCAATATTATATTTTTGTTCAGCTACACCAAAAAACCCACAATACCAAAAAGTTGCCCATTTCTGTCATTATTGATCAAATTATAAATGTTGCTTTAATCAGTTCATTGGATGCACTAAAATATGTTTCTTATACAGCTATGCAATAATTGATTTCTCATCGACCGGATTCCTGGCGGATTCCTAAATTTAATACAAAAAACTGCATCTCAATCCGTCTTACTGCTAAAATTATCGCAGGTTAGTGTTTTATTTCCTCGCCTAAACTGTAAACCTGGTACAAAAACCTGAACAGTTTGTTTGTAATAAAGTTACGGAATTACAATAATAAACGACAATTCTCACCATCTCCAATATTTTATGTACATCTCTAGTACATCTTGTATGTACAATTCCGAGACTTAAAATTAATGTCTTGAAAAATATTCGACAGACATTTAGAGGCAGATTCTTCCTTAGAAGCGTACTTTACCAGATATTTGATTATCACGTGTTTTGATATACTGCTAAAATCATTGCTTGCTCTTTAAGTTTGTAAATTCAACTAATTTTAATGATTTAGCAATTAATATATTTCAGTACATTGACCTTATTATTTTTTTGCAGCGAAGATTCTTCTTGAATTAATTGGTTTACAATATTCGATTTAACAAACATTTGTTCTCTAATTAGTTTCAAGCAATTGCCCTTAGTACGCCAGGTATGTACTTGTTTTAATTCCATGTTCATCAATGGCAACATCCTGGATCAATGGCGCAAAGGATGAATAGAAGATAGACGGATTAATTGCACACTTACTAACTGCGATAATACGTTTAACATTTAAAATTTTAGGTTCGGAAGCTATTTTATCATTTTTATGATCAGGTGCACGGACATCCATAAAAAAACATGCACATTACTTGAATCTATATGCTGTAATTCAAATCTAAACAAGTAATCGGAAATTTCGAATATTTCACAAACATCATTTTCAATAAAAAAAGTTGCACTACATGAAAAATAGTTTTTAATAAATAATGAATTGGT
>JAGFPH010001393.1:223731-238812 GCA_018207615.1 Philaenus spumarius
ATAAGTAATGAGGGAAGTTGTTTTGTAACTTGAGATTCAATAAACGAAAGGCTCTTCCTCTTCAAAATTATAATGTATGAGTTCTTCTAAATTAATCATTGCTTCAACCCTACGTTGAAACCAATGTGTTTTTGTGAAATTAATCTGCCCTCTCCTTTTACTTAAGCTTCGTATTATTTGTTGGTTATTTAGGAATATTAAGCATTGCATTTTTAAATCCATCTATTTTGTTTCAATGAAATGGAAATTTTTACAAAATTGGCCCTTTTTAAATATTTAACGTAGAATTGGGCATTGTATAAAAAAAATCGATGATATTTAGAAAACTTATATTCTTTAATATAATTGGACATTTTAAATATTTATGAAATTTTAGTTTTTTATTATAAGAAAGCCTGTTATCATTAAATAAATAATTATAATATGCACATAGAACCGATTGTTATTTCTAAGTCAATTAATTAAGGTCTAATATAACTTTTTTTTTTGTCTTACATGAAAATCGCGATGACCACTGGATCATTCATGCCTAACATACAAATCGTAAAGAATTTGGGAAACGTGGTAAATCTGCGAATAATCAAAACAATATTCTGTCAAATATTATTTAAATTACCTTTATATGCGTATTGTCCTAGAATGACTCGAGATTAAATTCTGTATACATGCATGACTGATTGCACTTTCAAATTTAAAAGTTGTTCTACTTAAGTAAGATCTTTTAGCTTATTCGGAAAAATAAATGCATCCATTTTATAGTCCATGATAAAATTTACAACATGATTCATTTAAATTTTAGATACAAATCAGAAAAATGTCTTAGCATGAGTACTTAAAGACTACTTTTGCATGCTTTAAAATATATCTTTTTTAAATTCTCTTCAATTTAAAGCAGAAGATCTATTAAATCAATGTTTTCGATTTAGGCATGTCATAATTTAAGAGAACTCCATCATAATATGTTGTTAATTTATCTGAGGGAAATTTTCAACAGGTTCGTCTGCGACTAAATCATTCTTACGACGACATCCATAAAGTATTTCTGCTTAAAAGTCAGACAACTTATGGTTGCTCTTCTTTTTCGAAACATTTAAAATTATGGATTAGAGTAAAATAAAGAAAACAAAATACAAAAATTCTACAGTTGTTAATAATTGCAATGTAATTAACTATAGGGACAGTGAAACCATAGAGAAAAACTGACACCTAAATCCTACAGACGACCGCCTTTCACATACAAAACTACTAATAAAATTCTTAGTCGAATAATACGTACACGTTATGCTACCTAGCGGTCTACTAATTCTCACTTGTATACAACTACAACTACCTGAGCGGTTATCATCGCCAGGAACTACAACGTCTAAGTTTATGCATCTAACTGTCCACCTACTTGTTTTAATGTAGACTTAACTGCACGCATAGTTTTTTTCGTTTTTTTGTTCTTAGATGATTCTTATTGGTCAAACTATGTACTGGAATTGGGGAAATTATCGAAGGCGAGCTGGGCGCTACAGCGCATGCAAGTTCAGACATATTTAAAAAATGTAATTACTTTTGTAGATAACTTGAAACTTAAGACGTACCCCTTCCTATCAATCTAGATAGTGCTTAAAAAATACGTTACAAAAATGTAAATTAGTTTTGGATAAGAAAAATTTACGAAATTTGCATGAAAGCAAAAGTCAGAGTGCACCCAATTATATATTTACCAACAATTTTAAGTTTAGGGTAGTGGTGGCAACAAAAGGTATTTGAATAACTTACACAGGCGAAAAACCGTGTCGGAACATGATATTTGAAGGAATACATTTTTAATTTGTAAAACCAATGAGATGATATACTTGTTTGCACTTATGAAATATTCAAAATAGAATTCACCAAAGTCTTCAATTG
The DNA here is from genome assembly GCA_018207615.1 of Philaenus spumarius. NCBI lineage: Eukaryota > Metazoa > Arthropoda > Insecta > Hemiptera > Aphrophoridae > Philaenus > Philaenus spumarius. The sequence goes on from JAGFPH010001393.1 coordinate 225,628, forward strand.
TAGACAGGAATACTGAAAAAAATTATGTATAATATTAAGCCTTACTCTTACACGCAATTTGTAAAATTATCTCAGATGTAAGATCCCTGGTACAAAAAATATAGTCATTATAATTTTAGTTCAAATCTTTAAATTCTTCTCTTTCCTCTGGTTTTTTCCCCATTAAGAACGCGACAATAAAAAATATGGATTCGAAGTGAATTTCGATTCCTTCTGTCTATCTCTGTTTTTATAATTCAAATCTCTGCCCGTTGAAGACTTGGCTGATTGTCCCAAAAAAAGGAAAACTATTTGTTTAATAATTTTAAATTTAGGAGAAGTTACAAAATTGTCATTCTTTAGATGAAATAATCTTAAAAAAATCCATGCATGTCAAATATTACTTCAGAATAATATTTGAAAATTTGAATTCTCAGCCTCCATTGGAAGAATGCTAATACGTATGTATTGCAAAGGATAAAAATATATGTCCCACATGCACCATATTTTAAATATATATATAATTATATTGCTTTGAAGTTTCTAATTATTACTCAAGAAACAAATATAATATAACTTGATACACTTTTTAATAAGTTATGCAACAGTAAAGATGTTAAATTTATTTTTCAGTAAAACGAATGTCTTTTTTTATTTTTATTTTAAATTGTAATTTTTTTTGTGTTGGTTATGAAATTTAAGTATTTTAAAGTAAAATATTAGTGTATTAAACTTTGGTTTCATCACCAACCATATAGACAATGTTGCCAATAAAAGGTTATTTAATTTTTGTATATTTGTTTTGGTTTTAATATTGTAATCTCTATAGTATTAATCGAGTAGATTTTAATTGAGAGTTTTATGGTGCATTCAGTGGAATGGCCCATACTACCATGATATTATATGACTTTACTCAGATTTAACCTCACAAACTTTAAGTAAAATTGGATATGAGCAGTGTCTGATTAGAAACCATTCATCAATGTCAAGCATATAGAATACCAGTTGTTATAGTAAGTTTCGTTAATTTGTTCTAGGAAATGTAAGTAAGTGGTAAAGAGGACTACAGTAGAGAACATAGTACTGTATTTGAATTAAAAACAGACCTGAAAATACGTACGTGATGGAACTAAATCACTTAGTGTGTTCATACAAATTCTAAATTATCAATGCTGAAATGAATCGTAAATGAGTAATACCTTTGTTTTATAAAAATGTAACCAATACTAGTTTACCTAACATTTTTAAGGATTATGTTACAACAGTGTATATTTTAGTTAGATGTTCAGAAGCTCTAAAATAAGCCTGACTAATAACACAAAGCAATACTTCTGGTTTTACAGCTTCAGGTAATAAAAGGGCTATAAAATACTTTCTATGTTTATAGCCTCCATATTGTAAATAAAATAATTTCTATGTTTATAACCTCCATATTGTAAATCGATATTACATCTAGAGTTGTACCGGATGTGTAGAAGAGGGTAGCAGTGAGTTTAAATTCTATGATGTTTTCTGGAAATTAATAAGTGAAACAAAATTAATAATTAATGTATCGTTAAATCTCAACTTTAATTATTATCACAGTGAGAATAAATCTATAGAATATTTTAATTATTTATTTTTATAAAATTATGTTACCTTTAAAATATGTAACAGTTTAAAAAAATAATAATTATCTCAATATAATATACCACAAACAAGTCATTATTTGTCCTAGGTACAAAATTAAGATAATTAGTCACAATTTGTGAGAACTATACAGCCTACAAAGTGCGACACAATTAGAAAAGTTACACATGAAAAGATATCAAATAAAATGTTATGTATGATGTTGTAAATATTAAGATAGAGCATGGGTTAAGAGTAAATGGAACATTATAATTTAGAGCCAAATAGATGTGCTTAGTTTTGAATCTGCCTTCTCCTCCGACAGTCTCCACTATGCACGATACATTATTATTCTAGTTTTGCTAAATTTTATGTGATGTAGTACAAATTGACTTGGGTCTGGATAACCGTCCTAGGGCTAGAAGAGATCATTATGTAGCGCTTGAAGAGATCTATCTGTAGGCATGGATAATTATTATTCAAATATATTATTAAACTACCTGTTTTCAGAAGTACACACTCCTAGAAGTTACATAACCTTCAGTATGGGCATCACACTTTCAGATCATCTCCCATGACAAAAAGCAACGAATTTGAATATCTCTCAAAGGAACAACATTGTAGAAATACAATAAATCTACAGGAGAAATAAGCAGTACATTTGCAGAAACCATTTCCATCTACTTGAGATACAGTATTATACTACAAATAAAAACCATACAAAGAATGCTAACTCAACCTAATCTACTATAAACGAGTTTGAAAGTATTGCCCCAGTACCAAATCAAGTCGTTTAGTAGCATATTTTATCCTAATTACATAAAAGTACATTTATACGTCATCTGCAATATGGTTTGGAAGATTTTATTATTCTGAGTTGCAAATGTAAGTGCAAAATGTTAGAACTTTTCAGATAAAGTTATAAGGACATAATATTATGTAAATTCCATGAAACGCTTTTTTATAAAGAGCGAGTACTGCAAGCGGAAAAAGCAAAATCGTAACTAGAGAAAATAAAAAATGAAAAGAAGTTCTAACAATACTTGAGGATATGTACTAAGAGAATGAAGACCCATACAAATCATATATCAATGGGTTGATGTAAAATAAATACATGTTTTTTTAAAATTTTGTAACTTTAATTATTTTGCGTACTGAAATAATACTGTATACCAAACAAGCAACAATTACACTCTTATATTCTTAAAATCATACTGGTCCTCAATTTGTATTTTTATGATATTACATCTTATAATTTTAACTTTATTGTTAAATTTCCTTTATTCTTGCCTTAAGAAATGGAACATAATACAACATATTATATTATTTGTATTATATTTTGCATTAATAAGCAAGATAACAAACATGCATTTACTACAGGTTGATATTATATATTTAAATACACTTTTATTTCGTTAAAACAAATATTGAATAACAAAAAGTCATATTTTTAATACGTAAGTATAATAACAATTAACTACAACGGAAACATTATAATAGAACAAGTAAAATAAGTAATTTCATGTTTGTAAACATTTTTCAAATCTATTTTTGAGCATAATTTAACGAAACATACTAAATTTTGGTCATGATATCAAATACAGGCTTACATAACATCGGAATAAATAACTGTACTCTTAATAATTAGGGAGTAGCGAACTTTTCGATAACTATTGTTATCTATTCTAAAACTTTAAACTTTCTAAGATGTTATCTGTCCTAGTAAAGTAAATCAAAGTTTAAACAGTTTTACTAAAATTTGGCTTCTTGAACTACCAAAAGTGTCCATCTTCTTTTACTGTTTCCAAACTACAATTACTGCAACACTACAAGATGCAATGAAACTTGACATATACTGCCTCATTAATGGTCTACCCTAATTAGAATACATGACGAAACTCAAGAGTGCTTTAGGTTGACGCCAGAAGAGCACTTGATGACACACTTGAAACCGTTTTCAATTCCATTGTTGATATAAATATAACAATCCTATGGATCTATGTAACATGTTATATAAAACTGGTTCTTTTGGTCGGTTGTCAAATCTTCCAAATACAAATAAATCATTTTGAAAAAAATAAAAAATGTTATAAATATATTAATACACTCACAAATTAATTTAAACAAAGAAGTAAATGTTAACTGAATTTAAATAAAAATGCATTAGAAGTATTAAAGCTTTATTAGAATATATTTATCATTACAACATTTTTAAGACACCTATTTCTTAAAAAAATTTTTATCAGAATAAAAAATAAATGTTTTCAGAAAAATTTATATTATAAACTATGTAAGCTCTTCTTAGTAAATTATTTTAACAAAAATACTTGTGTAACTCACCTTAACCTAATTTGTAATTAATTATTCCTATCATGTTATATTGTTTGTTGAAATAAGCATTTAAATAAAATTTTGAACGAGTTTAAACCACGTCGCTTAAACTTACATTATAAAATTATTTTTTAATAATTAAAAATCTGATTGCTCTGAAGGTATAAAAGCTACAACGAATGGTCAGAATGTTACAAATTCGGTTAATACTACATGTTTCTGTTATGAACACATATTTTATTGCGACTTAGTTTTTGCTTTCCTTAATCAAATTATACTACACTAAATATAAATAAAATAAAATAAATATTAAAAAACTAAATGTAGGTATGACTTTAGTTTACATAAATTGTTTAGTTTTCCAAAAATATCCATTGAAATCACATTTTTCCGGTTAAAATTTTTTCCCATTTAAAGTCATTTATGATAATATAAATTGTACGAAGTTATGGCTGTCGTCGGAATTAATCCACCTATGCTGTAGCTTTGCTCAGAGACTAGTGGAACATGAAGGACCTGAAACAATGACTTGGTGTTTTCTATAATAAAAAATATTCAACAAAATTATAAAACATTTTTTAGCTTACCTGACCCCCTAGTGTGTTGCAACCTGTTTTTTTAAACACATTCATGACAATTTCCAAACAGCTGCACATCTCAACTAACTTTTGGATGTAATTTGCTATCTCCGTAAATTGCAATTACTAAACGTGTGAGCTAAAATAACACATTCGTTCATAAAATTCTCTTCAGGTGTATTAAAGAACAAATACATTGCTGTTTGCTTAACTTAATATTATATGTTAGAACGTAGGTTTTCTTGACTTTTTGAGAAAGCTAAGTTGCATTGTCTGAAATCTTTGAATCTTGAGTAACATGGAGTAACATGAATAACTGAAAGGATCTCTCTAGCTACTGACGAATTTCAACAACACTGCTTTAGCAAAATATTTTCAGCAAGACTAACAACTGTTTTTTGCTGTCCCTCATAGACTATAACGTAGTCTGTTATGCAAATCGAGACAACTTGCCATCATCTTTTAATAATTTTATTTGACTGTTTGCACATGTGCACAATTTATATGAATTGCTTTCCAAATAGGCAATAACTAATATTTGTCTTTGGCGTTTCTATGAATGTTTCTACTATCTAATACATAATTATATGTTTGCTATGTTTATAATACTATATACTAATTTAATACCTGTGTTATGTTTTTTTAGAAGAATCTGCGAAGATAAAGCGAGCCAATTGTTTGCTGGCTGTTACGTTTGATTTCCTTTTAACGTATTCATGCATGAGACATGTACTGGTTCTACTTATGTTGTAATATTGATCGTATGATCATGAGTTTTACAAATAAAGGATTCTTTTGACTTTTACTTATTGTCTTTACTTAATAGATTATGATCTAAACCTTTTTTTTCAAGGAAGCTTACTGTAAATTAATAAATAGTGTATATATAACGTAATCTATATATTACTATAACGAGTGTATTTGTTTGTAACCTAAGCTGCAGATCAAACATTAGTGAACCGTGTAAATATTTGTAATCTGGTCATAGTATACAAATATCCGAAACAGTTATTATCATAGATTACGACCTAAGATTATTTTGTTAACGAAAACTTCTTGTATGTTAAATAGTATTATACATTACCACACTATTGAGTGTAATTGTTTGTGTCAATTTAAAACATTAGTGTTAGGTGAGAATATTAGTTACTTGCACTTAGCATTCAAATATCCGAATCCATAATAATAACCGAATATCATGTAAAACTATTTTTTTCAATCAGAAACTTAATGTAGTTTAAATAGTTTATACTGTACCAAATTATCGAGTGTATTTGTTTGTGAACATATCAAACATTAGTGAACCGTGTGAATATTTGTAATATAATCATTGATCACAGTATACAAAACCGAAATGGTTATTTTAATAGATTATGATCTGAAAAAATTTTAACAACAGAAGCTTAATGTAAGTTCATATAATTGTATGTACCATCTTAGTCTTCGCCTAGTAAGCATTCCAAATTGTCATTAATTCTTTAAAGGTGGTACATATTTTGGTGCGAGAGCGTGTTTACCTTCCAACTAAAATTCCTCTCTGCTACAACCTGAACACTAATCTGAAATAAAAACTATTTTAAAGTAATTTATACGTGTACTTCCATTTCCTATTTTACAAATACTAGTAATTAATTCTGGCTGATTGCCTTTTATTTTGAATTGCTGTTTTTCTTATTTTTGAGTACAGTTATTTTTTAGAAAGTTATAGCACTCAAAACTTGGAGAAACTTTTAAACACAAATTTGTATTTAAAATCACGTGATGAGTAAAATAAGACTTTAGTACTACAAAACATTGACGTGTACTTTATATCGTTGCAAATTACTATCGGCACTCTTGTCATAATTTTCCTAAAAGTTAATCAACACACTAATAAATACTTGTTTTTTTTTTTTTCGTTGGATTTTTGTTTTTATGTGAAATAGTCTGACGTTGATAGACAATAATGTAGATTTGGAAAACACAGTTTTGACTAACTTCATTTTTTAGTTTAAGCTAAAACAAACTAGTGGATCTATTTCATAAATCATTCAATACCATAACAATTTATAAATTCTACCCTATATTTTTTAAATATGCATACAATATTTATAAGTCGTCGTTTCATTTAAAACAGTGTTCTTTAAACATTTTACACAACGAGTATATACTGCTTATATGTGTGATTGTTACAATAAAATTATAATATATATGCATAATATCTGGGAGCTATGGCAACATCACCATGAAAGAAAGAATTGAAATACATTAAATATTCACCGTCCAATATGCTCGCCGCACCATCAATGTTCAATGTCGCCCCAGGGCAGCTGCAACCAATCATCACGAATATAATGTTACCTGCTTTTTTTTAGGTATTTAAAGAACTATTTGTAGAGATCCTTGATCTATAAGTTGTAAGTTGTAATTCATTTATTCAGTTATTGCATTATGTAAAATGTTATAATTTCTTAACTGTAGTAATTAGAAAATTTCACCTCATCAGTTATTAAACTTAACTCTTTTCCTATCAAAATAGTTCGTAACTGTGCTCCTATCATTACGAGCACATAAATATAAAAATAACATCCGTTTTAGGTATTAATTCATATTATAATATTATTAATAAGTATCATCGATTCCCTCACACACAAACGAACAACCTCAAAAACAACCTCTTTCTCACACTCTCACACTCACACTTCGAGAGAGTTTTAGGGAGAGAGATGGGATTTTTCTTCGATTTAATAGATAACACATTATAAATATCAACGTACATATACAATTCTACATCAATATAATATTCTCACAACTCATACATAATAAAAAAAAACGTGTTAGATAAAAATTTGTATAAAATAATACTACGTACTGAAATTTAAAGCATTGTGAGTATTATATTTAACAACCTTTATCACTAAAACTAGGACATCTTGTGGTTAGTGTGTAACATAACTTTATTCGCACAAGTTACGCTTCCTTGATGCAAGTCTATTGAAGGAGACAGTAAAGTAAGTAGGATAATGCATTACCATTTAAACTCACTTTAATCTATAAGTGAACAGGATATTATAGCATTTGAATTTATTAAACTAGATCGAGTAAGAAATACTGTTCGGAAACTTTGTAAGTATTTAGATATAACTTGTCAAAATTAGTCTTGTTGGTTCGATAAAAACTACATAAGTTCTCATTTAGTTTAAAACCATGAGTTTTCTTAATTTAAATTAAAATAAAAGAGGAATTATAAGTTAATACTTACTAAATTTTACTAAAATGGAATTTATAATAAGTACAAAATAATAAAAATAAAAAAAGTTTTGTTTTATTTAATACAAAATACAAGTATTCACATGAATTAGTTAGGAAAACTACCAATAGCAAAACGGGATAAATGTCCAAACATTTTATAGAAGGAAAATAATATAATATATATTTGTCATTTTATGATTCTTTACATTAATATAGAAATACAATAATAAATATGTAAATAATTTCTTAATCAATTTGTTGATGTAAAAATAATCTAAATTAATAGAACTTATTGCTACTTATTAACCCTAGAACCGTCAATGTTAATTTTTTGCAACGCCAAGCCATTTCGGTGAGTGTGCAAGCAAATTTTAAAAAAATCACAAAATATAGTAATTATATCCCAATCAAAAAGTGTTTCTTGGCTTTATTGTAGAGAAACGTTCAAAGAATTCATATATGCAATAATTAAAACATTTATTGATGTAAAATTGTAAAAGTTATTAGCTCGAGAAACAAAAACTGTTCAGTAACGAATGGAAAAAGTTCAAAGTTAGGCCTACATAACAAGTAGTAAACATTTTTTGTAATTTTTTCGTAAGCGTAAAAAAGTTTCGTAATTTAATTCTAAATACAACTGTATAAAAACATTTATCAATTTTAAAATTCTTATTTTGAAAACACCAGCTTTTATGTTCCAACTACAAGGGTGCTAACAAGAGTAAGCCTACTTTCTTTGAAACGTAATTTAGGAATATTTGCTTTTCCCAAAAATGAAATATTATTATAACAAAGTGTAGAGCATATATCAAAGAAAACAACTGTATACATGTATTTTCTTAGTTCAAAAAAGTGTTAGAATAATCTCTACTTGAATAACAAAAGTGAATAACAAATATCTGAACTTGCCATCCTTGCTACACATAAAAAGAAGTGCGCGTAAACGGCCTATCTATTGCATGTTAGAAAAGTCCGTTAGGTTCAAAATTCAAACTTGGTTTGAGACCGTGAAACACAGACTTTCCCACGGCCCTACACAACAAACCTGTCTAGTAACCCATATTTGTTTGAAACTAAATGTTAGCTTGAATCATTCTCTACACTAAGGTAGCAAAAGATTTGTAAAACTAGAATGATATCACCCGTCTTTCACGTGTTATAATAAATAAGGCTGTTTATTGGTTGGAAACGTAACCAATGCAAGGGTCTACAAAACGCCCTCATAACTATAGATATATTTGACGGAACTTTGATTGGCAGTCAACTTTATTTAGAGGGAATTTTAACAGATCCAACGGTATATATTTCGTTAAGTTTTGGGACAAAATCCACGCGTCAATTGAGTTGTATAAAATTAATAAACTGCAACGGTGATTACGTACGTAAATAGACGTTTTAGAAAAAACTTGTAAATGCAAAAATTTAGGTTTAAATCATTTCCTTTCAAACATTTTTTTAATTTATTGAGATTGGTTGATTTTTAGTGTATCAAAAAATCATCAAATTTATTATGACTCAATTTGAGTGGTCTGACAGTTAGAGGGTTAATAATATTTTTTTGTAAGAACAATAATTCGGCTAAAACAAAAGTTTAGTATTATTTTTATAATTCTCCAAGAACATAATCAGTAACTGCTATTAATTAAACTACTTACTTATGAAATTCTTTTTTTTTTCTTCTTTTTTTTTGTTACGAAATGATGAGGAAATAACAAAAGAGTTTTAAAGTCTAGTAATCTGAACCAGATTAATGTGGTTGGCAGTATCCGTGGTATTGTGATACATATATTGCCTTTCAACTTCCATATTAATAACAATATTATTTAACATCGGCTTTCAGCCCCAATAAAAATGTGAATAGTCGTTCGGACTTTAATTATTATCGAAATATTATGTCCTTTATACATAAATTAGTTTGTGGAACTAAAACCACTGTTATGTTATCCTATTACATGTAGGCCTATATTTATACTACAAAGAGTAGATATTTTATATATTACCTTAAACATCGTTCAAGTTCCGTCAATAGATTAATATTAGCAGTAACTGTTTTTATCATTGGATAATTCAGTTGTAAACGTAATCTAAATAAACTCCTTTCTCTTAAAGGGATACAAACATAATTTGTAAAAATATTGGTAAATTATTCAGGGACTCTGGCTTACTTTCTTGAATCATTATCAACCTTATTACATAAAACTTGAGTTACATCCGTAAGTTAAATATGTATAAACATATCTGTTTTGAAATATATCTCAAAATAATCTTTATTTCAATAATTTTAATTTGTTATTGTGTAAATCATGTCTGTTATCATATTATCTTTTGCCAATAACTTGGGGACCATAAAACAAAGAAATATTGCAATTAATTTAAATTGAAAATATAAGGCCTTGATACGAACTCAGGACCTTTATCATTCCGTGGTAACGCTCTATCAAATAAGCACACCAGATGTTGTTTGATGTAATCTCACTTAACTGCATTTGTTTAACCAATTAGATTGAATACTTTGTATACTGCGACATTGAAACCAAGTTTAATTATTTTCGCTTTTTAAAGTGGTCCCGGTCAGTGTAAATGTTTTTTTACTTGTAATTTAATCAAATTAACCCTTGCTAGGGAAGTTAGAATCAGAAATATTATTAAAAATGTTAAATGATTATTAAAGTAATTTTGTAGTTTATGACAATTCATTTAGGTGTAATAAAATTAAATAAACAATCGTTAACATTTTTAAAAGTGCACATTGTTTTGACATATTACAATAGCAAAAAAGTTTTATGAACATTAACTGTATTTCTGTTTTTTAAGGAACAATTAGATAAAACATAAACTTCAATTTTGCTCAAATTTGTTTGGGAACTATTTTTAACCGAGGGAAGCAAGGTCTCCGTTTTAACTCCACCGATCGGCATTTCGTCTGTGTGTCTGTATGTCTGTGTGTCTGTTTGTCTCACGATTACGGCCAAACGCCTTGACCGATTTTGATGATTTTTTGCATGAATGTTCCTTATTCCTAGGCCGAGCCATGTTTTTTCCATTTTTCATTTTTAACCCCTTAAATAAAATAAAAATGGCGGGAGGACCGTTTCTCTCAGTGTAAGCTTTTTTCCAAAGCCAGTTTGTGGCTTAACCGTAAGTCGAATTTAAAAACTAATACAATTTTGCCAGTAGAAAATTAAATTTTCCACAAAATTGTATTCTTGATTTTTTCCCGTATCTCTAACGGTAAACTCACAAAATGTCCGTAAACTTCAAATTTGTTAAACATCTTCCAAGTTTTTGTATTTTAACCATGTTTTTATACGTTTATTCTAAACCAATTCAAAAGTGTTCCCTAGCTTTTTTGTAGATAAAGGTTCATAGAATTCATATATGCCAGTAAAAAAGCAATATTGATGGAAAATTAGAAAAGTTATTAGCTCAAGAAACAAGTATTTTCAGTAACAAAGGGAAAAAGTTTAACTTTAGGCCTACATAAAAAGTAGTAAACATTTTTTGTAATTTTTTATATATAAATATTTATCAAATTAAAATTTCTTATTCTGAAAACACCCGTTTTTATGTTCCTATTAGAAGACTGCTAACAAAACTAGCCCTGTTTTGAAAACTAATTTAGTAATATATCCTTTGCCCAAAATTTACATATTATTATAAGAAAGTGTAGAGAATATATCAAAGAATTGAACTGTCTACTTGTAAATTATTATTTTATAAAAGTATTTTACTTAGCTTTACTTGCATTATAAATGAAATGAAACCTCACGGCGATCAAGGACTTACAAAAAATGACCGTTGGACAGCGTGGGAAGTGTATTCATACATGGGTTGAGATAACGACGCTTTAACATCGTTTGTTTTTATTATTTCTAATATTTTAATATGATATGTAACTGTAAATACATTGTTCAGTTTTAGTTATTTAAGTATGTAAATATTTAATTCTATGTTTTCCCTCAATACGTGTAGCTACCTTATGCATTATTAACCTACATAAAACACAATGCCCCCTAAAAGAAAATCTTTAGCAATTAAAGCTCAAGAAAAGAAAAAAAAACGAGAACTAGAAACCTGGAATCGCGGGAATTGCAAAATAATTCGACCACGCAGCTGGACCGCTGACGTGAGTTGAGCAAATTTCCAAAATTAAGTTTATATGCCTATGTTTTAGGGTTTCAACCAACAATTTGGGAAATAGGTCTACTCACAGAGGCGTTGAACAGCTGTCTGTGTGTACGCAATATATTTGTAGAATTTGTTTGCGCCTAGTGGCCTCGCGAGTTTGCACCACTTGGCTTCGAACCGGGTACTTTTAAGGTATTTTACGTTTTGGTCGATTTTGGGGGAACCAAGCGAGCTATAAGGTGGCGTAAAAGAACAAAATGTGCAGAATAACATCCTACATTCATATTTTTAGAAAAAAAACTTCATTATCGTAGGAAAAATCTCAAAAAATATTTACTTCCGGTCAAAAAAACGTACTTCAGGTTGTTGGATTTGTTTGGCTAACCAACCCGTACGAGCCAAATTACAAACAACACGTGTACCCAATTTGGACCAAATCGGACTTAAAATGCGGCCGCTAGAGTGCGAACACATAAATACATATATATATATGAATTTTAATGACACCCCAAAACGTGTCCTGGGAACCATAATCGGTGCTCATTTGCTACTCCCGACCTTGGGTTTCGCCATAAGCTGCAATAGCTCATTTTTCCTATAGAAATTCGCTAATAATGTTTCACTTGCTAAACCTTCTGCTTTCTTCCTTACTGGCACACTATTTTTAATCTAAACTCAAAACCACATTTGTTATTTCAACGAGCGAGGTCTACTGTTCACAGAACTAATAGTAAATTATTATATTTATTATAATAATCAATTATTATTAATTAATTATAATATTATTAAATTATTTATATAATATATAATATATAATATTATATAAAAAAATATCAATTTGCCTTTATAGCATCCAGGTGAAAAACAATTGTGTTTCTTTTTTCTTTTTGAAAGAGCATTATTTTTGGGGATGTTGTTTTGTAGGTTAATTGGTTGTTGACCTTCGGTTGTATACTGTAAAACGATTGGTTTAAGTTTATTTCTACTATAATTTTTACATTATGTCTTTTAAAAAACATTACTAAAAATTACAACTAGTAGAAAAAATATCTAAACAAAATCAGGAAATATCAATTTCATTTTTACGAACAACAAGACTTAGTTACTATTTTATATTATCTTTGTTTGTCGAACAATTAAGAGTCATTATTTATTAAAAGTAATAATACTATAGGATTTTTGGTTGTATGTTTTACTTTGTGGTTGAAGAGGTAAATGTAAAGAACTATAGTTTATGGAAATTTGTATAGAATTTTACTGTTTAAATTGACTTAACGCAAACTTAAGTTTAAATTCATTACAGTTAAATTAGTTGTAACTGTTATAATAC
>JAGFPH010001393.1:245383-277484 GCA_018207615.1 Philaenus spumarius
TATTATAATGTCTGGTTGTGCTTCTTATTAATGGGAATTATTAGTTATTACTTGATGCAGCTAATCACTCTTCAGCCTGAAAACGGTTGCAACTGATAGTTTTGTAAGTTGTTGTTTAAAATAAAAATACAGTCCACTGTAAACTAATTCTGATTTATAACCAAAGGAAACATTGGTTCCTCAAGGCCGGATTAATATAGCCTATATTAAACATTGAAAACTGTGGCTATGCTCATTTATGACCTTAGGCCTACTACTTATTTAAATTTACCAATTTGATAATTAACCTCAAAAATACTGGCCTAGGCTACATCAATTTCTCAATGAATTTCTTAAAAGTTTTACTATACCAATTAATTTCAATTGTGATTTTTCTGTTTTGATTGGTTAACTATATAGCCTACTATTGAATATATTTTACATGTTTTTACATGTTGGCCTATAAGAAGTTAATTAAATGTCAATAATTAGAGATTGGCCTACTAAGTATATAACAAATTATTATATTATTTTTACTCTTTATAGTTGATAAAACCAATATCTGTTATAATTTATTTGACAAATAAAATCAAAATTGTTCTTACGTTTGCTCAATTTAAGTGTTAGTACAACAGGCCTATTGAAGAATTTTTATTTATTATATCATATCAATTATGTTATATCAATCTAGTTTATGAAATTTTTCAAAATGAAGTTTAATACATTTGTTCGAAAATCTGATTTATTCAAAGCTCGTATCACAAACATATTAGAAGAATGTAAAGGTTTAACTATTCAGCTAGAAAAGTCAGGGAAAGATAGTTTATCTAAATATAATATTGAATGCATAGCAATTCATGACAATGAAATAAAACAAAAATATTCGGAATTTGAAACCCTTGTTCAAGCTGTAACTTTGGAAGTCGATGATGATGATGAAGAATATAAACAAGAAATAGTTTTTAAGTTGGAAGAAGATATCTACAGTGTGTTTGTTAATGCAACATCTTATATAAACTGCTTACATCCAGCGCTCAATCTAACTAATTTAAACCATAAATCTAGTTCTTCCAAAATTATTAACCAAGAATTTGCGTTACCATCTGTGAAATTATTACGTCTTGAATTACCAACATTCAGTGGTGATCTTAACACATGGATGACATATTATAATATTTTCGATACAACTATAATTCAAAATTCTCAAATTTTACCGGTACAAAAATTTCAATATTTACTTGCTTCACTTCAAGGTTATGCTCTTAATATAGTACGTCAATTACCACTCACTGCACCAAATTTTCAAATAGCTTGGGACTTGTTATGTCAACGCTTTCATAGTAAAAGAAGGTTTCTATCTTTGCATTTAAATAAGGTTATAGATGTACCTAATGTACCTCATAATTCGTTAAAATGTCTTCGGCAATTTTTATCAATTTATCAAGAAAATGTTCAAGCTCTTGTCGCTTTAGAACATGATATTTCTGTGGAATCTACTTTATTAGTTACAATATTATTGAGAAAAATAGATGTGACATTGCGTAAAAAAATTGAAGACAGTCGTAACGAACATAATTTGCCTTCAGCTGAGAAACTAGTTAAATTTTTGGGAAGATGAATGCATTACAACAGAAGACTCATTGTTTATCAATCCTTCCGTTAGACACAATGATTGCATAACAAATCCAAATCTAGGATCTCAATCATATCAGTCTATTCAATTACAGCGAGGAAAAACAGCTTTATTTGTCACATCTAAAACTAATTGTCAATAGTGCCAACAAGACAATCATAATATATATCATTGTTCAGACTTTTTATCAAAAAATTATAAATTTTTCAGAAAAATATATGGTGTGTCAATTGCCTTGGTAAAACACATCAGGTTTCCTCTTGTGAGTCTAAAGGAAAATGTTTTAAGTGCTAGCTGCCTCACCATACATTTTTACATAATGACGGCGTGCAACCTCGTACAGAAATACAGTACTTATCATTCAATGCAAATTCGAAATTTAAAAATAATTATCGAACAAAAAATCCTAACTCAAATTATTCTTGCACAAATGCCTCGAAACAATTACAAATATCATTATCATCTCGAAGTCCTGAAAATAGCAATACTTCTGATAAACCATTAGTGGTTTTTTCTCGTCAGTTGCAACAGTCAAATTCAAGAGTCCTTTTGGCTACGGCTCTGTTGCGTCCACGATAGAAACGCTCTTAAGCTACAAAATGAACTAAACAAACTTCTGGAACAAGGTGGCTTCAGCCTACGTAAATGGATTAGCAATGCTCCAGAACTTCTTGAGTCTATGCCTGCGGAACATCATGAAACTCGACTCATCTGAACCTCTTTTTACTATATTGGGTCTTCACTGGAATCCTAAACTAGACTGTTTTTTCTATAAAATTGAACTCTCTGAATCACAACGCATATCTAAGTGTACTGTGCTTTCCACAATTGCCAGGTTGTATGATCCCTGTGGATGGCAGTCCCCAGTTCTCTTTTGGGCCAAAGCATTTATTCAGCTCTTATGGTTGCAAAATCTTCAATGGGATGAACTGCTTCCAAATAATTGATCTGAAAAATGGATAGAGTTCATAAAAGAATTTCATCAAATAGAAAAAAATATGTATCTTACGCACATTCTCTTCAGATAATGCAATATCCAATCAGTTGCACGGTTTCTGTGATGCATCGGAATTGGGATATTCTGCTAATGTTTACATACGATGTGTCGATCAAACAGGAAATATCAAAGTGCGTCTCTTATTTGCGAAATCACGGGTAGCTCCTTTAAAAAAAATATCACTGCCACGACTCGAGCTAAACGGAGCTCATCTCCTGTCTCGCATCCTAAATTATTGCATTTCTGTCCTATCAAAATACATAATGATAGAATCAACTCACGCTTGGTGTGACTCTACGGTTACATTATGTTGGATTCAAACACTTTCGTATAAACTACGTACATATAAACAAACCGTGTAACTCAAATTCAGGAATGGATACCTCCAACTTCATGGCGACACATAAGGTCATCGGAAAATCCAGCAGATTGTGCATCAAGAGGTCTCTATTCTAATCAATTACTTCACCATCAACTTTGGTGGACTGGACCTCCATGGTTAAACAAACCAACATCTGATTGGCCTAAATCCCAGAATACTCTTCCCGATATGAAATCGTTATCCGAATTAAAACCAACACAGTGTGATGTCCTTATTACAACTTCACCTTCCAGTCATTTTACCAACTTATTCAATTATCATTCAACTTGGATCAAAATACAGAAACTAATGGCATATATCCTAAGGTTCGTACACAACTGCCGAACTAAAACAAAATTTTCTGGATCAATAATGGGAAGCGAATTACACAAAGCTACTCTACTCATTTGTCGTCTTGTACTAGAAGAGGAATTCCATAAAGATATTTTAAACTTAAAACAAAACAAACATTGTACGATTCAATTACAAAGACTCGTACCATTTCTTGATCAAGATGGTTTACTTCGTGTAGGAGGAAGACTTCAACATTCTAATCTTTCTCAAGAAGCCAAACATCCAATTCTGATGCCAAAGTGTCATCATATCGCATCTTCTCATCGATTATTATTATTTAAAATATCTTCACGCTGGTCCTCAGCTTTTACAATCACTTCTCTCTCAGCAATATTGGATTACATCGTAATGTGATTCGATCAAGAGTTTTCAAATGCATTCGTTGTTTTCGATGTAAACCAGTATCTAAACCTCCATTAATGGGTGACTTGCCAGAATCACGCTCTACTCCAGCTCGAGCATTCTTAAGAACTGGTACAGATTTCGGTGGTCCATTTCATGTCGAACTTCATCTTAACCGTCGATTGCAAGCTATTAAAGTATATATTTGCATTTTCGTATGTTTTACGAATAAAGCCGTTCATATTGAAGTAGTATCTGACTTAACTACCAATGCTTTCTTAGCAGCATTAACTCGCTTTGTCTCCAGACGAGGTCTATAAAGTGATTTGTACTCAGACTGTGGCACCAATTTCGTCGGAGGATCTCATCAACTTCAGAAAACAATAAAATATTTACTATCTCAAAAGGAAACTCACGAATCTTTAATTCATTTTGCGAATCGACACTCTATTAATTTTCATTTTAATCCTCCAGCTTCACCGCACATAGGCTGTCTGTGGGAAAGTGCCATCAAAAGCCAGGGCTATAGAATACAAGGGCTAGACCAGTCCGCCAAGTAAAGCGTTCCCGTGCTGCCACTGTGATGACGTCACGGTGGTACCTCTTGCTCCATTCCCACCGCTTCTCATAAGTATTCTTTGCTACAATAATTTCAATTTCTTAGCAAACCTGTAACATTTTTATGAAGCGCTTTTTTTTTCGTAGGTAGTAATAAACCGTTGTAGTGTATTAATGTTAGCATACTTTTAATTTGATTCTCTGAAACATTTCTGAAAACTAAAGACGAAATTGAACAAAATATGTCACATTATTGAAAATAATTGTATTTATTACTATAAACCACTAAAACTTGAATGTCATACTGTAGTTTAATAAAACATGGGTAATACTAATAAAATAAAACTCATAAAAGTTATAAATACTTATAAATAATGAGTAGCTTATATGCAGATATGTACATAACATAATAATTAATTCTGAGATAAAATATTTAAAAAATAAAATAAAACTGCTTTATAGAAATGTTCCTTCTCTAGGCCTTAGGGAATACTTAATTTAATAGTTGAATTTAAACAATTGAACTATTTAAATTAAAATTGACACTGTGCAATTTAATTTAGTCTAGAAGTTTAACTTAAAATTATGTTTTATTTATTTATTTTTGTCATAAATAATTTTATTAATCTAGGTTTAAATTTGATTATAATTATTTGTATATTATATATTTATTTATATCTAATTATTCTGACAATTTTAAGTGCATTTTGCTAGTAAAGATTTTTTTTTACATTTCAACTTTATAGCTGCAGAAGAAATTACTTGAAAACCTTGGTAACTGTTCAACATAACGTAATTTCGCTTGCAACTCTTACATTAAATAAATAATATTTTTTAATGTTTATTTTAATTTGAAGCTAATTACTTAAAATTTGTTGTTTTTATATTTTGAGTTATCAATAATTACCGGTGCTCTAAGTTTAAATTTTATTATTATTTATAAATTATATATTTATTTATTTACATCTCATCATTCTGAAAATGTTTGATCTAATGTACTTTGTTGGTAAAAGTGATTCTTAGAATATTCAAGTAATACTGCAGACAATATTACTTGATATTCTTGGTAATATTTCATAAAGTAATCTCGTCTGCAACCTAACATTAAATAAATACATACCTTGCTAAACATATAATTTAAGTGATTGTGTATATTGTGTAATTTGTTTAAGAAATTCATGGGATGCCTCTTCTAGAAAATTAGCATTGAATATGCGTCAAAAGACGAAAATCTTGCGGAATTATTTACTTTCTTTAAAAACGTGTACTGAGCAAAATAATTGCTCAATATTCACCAAACTTGCTAAATATATAATTTAGGTGATTGTGTGAATTGTATAACTTTTTAAAGAAATTCATGGAATGCTTCTTCGAGAAAATTAGCCTTGAATATGCGCCAAAAGGCAAAAACCTCGCGGAATTAAATACTTCCTTTAAACACTTGTACTGAAAAAAATCATTGCTCAATATTAACCAAACTCGCTAAACATATCACTTAGGTGATTATGTGCATTTTATAAATTGTTTAAGAAATTTGTGGAATACCTCTCCGGGAAAATTAGCTTTAAATATGCTAATTTAAATATGCGTCAAAAGACGGAAAATCTTGCGGAATTATATATCTTCTTTAAACACTTGTACTGAACAAAATAATTACTCAATATTCACCAAACTTGGTTAACATATAATTTAGGTGATTGTGTGTATTGCATAATTTTTCAAAGAATTATCGTATGCAACGTTATATTAAATAACACGTGAGAGCTAAGGAGAACCGTGCTTACGCGGCGTGTCATGGTACCAGAGTGACGTCACATAGGAGGGGGGACGAGAGGAAGTTTGGGACAGTCGGCGAGCGTCAACATCAAAGGAGTGGTCCAGCCCTTGTATTCTATAGCCCTGATCAAAAGCGCTAAGTACCACCTAAAACGGGTACTCGGTGATTACATTATGACTTTAGAAGAATTTACTACTCTGACCACAAAAGTTGAAGCAATTCTTAACTCACGACCTCTTACTGTGTTACCATCAGATCCATCTGAAATACAAGTCTTGTCACCAGGACATTTTTTGATTGGAGCTCCACTGGTTTCAATTCCTGAACCACGGGTTGATAATGTTCCTATAAACCGACTCAAACGCTGGCAGATAGTCCAAGCTTTTTCACAAAGCATTTGGAATCGTTGGAATCTCGAATACCTACATACTATGCAAAAACGTATTAAATGGAATGTAAAGCAAGACAATCTAAAATTTATGATGTTGTAATCGTTTATGAACCAGACACACCTAATCTCTCATGGTGTATGGGAAGAATCGTATCTACATCTCCTGGTCCGGACGGCGTAGTCAGAGTCGTCCAGGTTCATACTAACAAAGGCACATTGTTGCGCCCAGCAGTCCAAGTGTTTACTCTACCTATTCACTAACTCATGATTTCTACACATACCCAATTGAACCATTGGTTCAAGGCGGCCGGGATGTTTGGTAATCAGGATATATATTACAAAATGATCAAGAGACCAGTTATAAACCTTATATTAAAAACCATATGTTAATTGTTTTGTTAAATTTCTTTTTCTCCTTTTTTGAACATTTATTGTTCTAGTTGTGTAAAGTAACTATTCTAATTTTTCTTCAATAAAAAAGATCTCTTTTTCTTTATTATAATGTCTGGTTGTGCTTCTTATTAATGGCAATTATTAGTTATTACTTGATGCACCGAATTACTCTTCAGTCTGAAAACGGTTTCAACTGATAGTTTTGTAAGTTGTTGTTTAAAATGAAAATACAGTCCACTATAAACTAATTCTAATTTATATCCAAAGGAAACAGCATTGCTTATACATTACATTTTTACATTACATTTGTTGCTTGTCTAAATTCAGAATTATAATAAAACAAAAAACCCTACTACAAAAGTAATAGAGAACCTGCAACTAAAAAGCTAGAAATCAATTATTAGTTCCGTTTAGGTAGAAGTAAATGTAGTTTTGACCTAGACAATTAGATTATCTATACTGTGCTACGTACCTCACACTAAAAATTACATATTATTCAATTGTAAAAAAAATATTGATGGCATGTTTTTCTACGACACACTCTTATATTTTTATAGCGATCCGTTTCCCCTTTAATTCTATACAAGCATTAGTTTGAAATATACGAATAAGTGATAGCGGTTTGATATTGGAAAATACTTTACTGGGCCTAATGGAGTGTAAAATGGAAAACGAATCGAGGCCATATTGGCACGATATATCAAATACAATGTGTGTTTAATCAGTTAATACATGACGCGTAAACACCTTGCAAAACATTGAGTTTTATAGGTATCAAATATTTTAGATATAAATACAAGTTGGTACATTAATATGAACTAACTGATCTTTGCAAAAATTTTATTGACATTTTCTTTGCTAAAATAAATTTAATTTTTATTTTGTTTTTTTAATTTCTGTAAATAAATATTGTTCAATATAATTTGTCGCAACTAATATTATATTTTTATGGTAAAATAGTTTTTAAAATAATAAATAATATGACAAATATGCCTATTTAGATCACATTTAAGTTTATGGTTTAATTATGAATGATTATTATTATTATCATCTTGCAACAGTATATAAATAATAC
Organism: Philaenus spumarius; assembly: GCA_018207615.1. NCBI lineage: Eukaryota > Metazoa > Arthropoda > Insecta > Hemiptera > Aphrophoridae > Philaenus > Philaenus spumarius. The sequence goes on from JAGFPH010001393.1 coordinate 253,244, forward strand.
TTTCATTATTATACTATCGCAACCAGTATTAATATACTTATTTAAGTTTTCAAATACATATCTCTAATAGAGTAAATAAATACATAATGTTAAATAAAATTTACACCAGCTCTTTTCTTTACGTCTTTAAGTTATGCAAGTACGAAATAACTACTTGCATTTACCAGACTTTGGTACCACATTTAGGCTGCAAGTCATTATTTAGACTATAGTCCGATCAACTGTATCAAACTTGAATATCACGGCAACCTTTCTCCGATATTTAATAGAACATATTATAATAGAAAACCCTAAAAAAAATAACCAATGACCAATGGACATTTCATAATGTCATTTAATAGAGATAGTGGGAATGAATTTCAAAGTACGCAGCAAGAATTTTCAATAACAAATGGTAAGCATATGAAATACTTACATTTTTTTATTATGTGACACACCATTGGTAAAATAAATTACGTTGCTTTTCTGATAAATTACGTAATAAACTCTAAATAATGAAGAAATTGAAGACCACCCAAGTATAACATGAAAACTTAGAAAACAAAATCGTGTTCAAGAAATAGTTAGTTATAAAAAGTATTTCTGTGATAAAAAAGATAACAGTACAATGATAAGAAACGGATAGATGATAAAACAAAATGCTCAACAGATGAAAATAGAAAGAAGTTTCAGTCCTATTAAATGTTAAGTGTAAATTTCAGTTATTAAATTATTAGCTCCATATAAAGCAATGATAGACAAAAAGTGTTTTTTAAATTCTGGATTATGACTAAGAATTAGAAAACATTTTTCTAACATAAATAACATAATTTTACAGAAAGCAAAAACAGTAGGAGACAGAAACAATAAGAGTTGATCAGTTGTTTAGTTTAAACTTTTGTCTTTAATGTTGTGTCCACTAAATAATAAGTACATTACACAATAGAAGAAAATAATTCCAAGTTTATAATTTAAGCATTTACAATTTAAAAACAAATTACTTGTAGAAGTAAATTTAAGTTATTGTTACTTGTAGAACGAAACCAAAGCCAATGAACAAGGAATTAGTTTAAAATTATTTTGCAAAATTTATTGAAAAAAGCACTTAAAAAGAAGGAAAAGAAAGACATCATTATTTTAATAGATAATAATAATATTAAAATGTCTCATATTAAACTGATAGATTAAGCTCATAGATGCTCATATTAAACTGTCATGCAAGATTGTATAATTTCTTGTTAAATCCGGCAGAAAAAAATAACATAGTATTTAAACAAGTATTTTCAGAAAAGTGTCACACATATATATAGCATATGAAATTTGATTACATGAGTTCCACAATTTCAACGGCTTCTTAAAAATAGTTGCATTAATGTTTCGGAATTACAATATGTAAAAACTCAAGAAAACACCCTAAGCCTTCATGAATCATACATTTTGGATTTCTGTTCAATCAGAAGGAAAACTTTATTAATAACTGACAAACGTATTTCCTGAAGATTTAGAGAAGTAATGATTTAACACAAAGGTTCAAATTTGTGTGCTTACATATTGTAATCCTAATTTGAGTGTGTGTATTGTTCTAATATTTCAAAAGTAAGTTTTGCAATATATTTTTAAATAATTTTGTGTGTCTTTTTAATAAAAGGCTACTAATAGTTAACGATAGTTTTTTATGGTTATAATTTTTTGGGACAAATTTTGAAAGAAAATTATCTTTATAAAATAAAATGATGTAAAATTAAGGTGTTTGACAAGTATTTAAATGCGTTTTCGATGTAGTACAAGTAGAAACTTTATTCCTATTTCTTCAAATCAGTTATTTTTATTATGATCTGTTGTAATTGATGTTTATAATCAGCTGTTATTTGTATAATGCTTTATTCTAATCAATGTTTAAAATCAGCTTTTTAACAATGGACCTCGTATAAATATCAAAATGCATTGTTTGTGCTTTAGATTAGCTTTCTTTATGGTGTGTACGGTGTTAATAATCTGTGCAACGTCTGAATTTTTTCAACAGTTGAACAACTAGAATAATCTATTCCTCTATTTTAAAGTAAGGAATATATTTTCTTCTTTCGGTGCATATTTTAATAATGTCTCTCAGTGAACACGAAAAAAAATTATTTTAATGACGAGAGGCTTTGGAGGCCATACACAACAAAGTAACCCATATGTTCAATGCTACTTTTCATAAGAGTGTTTCTATTTCAAAACGTACCATTTCGAGAACCGATGCCCTTTTTGGAGAAACAGGCAACGTTCAGAATAAAGCAAGAGTGGATGACCCCAAACCACTAGTAACCCTTTGGACGAAATACAACGTTTATTGAAAATCCTCATAAGTCTACTCAAAAAGTAGCAGTAGATCACGATATCAGTCAACATTCTGTTCTCGAAATTTGAAAATAAAATAAATTTTAAGCCATACAAAGTGCACTTAGTGAAAGAACACTCAGATAAAGATTTTGACCGAAGAATGGAGTTTTACGTATTTATTGTGGGTAAAATTAATTATGATAATAATTTGTTAAATAAAAATGTTTTCAGCGATGAGGCAACTTTTGTATTAAATGATGAAATAAAGAAACAAAACTACAGATACTGGTCAGATAAAAACAAGCCCTGAAAGTTAACGTCGGATGGGTATTGTTCAACAGCAAGTTATAGGTCCCATTTTCATAGGTGTCAATTAATTTAAATGCTGATAAATATGCAGCAATGCTTCAAGAACATATTATTCCACAAATAAAAACGTATTTTGCCCAAAACTTCAAAATGTATGGTATCAAGAATATAGTGCGCCAGTACATGTTGGTTATCAAGTACGGTACGCAATATTTTAAATGCGGCTTTTGCAAGGCCAAAACACAATTTCCTTGGTTTTTTGGACGCCAATTTTTAATCGGTTAAAGAAATGGATGTTCAAATTTCACAGTTGGTTTTCTTTTGAAATTCTACATCGAAATTATTATCACATGACCACCTTTCCATTTAAAAAAAAGATATTTTCATTGAAAGATGGGTTTATTGACCCAATATGGCAGATAAGTTTTTTTTTTTTTTGTAATCATAATAAATATATATATTTTTAACTTCCCACTTAGAAAATTGAAAATTTTCTAAAATCGGGAAGTTATTGGTTTCACCCCGTTTTTTGAAAATCGAGTATTCATCAGATCTCGACGTTTTGAGGTCCTAGGAATCTTCCCTGACCACTCCCGAGAGGGTGTCACACTGTCTGTATTTATGTGTGTGTGTATGTAAGTATGTGACCCGCTTATAACTTTTGAACGGCTTAACCGATTGGATCCTACTAAACGGCGTTCTAAAGAGTTCCATCAAACTTAGATTTCCTGAAAATTTCAACTAATTCAGACAGGTTGGTTCTGAGAAATTTCGAAAAAATTAAGAAATACATTTTTTTCAAATCAGGTTTTTTTGGAATAACTTTTAAACGGCTTTACCGATTAATTCCAAAATCTAATCAGCTTTGAACCTTGAAAAGTGGCGTCGATCGCTACCAGTCCGGTCAAAATCGGTTAATTCGTTCGTGAGATATCGTAAACGAAAGAAAATAAAAAAAGTGTTTTTTTCTCAATTTCTCCAAAATTTTTCATCAGAAAAATTTTTGTTGTCGATTCTTTCAATGGATTCGAAAAACTGCATCGATTGCCGTAGATCGCATAAAAATCGGTTGATTCATTTGCGAGATATCGTGAACGAAAGAAAATCAAAAAAGTGTTTTTCCTTAATTTCTCCGAAACTTTTCATCTGAAAATTTTTTGTTGTTGATTCTGTCAATGGACTTAAAAAACTGTATCGATTGCCGCAAATCGCATAAAAATTGGTTGATTCATTCAAAAGTTATGGCAGTTCAAAATTTCCAAAAATAGTGTTTATCAAACTTTCATCATACTTTTGTAATTAAACTTAGCGGGAAGTTACAGGGATGGCCTTTAGGGTCAATCGTTTTCCAAATTTTTTTAATTGACAGTACAAATTCAGATTTAATGATATATTTAAGCAAAACTCAGAAATTTCTTCAATTTCGCTAAAAAAGTAACGTGCCTTGAAAATGTGTACTAATATTCTAAAAGTAGTTAATGCTCTATGAGTTGACGGTATTCAATGTTCTAAGTTGTTGAAGAGAATTGTACAGAGTGTTAATTTGGGAATTCCTCTGCTTTATAATAAACTTTAGTTTTACTACTGGTATAGGTCTTACAAAAATGAGGTTAGGTTTCGTAGTGCCACGTTTTTAAAAGGGGAGACTGGAGCGAAGTTTTTAACTTCAGACCAATTTTCTATTTTGCCAGTTATCTGAACGATTTTAGAGAAATGCATGGCAGTTAAGTTGTTGAAATTTTTGGATACATTTTTTTTTGGTGAAAACCAATTTTTTTAAGAACTTGATTGAGTACGGAAGATGTGCGTCATAAATTTATTTCTGGTGTTTTTTGGTAGTTTAAATGATCGAAAACGAGTGAGTGGGGGCGTTTCGTGAAGGCTTTTGATATGGTCGATCATGCAATTCTGCTAAATAAGATGTATACTGTGGAATGCAGTTTGTTGTTTCCTTTACAGGTATCCTTCTTCCTGGCCAACAAACAAAACATCACGAAATTAAAACGTTTCTAGTAGTACATTTATTTTTTTTATGATTTTTTATTTGTGTGCTTTAGTTTTTCAATTCCAGATCAGGATTCTAGAAACACGACTTTTATTTATTGAAACAAATGCATTTATAATGAACTATTTGTTTGGTAAAAGTAAGTTATAGAGACCTCTCATGACTGTCTCATTATATTATTTTGGAAAAAAAACATAAATAAAATAACATAGTGAAAATAAATCAAACGAACTCAGTGATTCTCATTAAACACAGTAGGCTCTGTGTGAACACAAAGCTTTAATTCTCGATACAAAACTTTCTGCCTTACAATTTTTGAGTAATCAAGATTTATGTAATATTTTTTATATTACAGTAAATCAATAAAATACAATTTATTTTTCATGTAATTTACTGAAAAAAGGAAGAATTAAAATAAGATTAGTTTTGAACAAATTATAAGTAAAGATTTGTGACTTTCAATAGAACTATGACTTTAAAATTTAGTTTTTGGTCAAGATGAACATCTAAATGATATTTGTATTCTTAAATACTGTAATATAGCTTTGGACTGTTAAGTAATATTACTATATGATACCTTGTCACCAGTCCGTTCATGTAGACAGAACTTTTTTCTTTCTAACCGAACGGCTTACTAACCTATATAAGCGTAACTTATTATTCTATACTGAACACAATCTGAAACATTGCGTAATTAATGTAAATATAATGTGTGCCATTGTTAGTGGCCACATATTTAGCTTAGTCCTAAGCTGAAGAAGATAGGAGACTCGTAGTAGACAGATAAATTTTTTTTTATCTTAGTTTGAAGGCAAATTTGAGAATACGTTTTATACAAAAGCCATGCTGACAGCGAGTCTGCATTAATTGTTATAGTGTACGTTGCACATGTTAAGGTGCAGAGTGGTGAAATGTGTACTCATTCTGGATTTTAGATAGGATATTTAAAGCAAAAACGGATGCACACTATTCCTGCAACTTAAACGAATTAACTTTGAAATAATAGTACACAATCTGTGAGTCTGATTGACTATGTAGTTAAAGGATTGTCTGGATTTATACTTATGTAGATAGAATACGGTTTTAATGAGAAAATCATTACTTACATTTTTTTCGTAAATCAAACCCAGCCTTGAACTATAAACTGAGTAAAGTTATGATCGAATAAACAAGTAAATCTATAAAAATTGTAATTTCAAGTTCAAGGTAAAATTTGTGTTTAAATAAGAACTTCGTAGAGTGGAAAAAGTTTACTTTCTTCAGAGCGAAGTTGCTACCAGAATCGTTGCAGATGAAAAGAAGAACAATAAATATGTTTCTTCAACCTTCATTCAAGTTTGAAAACTAAACCAATTCCTTTAAAACTTTTATTAAAGAGTAGTGAACCAAGAAGACCACGAAATTTATAAAAGTTAAACAGAAACTGAGTAAATGAAAATAAAGTTATTAAACTTTACTTTTATGGGATTTTTATTGAACCAAATATTGATTGAACTAAATTAGCGGGGTAAATTAAATCATTCATTGTTACGTAAAAAATCGAAAGTTTTTGCAACTAAATTATTTATAATTCAGTTCTAGCTACTATAGTTAGATTATAGAAAGTTGGTTTAATATCTTCCCGACAGATATTTTCTTTACCAGTTTTCCTTAATGTAATCGATATAATCAAATCTAAACAATGAAAGCAACTTGTAAGCAATAAATTTAACGGTTTTCTGACGGGTAAGAGTATATTGGAAATATATAAATAAGTGAATTGTTGTACTACTTAATATAAAGTAAATCCTACGTTTGAGAATTGTAGGTAAAGATATGCAGATAAATGTATGATACTAAAATAGTTATTAGCAGACATAATTTTTATAAATGTATGGTTATTAAAGGATTTTTCTTTAGATCATTATATAGGCCTAGTTATTAGACAAACGATTTAAAAGAAACATTGAACTTCCATTCAAATTGTTTGATTTGCATTTCATAATCAAAAAAATTAAGATGGTACATTTTCCTGTTTAACTTTCATCCATATTTATTTGCATTACAACATTATTTGTATTTAGGCCTACTAATGTTTTCTTTTTGCGAAACGCACCTTTATGTAATATTACTTTATCTGATAATTTTGTAAATAATAGAAGGTCAAGGCTATAAAGTAAAGTACGATATTTTTAAATAAACTATTACAAACTCTAATGTAAAAACATTCCAAATATTATAGAATCAAAATGTTGAGAAACCAAAAAGTAGTTCATTTCCGTAATTTAATTCTAATAAATCCAATATTGTGTACTTGCCAAACTGCTTAACTATTAATATATTATAATTATAAAATAATAAGGTATTAAAGCAGTTTTAGATCTTACAAATAGGTCAACTATATGTTGACTTGTAATAGGAAAACCTTTCTCCTCATTCTTCAAAGGATTGCCGGTAATTGCATATTATCCTTTGTTAAAGTAAAAGGATTTCGTTTTACTCAGCAATATAATCTCATAGAAGAGATAAAGGGGATTTAGTATATAAGCAAGTCTAGGTTTATAGCATATATATAGAAGGAATTTGTTCGAACATTTTAAGTGGTTTAAGTAGACAGGTGATGAAGGCTATAAGAAGCAACAATAAAATATATATTTTAAATTAGTGTTATTAGTGGTGTGTTGTACAGATTAGAGGCAAATATTTATTTGTAAACTAAAATTAGGAACAAAGAAGTAGAGACAAATACATTTTTTTACAAATAAAAATGATAAACAGTAAATCTACAAAATACTACCACTTAATGTGATATAGCTGATTTTATAACTTGACCTACTGATAGTAAATAAACTGAACATTTTTGGTATTCTCCAAATTTAAAAATCATTTTTTATCTTTAAGGACAGTCAATTATTTATACCGACTAGAAGTTAGGCATATATTAAACTAACATAATTAAAACAAAAATATTTTTTTTTTTTTTTTTTTTTAAGTTAGTTAATTTTTTTTTTTTTTTTTTTTTTTTTTTTTTTTTTTTTTTGTCAAAGTATCCTTAATTATTACGAACGTTATAAAAGTATTAAAAAAAGGGCAAACTGATAATATTTCTTATTATACAAGCAATAAAGATTAATATTTATTTGATCATTCTCTTAAACTCTAAAGGAATACTTGATTAAACTAATGCTTACAAAATTAATATAATACAAATTAATTACATAAATTATTAACATTATCCTGCATATATAAATTAGTAATCTTTTAGTAAATATTTTCGTAAATCATTTTATAGAGATCTGATTAGTTATTTGTATAGAAGAAACAAGTTGATATAAATTTATACATTTCAGACATAATTCATTACATATTATATCTAAAATTCTATTTATATCTTCTTTATATTGAAGTATTTGGTAAATCTTTAAAATGCTTTAATGTTTCTTCACAACTGAGCAGTACATTAGATTTTTTTTATTGCACAATTTAAATTAAACGAAAATAAATATAAACGTCCAAATATCTATCAAGGAAGCAAGTTGTACAAAAAAGGTTCGAGACCTATTCCAGAACTGGATTCATCCTTTATGGACTCGTCTAGATATAGTTAGCCACGCCCCTCCTCCTACTACCGGTACTGCTTCTTATGTAAACTGTTATGTAATATGTTATGCAACATGTAATGTAACACGTTATGTAATATAAACCTACTCTTTTATTTCATTTTTTAATACTTTCAACAATTTGCATTAATAACTTGCAACTGGGTCAATACTGCTTAACTGAAACAATAAACAAAGTTTTACAAGAAATTAAATTCAAAGTAATTAAAGAAAACAGGACCAAATATGAGAAATTTAAAAAGAAATTCATTAATCTCAACAATGGATATAATAAATCTAACCAAATAAAATATTTTCACGAAAGAATAGGTAATCTTGCAGAAATTGATATCAACGATCAAGAATATGAACTATTAAGTAAAGGATTAAAACATAACATTCAAAATACCAACATAGAATAAGACATAGAACAAAATATAATAGATGTAGAAAATGCAATTTCATTGGTTCGTAAGGAAGACCAAGTTCACGCAAGACACCTGGTGGCAGAAATTATAAATTAAACTATAAAACAAAGAATAAATAATAAATCAAAAAATAACAAAGATGAAACTGTTATTAAATAATTAAATAAGAAAATAAAAAATAGCAACACTTTAGTTACAAAAGCAGATAAAGGAAACGCAATAGTGTTAATAAAAATAGAAGATTACATCAAGAAAACGGAATAATTTATAAACAAGACTTAATGCAAAAAAGAGAAGAAAGATAGAACTGAAACATACCAAAAAGAAATTTAAAATATTATAAAAAAATCACATAACCTATTGGACGAGAATGAATAGGTATTCATACATAAATATGAACACCAGCCTACCAATAATGAGAGCTCAAGTAAAAATCAATAAGAATAACTACCCAATTAGGCCTATAGTAAATTATACAATCGCACCAGCATACAAATTGGCAAAACATATAGCAAACGTCATTGGAAATATGGGATTGTTGAATAACAAATGTATAGGAAAAAACTCATTAGAAGAGGCACACAAATTAAAAGTACTTGAAATTTCAGAAGAACATAAAATAATTTCATTTGACATAGAGAACTTATATCCATCGATACCAATAAACGAAACATTAAACATTTTAGAGAGTTTGTTAAAAGAAAATGGTAGTAATACAGAACTAAATAAAGAAATTATGCAGGCTTTAACAATAATACTACAACAGAACCAATTTAAAGTTAATAACACTCTATGCAAGCCGAAAGATGGATTGGGTATAGGAAATCCATTATCTGCTATATTAAGTGAAATTTTTACTAAACATTTAGAAGAAAAATATATACAAATTATTTTGCAGAAACATTAATGCTTAGAATACTTCCGATATGTAGATGACTCACTACTAATAATAAAAGGAAGAATAAAAAAGCCAAAATAATAAAGGAGAACTAATTTTAGAAAAAAACAAATCAAATCCACGAAAATATTAAATTTACAATGGAAAAAGAAGAAAACAGAACGATTAATTTCTTGGACTTAAAAATAACCAGAAATAATAAACAACTAGAATTTTGAGTTTTTAGAAAGGACACATACACCGATAATATAATTAATGAACATTTAAACCACCCAATAGAACACAGAATGGCAGCTTTTCGATACATGATTAATAATAGATTATATAGTTTACCGTTAAAATGGAAAGCACACAAAGAAGAACTAAACACAATTTAAGATAGCTGAAAATAAAGGATACAAAAAGAGAATAATAAGAAAATGTATTCGTAAAATAAAATAAAATTTAAATAATAAGACCAAAGTCACAAAGAAACAAGAAAATATCTGTTCGAGATTTACCTTGACTGGAAAACAAACATACAAAATGAAACAATTTTTTGGAAAATTCAATGTTAAAACTGCTTTTAATACGAACAACACCATAAAGAGAAGATTAAGCAAGTCTATAGTAGAATGGGAAGCATACGACACATAAATGGAGTATATAAAATAAAGTGCAAATGTAACGCAACATATATAGACCAAACAGGAAGAAAACTAAAAACACGATTTAGGGAACATATTAGATCTTATAAATATGAAAAAAGAGATTCAAATTACGCAACACATCTATTAAATAAGGGTCATTTTCCATATGAAATGAGAGAATCAATGAAGCTCTTGCACCAAAGTAACAAAGGAAAAAGGTTAAATATAATGGAAAACATGGAAATTTTCAAACTAAAAATTAACGGAGAAAATATTATTAATGAACAAATTAACAGCCAATCAGAAATAACTTTCCAAAATCTGAAATTGTTGAAAATATTTTAATATTAAATAAAAGAGTAGGTTTATATTACATAACGTGTTACATAACATGTTGCATAATATATTACAAAATAGCAGGTTACGTAAGACGCAGTACCGGTAGTAAAAGAAGGGGCGTGGATAACTATATCTAGACGATTCCATAACGGATGAATGGAGTACTGAATAGGTCTCGATAATGGAGGAACTCCGAAACGCGTCGACAAACCGTAAAAAACGGTAGGATAGGAAGAAAATTTTATTAAAACTTATTTCATGGATCCTAGCAGATATAATTTGTATAATAAAACTGTATAACTTTAAAAATAATGATTTTATTTATGACATCCATAGTTTCATATGTCTGATGTTTCAAAAGCACCATTTTTGTAATACACCATTGATTAGGAATGTTTTTTGCGTACAAACCGTTTACATTATGTACAGCGTATAGTATAATATGATTCATAATATTTGTCAGATCTATGTGTAAGATGTGCCAGCTGATCATCTGTCTCATACTCGATATTTTACAAGGAATGCTTTTATGTCTTAAGATAGATTTTATACATTTGCTTCGTCTTTGAGGTGATCTTAAAGGAGGCTAAAGCAAATGAATCAATAAAATTTATCATTGATTTCTCAACTCTTGGATTTTTTATATTATTTACAATATAAATGACATAGTAACTTACCCTAGAAATTAGGAAAAGGCCATCTACTTGTTTTCGTCTTAGTTTAGTTATTAATTTACTATTAACAACAGTTAGACACAAACCTATGGAGTTATAATCGACTGTTATTGTGGGGTTCATAAAACATGATAAAAAGTGTGATTACTAATTTTTAGTTTTTTATTCCGCATAAAAGCTAATTTGTTCAAAATCCCGTCTTATTGCACATCTAGGTCACATTAGGAACCACCATGACCAATTTGAAGTTAATTCGTTTTGCCGTTTTTGAGAAATAGCGATGAATGAGTGAGTGGTATTTTGTTTTATATAGGCTACTTAAATATACATATGGGTTTAGCGTTTTAAAATAAATATTGCTCTTGTACATAATCTAGTTGTATATATTCTCCCTTGTTGTATATCTAAAATTGAAACAGTAAACTTAAGCAAGAAATAAGCTATAAATTTAAACTAAATCCGTAGCGTATGGATGGTTACAGTCCTCTAGGGAGACGAACGTGTGTCTGCTTACTTAGCATTCCATTTTATCGAATTATTTATCGCTCTAACTATTGTGGGCAGAGAACAATCAACTGTTGTTCTGAACATAATAAAGCATGTGTATTACTAAGTATAACTAAATGGTTCGAAACTATTAACACTAGGTCTTCGAATTGTACACACCTTAAACTGAAGAAAGAGAATGTTAAAAGTTTTTCCATGGTATGTTAAAGTATTTAAAAGAGTTTAAATAACAAGTAATGATTATTCTACCAATAAAGTTTACGGTGTTCTTATTGAAATCAATATTTTTTATAGTATATAAAAACTAAACTTTGTAGCACTTAAGATTTATTTAGTAATCTTATAAATAGAAATGAAATAAATAGTAATCTTATAAATAGTATTCTTAGAAATATGTATTACTTTTTTGACAAGGTATGAAGGCATCGATAAGACTACTATGAGTTACACATTTTTTTAAATTTTGTATTAGAACGTTTATAATTATTTGGAAATTGTTTTTAGAAATTTTAAAGTTATTCCTGTACACATATTTTAAGTTATCGCCATTTTGATTTTAGGTTTCGAAAAATATTGGTTATTTTTTAGGTTTTAATAATTTTTATAAAAATGTATTCAAAATTTCCAAAATTATTCCTTTAGTTATTTTTGAACAAAAACATTATTTGCGAAAAAAATCCTAATGGCAATCATGTGAGTAACTGGGTATTTTCGGACAGTTTTACTAAGTTTTTATTCCCATTATGCTAAATAATATGATTCTTACTATAATAATTTTTTTTTAATATTTGTATTATTTTATTAAGTTTTAATTTATTCGCCTCTTTAAGAAGTTAACACGTGTAAAAGTAACGCTTTCAAAATATTGTTTGTTATTTAGCACCACTTCCCTTGTTTATTTACTTCAGAAATAGTTACTTAAAACCTTTAAAAAATGTTCATTCTTCCTTTGTATAAGCACAGTAGTATGCAGTGCACTAAACTTGACTCAAAATATTACTTTACACTTTTAGCTTTGAAATAAATTGCATAACTTATTAGATAAACTATAAACTATTAAGATAGTATTTATTATAAATGCATAGTTTTTTATATTTCTATCAATACTTCTTTTTTCTATTTTGTTGCCAATACAAAATGGCAAAGTGAGTTTCTATGTCATTCTTTAAGTTCAACTTTATTACTTAACAAGATATAGATATACTACTGCTGTGTCTCCATTACATTTTTCTAAGAAGACGAGAAAACATTTTATGTAAGTAACTATAACATATTACACAATATTAATATATTTTGTTGCTTAATTTGTACATCATAGTCAAAAGCATAAGTTTATGTAATACACCATAAAAAAATGCTTGTTAAAACAAGTTATTGTTAGTTTGTCATCCTTTGATGTAAAAATAATAAATAGTTAAATTTATAAAAGCCAATATTTTTCACAGATCTTATTATGGTGGTTAAACGGATAATGACAATATATAAAACATGAACTGAGGAAGTAAAAGTGTTTGACTTAAAACTATTTAGATTCCTTAAAACGTTTTAAAAATACATTTTTGGGAACGTTTTTTATATTATCTCGCATCGTTCATTTTACTGAAAACATTGTTCATCACAGTATAATAACTTTTTAGTTTTGAAATTGAAACATTTTGCTGAATATCACATGTTGTTTCACTAACAACCATATAATATATTCTGAAGAATTATGTAAAGAGAAATGCGAAGTTTGAGAAGCCTTTGTATTTATTTCAAAATATTCTATACCATTTGGTATATTTATATTTTTTTCCAAAACAATTTCCAAACAAATATAGTAAGATAACATCACGTAGTGACATTTTTTTAATATTAAATTAGTTTTCTATAGAGCTTCATTGCACTTACATGTTTTCAAATATTTCAAATATTCATAAAATGTGGACAAATTGTTATCCAAATATAACTTTGTATCCTAATATTTGTAGAATACACAATTGCATTAATTAAACCAGGAAACAATGCGTATTAGAAATTAACCCCTTAGGGCTTAAGAGCAATTTTTGTGTATACACTTTTTATTATATACTGCGTTTTTTAAAGCAGATTAATTATTATTAACATTAACACCTGTGAACATATTTTTGTTATGAATATAATATTGACTATCCATTTCTTAATTTTTGCCGCAAAAATATATTTCAATGTATAATCCATAGAAATTTAGCTTACATTAAAACAAGCTGAAAAATAGTTTATAATTTATAATCTGCAATAATTTGATTTAAATTTCATAATAAAATAAATTATTGTTTTCATTCTAGATTTCATACATTTTATGTATACTATTTTAAGAATTAACAAACGAATATCATTCCGTAACATTCCTACTTCAGTTATTCTAGTTACAATTCAAAAAGCATATTTAATGTTTGTTTTCCCTGTTTAGATTATAATATTTAAATCAAACATCATAAGCAATTCTCTTTTCTTACTAAACAAAAAAGGAAAATTATTACATAATATTGACGCCAAATATTTCTCAAACGGAAATTGTAATTTTTTACATCTTATACAATCATTTATAAAATAATGTATTATATGAATAATGTGAACAATTTTTGGTATATCAAATTTAACCATCTACAATTGTTATTTCAAATAATTTAAATGTATACTAAATATATATATATGTATGTTTTTAAATTATACAATTTTGATGATTACAAAAACAAATTTATTTTTGTTACGTTACATTGACCGTATTTTTTACGGAATATTCATAACTTGTTGAGAGTTTGAGCGTAATACTTTAATATTATTGTAGTAATAAAAAATATAATTTAATTGTGAAAATTAAACGTAAATATTTAAAAATAAGTGCAACATTTTACAACCAATGATATTTTGTGAGATTAGTTTTAGCGTTATTGTCGGACGTGTCTTTAGTATGAATATGTAATATTGTTCCCCACTATTTATAGGTTATTGGGTTATTGGCCGGACAGTGACTTTAGCATTATTTTAATGAATTATAACAAATAACGACGATAACAAATCAAAAATAATAACATAAATTTAAGTGTTTATATTACTAGTTTTCGTAATCGTGTAAAATTAGAGTTAATAAAACTCTTATCAAAATAATAAGACATTTATTTTCGTATTTGTAGTAAGTTGCATTACATTGGTTAGTATATAAATTGATTCCATCCACAGACTTTCCTAAAATTGTTTCGTTATTGTTCTGGTAATATCGGGAAGGTATCAACACGGTTTCTTATAAAAATTTGTAAAATTGTTTTCAAAATAGCTACTAAATAAAAAAAAAATATATTATTGGCCCAAACTTCCATTGTAGAGGAAGAAGAAAACAGGGTTTTTAAATTTAAGAGAAATGGAAATGGGAAATAATTATTGATTTTGTTTAGTTAGGAAATATTTGTATTTATTTGTAGTAAAACTCAAAGATTAATTGACATCGGAGTAATTGGCAAACACCTATTTAAATTAATGAATGTTTTGTATAAGCATTCTTTACAATGCCGTATTACTAACGTCTCGTAATATTGATATGTAACCTCTAATAACTGAATATTTCCGGAAAATGGCGAATAAATTAAAGCTACATAATTTATACAAATTGAATCATGTTTACTATTTAAAATTAAAAAAAACTTTAACAAATTACGTGATATTTAACTTTATAAAAGATTTTTTATTAGTAAATATTATTAATTACATATGTTACATTTGTTCGGAAAATGTAAACACAGAGAGAATTTCACTTCATGTTCACCACAGATAACTCTTCCGCAACTATAGTAAGAATCTGAGATCCTCTTCTGTTTCCAATCACAAAACGAACAGTAGGTTTTTCTTCCTTTCTAAGGAACAACTTCATTACAAGTTTGGTTAGGTAACAGTTAAAAATTAAGTCATTACTTAAAACACTTAGGCTAACAACAGATGAGACACCGGTGTACGAGACACTGTCCGGTGTCCCAGCTTCTCGCGGGGAGAGACACCGTAGAGCCACAGAATCTGGTAGCGCGCTACTCAGTGTCTCATCTGTTGACACACATTTAATTGATAGTACATTTTTAGTGTCCCGTACACTAGTGTATCGTACACCGGTGTCTCGTCTGTTGTTAGCCTTAGCCTATTATATGGAAGTGCAATTATTTCTCTATTTGCTATGCTTTCCATTTTGAAGAAACGTCGTAAATAATAGTAACTACATCCTCCTTCTGTAGTATTTGATTATGATCGTTTGTATAAGAGTTAATTGTTGTTTGACGATTTTGGCACTATATTCTTTATTTAGTTTTAACAGTGTTATTTACTAAAGACAAATATAACAAGATTACCAGGAAAGTACTATTACTATTTCAGCTCACAAAAATTTCAGAACAATCTATAAACGGGGAAGAGTTACTTTTTAAAAAGATTAAAATTTTCTTTTCCATATTCTAGATTAATGATTATGTTTAGAAAACTAATTTAAAATCCCTGTGCTAAAATAAATTGAAAGAGCGACGAAGTGATTGTAATAGGTGTTTATGTCTAGAGGTTTTGATTTAATATTGATCACATTGATAACTAGTTTGCAAAAAGTACACTTGGAAGACAACAAAAAAATATGTTATTTGTGGGAATTTTAATATTTATTTTCTTATTAATATTGTACCCACAAAGAGAATGAGGGATTGCTAGGCTAGATATGATCTTAAATGGTACATATACTCTCCCACTAGAATACTGGGTTCTCTGCATTAGCGATAGATAACAGCTTTTCAAATATTTTTTATAAAAAAATATTTATTAAAATTGTACAATCGGGATTGCTGACTACTACCCAGAGGTGATACATACTTCTAATGTTCACCAATATTATCAAAATAAATTAGGGACTGTTAGCCTGGAAATATACATAATATTATTTTATAACACTTGTTAGTCGCCATTCCAAATATTGATAAATTGGATAATAATTGTATAACTTAACGTCTGATGAATTCCGGTATACAACATTATTGCAGAAGGTAAGTAATATTATAATTATAAATCATAATATAAGTAAATACTACATAGAATTTTGACTATCTCGACTAGATTAATAATCTCAATGATTTTTATATTTTTTTATTTCTTGACATTGCTTGACAATCGAAAAAAATAAGAGCACTAGGAAATTTAAACTGGTTTAATAATTTATTGATTTCTCGTATCAAGAAAAAAATGATAGTTTGATTGTAATAACTACTAATAGTCAAACATTTAAAACATGTTTTATAAATTGTGTAAACACAATTTTAGGACTTGTAGTTCTTCCAGGTAAAGCCTATGATGTGTTGAAACTGATCGATAGTAATGATGATATAGTAAAATTCATGGTCATTATATTTATTTTATTAATTCATAAATATATAATATAAGAGAATTTTGCAAGAGAAATATCTATTGGCGCCATTAATAAAGACATTGGTGGTGTTAGTTGACCCATCAGCTGTGTCAAATGTATTTGTTGACTTTTTCATTTATGACTTTGATAAACAGAACAGGTCACTTCAATTGGTGATACATAAAAGAGTATTAAAAGAAAATTTATTTTTGTGTCGCGTTTGTATGAAAAGATAATTATTTCACAATGATAAGTCCCACCTCGGCTGATAAAAAAAAATGTCCTTATGAACTCATCAACATCTTAAAATGTATTGAATGGTTCTCTTCTTTTCCTTCTTAATTTTAGCATGCAAAAATTCTTAATACCATTTGTTTAAAGGGGGGGGGGAAGTTATACCATTAATTAATTGCAGGAATAAGTCTCTTTTTCCAGTGTTCAGTAAAGTTTCTTAAATAAACGGAATAGAACTATTGAAGTATCGAGAGGGTTAATATACTTTGTTCAATCAACAATCAATAATGTACTATTATCGGTAATCTTATGGACATTTTATTTTAAAGTCTTTAAAAAAAGAGAAATGTTATGGTATTTTGTTCAATCTCTCCCAAGTTTTTGATTAAAGCAATTGATATTAAAGAAGTACCACTTCTGTTGTAAATATATTTTATACATAACAGAAGATAGCTTGTTACTGTTGCAAAGAGGCAGCAAGAACTAACACAGCTGAAAAATAGGCTCCCACAAGGATCACTTCTCGTAGCGGTACTATTTATAAGCTGATGCTAGACTGATTAATAAGGCCCACAGCGCATTAAATCCTTCAGAATAGTTTACCTTTAAAAACTGTTGTGTTAGACAGATAGTATTTACTAGATACTTTTACTCCTTGGAGAGGTTTTGTGTACTGCAGCCTGCCTTGAAATAATGGATGTGATCTCCTACTTAAAATTTAAACAAACTTGTTTAAGTTATATATATTTACAATTAACTGATATGTGTTTTATTAATTATAAAACATTTTTAGTTGTTTCCTTTTATCTTTGCTTTACTAAGTTGTATATGTTTATCTGTTTTAAAACTTTTATATTTTAATCTATTTTAATAATAATTGTAATATTTAAATAATTAATAATGTGTTTTATCAACTCTATTCTTCTGCAAAATTTATTTTAAATTGTATTTATATGTTATGATATTTATGTCTGTGAAAGTTATTTATTTTTATGTTCTTAGTGTAAATTTTTACTGTGAAGTAACTTATGAATAAAGTGAAGTGAATTAAAATTAAATATAAATTTATATTTTATAATTAATAGTAATTAATTTTGTTGTTGAGAAATTATAGTACATGTTGCCACGGGCAAAAACCCGAGACAAATGGGATAATTACTAGAATAATTAGGCCTAACATTAAAAGTTGTATATAGAAGCCAATAGGCCTAAATATGTAAATTGATAATTAGTAATAAGTAAAATAACACGTTATAAAGAGATATCAAAGGAAAATTGGGTGTAAGAAGGAAGTAAATAATTTAAAATAATTATTTTATAAATTGCAGGCTTAGCCAATATTAAAAGTAATAGTAGCCAAGCGGAGTGAATTATTCTAAGGGAAATCGACAGGATAATTCTTGTCAGGTTTTGTCGAATATTGTAAAACTCTGTCTGTTGCTATGCGCCGTGAAAGAATACAATGTAAAATTTTAATATATTTTCAAAAATAAAAATAGTAGGTTATTTTAAATGTAATGGGAAGAGGAGAAAAAGATGATAATAATCTAATCAACAGAATTGTGTTAATTAAGAAAATGAAAAAGTTATAGAGCAAAGACGTAGCAGAAAAAATGCTAAAATTCACAAATTTGAAAATTTCGAAAATCTAAATTGGGGATAAAATAAAGAATAAATAATTAATAATAATTAAATAACAATAAATTAATATAATTAAATATTTTAAAAGAAAAAGGCTCAAAAATAAACACATTAAAATAAATGACTAAATCGGGGGAAATAAGTTTCTACAGAAATGAATATGTATTAAATAAGATGTAGTATATATGTTTTTGTAATACACCATGTGAGAAAAGGGCATAAACCAAAAAGGGGGGTTGCCAAATCCAAAATTCGAGATACACATAGGATAGGCCACAGAACCGTGCCCGATGTGAAGATAGAAGAAAGAAGATCAGTTTTGGACGTTTGGGAACCAGACGAATAAGATAGAACCAAGAAAATTCGAATTTGGACCATTTTGAAGAATTTAAAATTCAAAATTAAGGAAAAACTAGCGAAGGCGATAACTGGAGAACCAGGAACCCTAGAACAACCACTCAAAGGAGGGAGAAAGCAGAAGATGGTCAGGAATCTAATGAGCTGCAGAAATCCAGAATCGGACTATGGGTTACAAAGTTAGAGCATTTTGAAAGTTTTGCATACAAAATTGAATTAAATCTTGTAAGAACCGGCAGTGTTTAAGTAAACAGTACGGAGCGAGCTTGGAGAGATGACGTCATGCAACCACCACCGAGACCAATACAATTACTTATTGCACGGAAAGTTAAATAATTAATTATCTACGAAACTAAAGTGGAGTAATTAAAATGAAGGCGTGGGAATTAAATTAAATAAATAAAAGAAAATTCTACAAGCTAGAAGGACCCTTTAAAGCACCAGAGAAGCGAAGTTGTCAAAAAGAAAAGAGTAAATCTCTTGACTTCGATTTCAAAAGTACACGGTAGAGGGAAGAAAAATTAAATTCAGTTGCGTATTGGTAGTCACCCGAGGACCACGTAAAAGTCTGAAGAATCAGCAGTAGGTCGGCGAATATCACCAACTCCGGTACAGTTGAGCGGGCCGTAATAAATCGCGATAATTTAAGGAAGAAGGATCCTAAGGGATTGAAGAAAGAAATCATTCTACATCAAAGAAGAGGAGAGATCCTGAGAGGAAGGAAGAAGAAGATCAAGGACTTCATTCCAAGGCCTAAACCACCGAGGAGGAAAGCTGCGATAAATCATCATTATTTGTGAGTAACAAATAACCAAGCTATATAAATTTTAAATAATATAAAAATAATCCAATAATAAATTTTAAAAATAAATAATATTAAAATTAACAGAAAATTCAGGGGAAAGTGTAAAAGTAAAATCATTCAGGAATATTCCCTATTCTCACAATGGCATAAAAGCGTTTCAAAATAAGTGGAAAAAATATCATATGTGTAAATATCTATACTATACTTGTTTGAAATTTTAATGACTTGAGAAAGGTAATTAATTTGTTTTTGTTTTTGAAATTAAAAAAGTTTAGTTTTCAAGTTTTCATTTCTTTTTATTTATAAATTAAATACCCTATACCATAAGTTAATCAGTGCTCTAAAATAAGATAGTGAATAAGGTTTATTATTTCTTGTGTGTGACCAAATAACTTCAAACGACACGACCCAGAGAGGGAGTCTGACTAGAGCTAGTATTTTTTATCTAAAGTGTATTTATTACAAACCAATCTTTTAAGATTTAGGAAAGTTAGCGTATTTCCTATTTCTTGTCCACGTATACGCGCAAAGTTATTAAGGGCAAACTCAGATTTAAAAATTTAAACGATTGCGTGTGCGGCGTGGCAAGTGGCGCCCAGAACGCGTTGGCTCGACGATATAAATAATTTAAAAAATTTAAAATATTTATAAATAGTCGAAAAAACGTACGGACAGTTATCACATTAGAGAATTAATTAACCGACCAATAATTAAATTAGTTGCACTAGAAAACAATAAATAAACAAATTTGAATAATGCCGGACCCACCGAAAAAGAATGAGGAGTCGGATATCCAAAAAATGATGAGGCTAATGGCGAGCGAAAGACAAGAACGGTTAGCCGAAAAACAAGAACGGTTAGCGAAAGAAAAAGAACGCGAGGAGAGGGAAATTGCCGAGAAACAAGAACGCGAGGCGAAAGAAAAAGAACGCGAGGAGAGGGAAGAGTTTGAAAGACAGGAGCGGTTAGCTGAAAAGAAAATTCGCGAAGAAAGGGAATTTGCCGAGAAACGAGAGCGGTTAGCGGAAAAGCAAGAACGCGAAGCGAAAGAGAGGGAGCGCGAAGAACGGGAGCGAAAAAATAGCGAGGAAATCTTAGCAGCGGTAGGCGGATTAAAAAACGATCTAAAAGAAAGTATCGAGTTAATCCACGGCCGAGTAGACCAATGCGAAGTGTAAATTACTGAAATTAAAGAGGATATAGATAGTTTAAAAATCTCGGATAGGGAGAATAAAGAGAAAATAGAAGAGAATAAAATTCAAGGAAAGAAAGTGGAACTATCCGTGAAAGTATTAGAGAAAAAAGTTAAAGACATTAGCGCGTCCCGAGGTATAGGCGGCGCAGAAAAAAGAGTAGTGTATGTTCATCCAAGTCCGGGGGAACAAATTAGATTACCTGAATTTTGGGGAAATGCGCGAGATAGCCCTATGAAATTTATTAAAGATATGGAAGAGCATTTTGCCGAAATCGACCCGAATTTGGAGGGGGAAGATAAATTAAAATTAATAGAAAAGCAAATTAGAGGTACAGTTCTTGATTGGTGGGGAATAGTAAAGCGGGGAAGTACCACCTATGAAGAGTTTAAGATTAAATTTATTGATAATTTTTGGGGGTATCAAGAGCAACAGATGCTCCGAAACCAAATCGAAAACGGGAGATACAACGATCGAGGATCGATGTCACGCGTCGAGTATTTTTGCAAAATGGTGAAAAAGGCGACATTCTTAGATCCCGCGATACCCGAAAAATTCGTAATTAATAGATTGTTGCGACATTTTGATTCAAGAATTCAAGTGGCGAGCGTGGGAAGACCGAGCGAGAGTTTCGAGGAAGCGATTGAGTTGTTAAGGGCGTTCGAAGCCATGGAGAATGACGGAAGGCCAAAAACGAGCGGGAACCCTGATAGGACACAGGCAAGAGCCACGGACTCATCTAACCTTCCTAGAAACCCTTACCAACGATCCTATGGTGATAGACCTAGCACAAGCCAACACCCAACACCCACAAAACCCAATCCTACCAATTCGAGTGTTCCTAAACCAAGTCCAAAAAACTAGGTTATAGGGTCCCGGAAAATAGGAAAATAGGCCAGGAACGGAAAATAGAATCGGATTCGGGAACCGAAGTCAAACAACAATCCAAATTAAATCCATCAAACGTAAAAAAGTATAGTAGGTTGCAAATAAAATTACAAAATATTTCTTTTGACATGAGGGAAGAGTTATTGGAAGAGCCGGGGGAATTAAACATAAAAACCGAACAAATATATTGTCCAACGATTGACGGTAAAATATTTAATAATTCCGTGGAAGTAGAAATAGATACCGGTGCCCAATGGTCGGTCATTCAAGAGGAATATTTAAAACAATTGAAGGCGAAAGGAAATAAATTCATGGAACTAACGGTAGCTAATGTAGAAGTCGTGACCGCGATAAAAGGAAGGAAACAAAAAATTGCGAAACAAATAATGTTACCATTCACCATAGCTAATAGGACAGTCCATGGGATATTTCTTATAGTGCCTAAATTAACCAAACCATTAATAATAGGATGCAATCTGTTGAATCAATGGAAAGCAAAAATAAATATGGAATATAAACATATAACTTTTGAAATTAAAGGGCAGGAAATTAAATTAAATTTTACAGAACCAGCGGTTCAAGGCGAAAGTAAAACCAAACTAATCAGGCAGCAGAACCGAGAAAAGTTAATAGGTTTAAATAAAATGAGATTGAGCAGCGCACAAAAGTTCACCAAAAACTATGAACGGGATTTGTTGAAAAATAAAATAATTAGGCAAATCGGAGGCTCAAATCTGTACCAGCGAGGTAATGGGGCTGATACATTATTCACTAACACCCGAGTGAAAAGTAAAAACCAGGGTAACGGACGAGACCAGACCGATTATGACAAAACCGAACGAGACAAAACCGAACGTGACAGACCGGAGGTGAAAAAACGGGAGAAGGGGTTGAGTGTTAATAAGAATACAAATTTAAAAAATGGGTCCCTAGCGAAAAGGACGCAGGACCGCCAATATAAATTTGAAGGCGATAGGTTGAAAAAGATACCGAGTCTTAAACAGTTAACTACGTTGGAAAAAGTACGAGTTGACACAAAATTAACACGAGAGAGCCGGAATGTAGGGCAATCGCAAGGCGAGCCTGAGCTAACAAAGTTAGAAAACGATCAATTAATAAAAACAAGCCAAAGTAAGAAATATAAATTCAAAAATAATAAAATACAAGCCAGCCAAAATGGAGTAAAATTAAACAAAATGAAAGATATAATTAAAACTAATAAACTGCAGGAAAAATTGTTTGGAGCCAACAAGATTGGAAACAAGCCGAGAGTCAAACTAAAAGCAAGGAGGGATGTCAGTATCGGAAAAACCGGAATTAGGAAGAAAGGGAGATTAGGACGTCGATTCAGATCGAAATTACGAAAATTAATATGTAAAAATTGTATATATTATAAATGTGTTAGAATATAGATGTTTTAAAAGTAAAAGTTTAGCCTAAGTAGGAAATTCAATAGAAATAAAATCCTACAGATTAAATACAAGCAGCGGACAATGTAAACAAACCATTCGAGCGAGAGGAAAACTAACCTGGGGAGCACAACAGATGATTGAGGAAGGTCAACAAACTCTGCGTACAAAAATCGATACCAGCTGACCGTAAGGAGGGATCAATATGTTTACTCGTAGCAAGGCCTAATAATTAGAAATATTTTTTAGCCATTGTGAGAGTTTAACAGTAAAAAGA
This sequence comes from Philaenus spumarius, assembly GCA_018207615.1. NCBI lineage: Eukaryota > Metazoa > Arthropoda > Insecta > Hemiptera > Aphrophoridae > Philaenus > Philaenus spumarius. The sequence continues at coordinate 277,102 of JAGFPH010001393.1, forward strand.
GAGGTTTTAGCCCTGGGGTTCCCTTAAGTAAAACTTGGTTGTTTGTTACATTTTATATATAATTAATAATTAGTAAGTAATCATAATATAATAATTAATAATTGTGTTTCAGCAGATGTGGACACCTATTTGAAAATATATATGTTGTTTATGTAATATGTAAATGAATGTATTTAGCTAGGAGAAAATACAAATGGGATAAGTGATCTTACCAAAAGTAAGTGATAAAATAATAAAATAAATGTTAGAATAAGTTTGTATACAATATAAAATTAGAATATCAGGAAACATTGAAAAACAGATTTTCCACACCAAAAGCCTAAGTAAAATCAGTTTTTAAATGGGGGGAATGTTGCCACGGGCAAAAACCCGAGACAAATGGG
>JAGFPH010001393.1:277584-291146 GCA_018207615.1 Philaenus spumarius
CCATTAATAAGAAGCACAACCAGACATTATAATAGAGGGAAAGAGATCTTTTTTATTGAAGAAAAAAGTAGAATAGTTATTTTACACAACCAGAACAATTAATGATCAAAAAAAGGAGAAAAAGAAATTTAACAAAACAATTAACATATGTTTTTTAATATAAGGTTTATAATTGGTCTCTTGATCATTTTGTAATATATATCCGGATTACAAACAAATGCAATAACAATATTCTTAAAATTCCACGTTGAGTTTGAGGCAAGTGCTGCTTACCAAAAACATGTTAGAGGAAATAAATTTAAAACTTGGAAACAATATAAAAACGTAGTTTTATTAAAATTATTCATGACACTCTTTCTATTTAAGTTATGGCAGTTGGAATGTTTGATATAAAATTTGTTAAAATACATATTTTTTTATCATATACTGAGAAAGCGCAAAGTAAATTTCTTCTCATCACTTTTCACAAGACAATTTCCCTTCAAAGTAATTAATTGTAAATATAAATCGTAATATAAAAACGATAAAAATATAACTAGAAGTATGGAACAAAGCATGTTTTAAATAATGAACTGTTACAATACAAATCTTGCAATTCCAATCAAATATCTTAAGTTTTTTTACGTATACAAATAAATGTATTTTAATAATTGGTAAATATTTAATAACAATTTAATTTGAAAGTAAATAAAAAAAGCTTTGAATAGTTAAAATATATACAAATGAGTCCATAATTAACTTATAAGTTAACCTTTAAGTAACCATTATCCATAATGTCTGGTTCTTTTGGGAATGTTAAGAGTATACAACACAATCACGATTATAATACCAATGTTATAAAAACAACAAACAAAAAACCAGTTGTATTGATAAACAATTATAAATATCATAAATTATTAATGCCAGACATTGTACAAATCGCAAAAAAAGTAGAAACGAGTTTATATTATCTCTCATGTTATAGTTTTTATTGAGTAAAATATCATAAACATTATCTACTTTCCAGAGTGTAATTACATAATTCTTACGACAAACTGTTGAGCTAAAATAAATACTGTGCTATATTATAGTACTAATGGTAGCACCTTAAGGTTGAATCTCAAACATTTTCTAGAAAAAAGATACCTAATGTTCGGTTATTAGTTCAAAGCAGGTAGTTGCCAAAATTGTGTTACACTTACCACCATCCATCCGTATAAACATTTAAACACACCTCACATATATTATAACATTTCTAAACATTTCGACTTTATTTCTATTCCTGTAATAGTAGACATTTAAGTTATCAACTCGTTATTATAGTGCGTTTACTCATGTGTTAACATTACAACTTGCGTTCATTTTTTTAATAACATTTTTTGTAAACATATTTTTTGTTTTTACTTAATGTTGTGTATAACTTTAATTTAAATAACGTGATTTTAGTAATCATTTGTGATCTTTAAAATCCATTAGTTACTAATTCATAAAACAACAAATTTTTCCAGGAGATAGCATCTTATGTAAACTTGTTCTTGTTAGCGCAATATTATAATATATATTTGCACCCAAAGTATTTTGTTGTATCCCAAAGATTTAGCTTAAGTCAAGGAAAACGGAATTTATTAAAAAGAAAATATCAAGTAACAAAGACACTGTCCGCTTGTATAGCCTACATCTTGGAAGATATTACATCAAGTGAATATAAAGAAGCTTTATATCCGTAATTAGTAAGATAACTATATTCGCGTTTTATCTTTAGATAAAGTTTCTGACTTTTATGAATGTTCTAAAATAATACTGCCTTTATTATAATTTGTTTAATATAGTACATTTATAAACTGAAATTAGATATTTAGTAGTATTTATCATGCTAGCTTGCAATAAGGTTAAATTGCACCAAAAACATTAACAATAATTTAATAGGAACTATGTGTTTATACCCTTTGTACAGACATTTATATAGATTATTCTTTACTGGAATTAAAATAAATTAATTTATAAAGCTAACAGACAATTTAAAATGAAATTTAAGCTAAAAAAACAAATACACATTTTGACTAAACTTACAAACCTATTGGTAATTTATTTGCCAATAGTAAATAATTTATATATTTGTTGCGTACCAATAAAAAATATATAGTGTAGTGGAAAAATACCTAAAAAAATAATTTTAAAAATTATAGATTTGAAAGTGTAATAATACTTATATGTAGTCTGTTTTTTTGCAAAAGTAATGTAGTGACTAATACTCAAACGTTTAAATTGTATTCAAGAATAAAGGCACTATCGTATTTTAATGTTGCTTTTGTAAATAAATTTAGATAAAATGATACAAAAATAAATTAAATTACAGTAATTATGTAGACTTCATGATAGCCTACTTAGTTTAAATAAATAATTTGTAATCGTCATCTTACTTATTAAGCCTATTAAATGTATAAATACCAAACTAAGTTTAACGTTGGTACAACCTCATTACCGCAACTAAAATAGTTTGGGTTTTGTGTTCTTACCTTGTTGTGGCTATATTATATCAATTATTTTCTTAGTAAGAAAAGATATTTAATTAAACAGGTTTTTAGTGTTAGAATTTATTTAAATCTCTAAAAATGTTAAACATTGTATAATCTACAAACGTAAAATATTTTTTTTTATAATACAAGAAGGGACTTTTGGAAAGAATTATTGCAATAAAAGTCTGTGTGGTGTAAAGTTTGCCTAAAGGGATTATTACTTTCAATACATTAAATTACGTTAAAAAGTTTGCATTTTATTATATGAAATTAGGATGCCAACATGTTAATAAATTAAAATTGCTTAGTTAGATCTAGTTAAGGGAACACAAACAATAAAGGTACACCCCATTATTATTATTATAAATAATATGAAGCTAAAGCAAAGGGTTTTTAAATACTTTGACAAAAATCGAAAAGAAGTTGTGTATAATAATTAAAATGTATTGATTTGTAGTATGCTAGGTAATATTTGTTATGTTAAAACTAAAATATGTACACATAAAATTAAGAGAAAACAGATTTTGGGGCAGCTCTACATGAATACTTATCCTAATCATTTATCTACAAATTTTCATTTTATAAAACAAATACATGATAATTTATTTATTATATCTTATTATATTAGGTCTTCATAATATGCCTGAAAAATAATGTTGATTTGAAACTTGTACATTTTACTTTCTATATAGTTGGTTCTCTATTCCCGAATTTCGCATTACCTACCTCTTCGGAAATGCAATGGTTTGGTAATGTATTATATTTAATTTAATTTTAGTTTACCAAACCAAAAAATAATAAATTTTTCTACTATAGATTATAAATTACGTTTAAAGCAAAACTGACAAGTACGATAAAAGTTTTATACGTTTCATGTTTGTTTATTCAGTTACAACATTCTAATACATTTTAATCTTGTGCTAACATAATATTCGTCATTCATGATATCGTACATAACATAGAAATAAACCACTGTCACTTTAAAAAAAAAAAATATATAAAATAATAAATAAATGTAAACAACGATTAATTATTATTTATTCTTATGAGTTTCATAAATTATGTTACAGCCTAAAATAATTCTTTGTATAAGAAATTAATTACGAAACAAAATAAATATTTATAACTTTTGTACCAAACTGGTACTTTATAATTTGTTAATTAATATTTCAATAATTTTAACCAAATATCACATTTGAATTCAAGCGAACGCTTGGCTGCACATTGAACCTTATTAGTGTGATGTTATTTTATACTTTGTGTCATTGATCATAACGTATGTAAAGTTAGCTAATAAAACAAATTCAAAACAAATATTTGCAATAGAAATAAGATTTTCATTATTTCTTAAAAAATATAATTTTCTGTTAAAATATACTCTATAATGATAAACATGTTAGTTATTCAATTGACAATAAACCCAACAAAAGGATTAACTTAATGGAACAAACAAGTTCAAAACAAAGACTACCGTTGATTTACAGTGGTAGAGTTTCATAACCGGGCTTATATATATGTCAGAAAAAAATAAAATAGGTCACTACAAAGGTTTAAATTAGCAGTTATGATTGTAAAAAAAATAAAAATAAATGTTTCGTGTACTGTTAAATAACGCATAACCAGTCGATATCCGGGAGTCGTAAGATGCGCATCTACATACTTGGTTTTTTAAATGTGTTGTGTGTTATGTGTAGTGTAGCTTGTGTATGTGTATTTAAAGTTTTGACGACCTCCATGTATAGAAGGACTTTCTCATGATGAGATACATTGTCAAAACGCGTCAAAAACTTTAAACAAGTTTTAAACTAAGAGGTTCACGGGAGGAAAATAGAAAGTATTGTACTTTATTATACAAATATATAGTTACGAGCTAATGTGTACTATATATTCTCAAGTTCATAAATAGTTTTTCATAGGTGTTTAGATCTGGTAGAATTTTAGAGCGTTAAGTAAATTAATTATTAATAATAATCATTTAAGAGATATCGGGCATATTCAGGACTGAAATTTAAATAGTTTATTTGACTTTACATTTTCTATAAAACTTTAAAGTTAGTATACAGAGAACCAATTTGTTTAAATATAAACAAAGACATTTGTTATACATTTTAATGTAAACATTTTGAAAATCTATAATATTTAAGTTAATTATATATAAAAATGTGCCAAGGTAATGTTTATAAGTGTAGTAGTTAAACTCTTGTAGGATATGAGTGTTTGTTTTATCGAGGATTTTCTAAGGCTAATAAAAGTAATATGTATATGTATACATATGTAAGTTAAATGTATACGTATAAAAAATAATAAATTTTATAAATAAGAAACTGTAAAATTTATATGATAATTAAAATTGTGTTTATTCTTTATATATATATACGATTTTTAAAATATCTGTAACTCTAATAATTCATTATTCGCCTGTTTACCCTTCCATTATCATTATCTTCTGTTAAACACTTCTCCACTCCCCTCTGTGGTATAGAAGGGGACGAAACATTAAATATTCATAAGCGTGTTAACAATTTGATCTTACGAGTTAGACTGTTTCCCGTTTTATGAAATGAATTTTAAAACTAAACTTAGTAACAAAATTCTTTACTCGTTATCAAACTATTACATGGCTCTTATGAAGTAAAGTCTTTGCCTGTATATATTATCTTGTTACCTCTTCTAAAAATAACTAAAACAACATTTAAGATCGTAAAATAATTCGATCAGCAAATATTCTCTTTGACTATAAAGGCAAATGTATTTATTTATTAATTTGCTTGTTAATTGTAGGTTATGTTTTAAAGTTATTTACGAAATTATATTCTATTGGAAGAACTTTCCTTTATTTTTATTACATATAATATAGTCTCACCTGATTTTCTAAAAAGAAAAAATCTTTATACAAATAATTATTACAGTTTTAGTAAAACTTTATTTATATTTGTTTTGATCATCTGTAACTTTAGACAAAAAATTCTAACTATTTGCGGTAAAATACTTTACTATACTTTTTTCAATAACAAAGTAAAACTCTCTATATGGACCCGCACTCTTTATTGGGATCCAATCGTTTTAACATCTTTTATCTTAACTCGAGGAAAGCCTGTAAATAAATTTCCTTATAAGTTGATCTAGACATAATAATATTATGTTAATAAAAAAGATAGTAACTTTAAACCAAAATGGTTTAAATGTATATAAATAGCACAAGGATTTTAATAATTTAGAAAATGTAGGTCTTTATATTATATAACACTCACATTTTGTGTCAAGATAGTATCATGGTTAAACATTAATATTATTTTGCAACCAAATATATAGTATTTGTATTTATACATTTTTAACAACAATTTTACTATAACAACTTAAATAATATGCCTTGGCACAAAGTTAAAACAAATTTTACATTATTGCTTATAACATACACTTGTAAATTAAAAGTTTCATTGTATTTTAGTATGCAACCAGTTATATTAAAACATCCATTTATTTAAAAGTTAACAACAATTGTATATGCAATTATTACAAAAGCTTTACCACTAAATTGTTTACGTACATTAAATACCATCCCCTACGAATAAATACGAACTGGATTTACTAAATGTTAAATTTTAAATTTATTTACTAAGATTTTATAGATATTCAGTTAATACAAACAATAAACAATAAAAACCTTTTGCTATCTATGTATGGATTCCCTACAGTTAATATAATATTTACTTCGTAGCTTTCGTATTATAAAGCTTGTAGTTCCAATGCTATAATATTTCATTTAATGCTAATATTAATAATTATATTTAGTAAATGCAAGTACATAACCTAGTTAAATGTATATAACAAATTAATTGTAGAATATTTTTATTTACATAAGTAATATTTTTGTATTTTTTAATTTGAAATGAGTGACAAGGTTTCTATTTCAATCCCAATAGTGATGTTTTAGTTTTTATTTAGAATATAGTACTAAGCCTAAAGTCTTAAATGTATCTTGCTTTTACTATTTTTTAAAGATACAAATAACTGTATTATTTTATATTAAAAGTTATTAATTCAATATCCTTTTATTGTATGTCTAACAAATAGTTATAATTTAAAAAAATATAATATGTTCTATTACCAAACATATGTACAAACAAAATATATTCAAAGTAATTAATATTAGTACTTTATGAATGTTTAAGCTAAATATTTTTTTTATTTTTAAACTCAATTATGTTAGAAAGTAAATAATTTATTGATTATTTACATATTTACTTTGTAGAAATGTTTGAATATTAGCTTTCCTTAAATTAAATTTTTGCACATTTTAGCGTGCACTATGTTTTACATTGAGGAATAGAGTAAATCCATATATAACCTTTACTTTGTTTATTCGGATACAATTTGAAAAACGGATTAAATATTCGTTTTTGTTCTTTAATTTATTTCATGGAAATCAAACACTGTATACAATATAATTTCCTTGTTTTCCTGAAGGGCATGAACAGCATCAATATTCTATTTCGTTCAATATCAGTAAGACTGTAAAAGTAAATCTGATTTTCTCTCAGCTTCTCCGTGTATAATTTAAAATCTTCATTTATATATTTTATGCAGAAAGTCAATACCAGCTGTCCAAGTAGGGTTACAAATGTATTGCATAAAAACATACAATAATTAAAAATAATAAAATATCAATTATAATAAACTCATTTATTTTAGCAAGTTAAAATGAGCTGTCGTATAATAAATTAATAATATAAAACAATATCATTAAGAAATTTAAAAAAAAAATAATTTGCAAACTTTTTTAAAAAAGAATTGCTTATCTAGTCTAATGCACTGTAATTGTGTATACAGCTTAGATGGCCAAATAATATATAGCCTACTTAAAATAATTCTCATTTAAACTAAATGTGTAAGGAAATCTGTAGGACGACCATTAATTGATATTTTTCATTAAATCAACAGAAACTCGTATAAAATGCAACAGTTTTAAAGTTTATTTTTTAGTTAATAATATAGTCTCTTTCCTAGAACTGGCATGGTTAAAGATAAAATTGAAAAGCCAGTTTTTAGCGTTTTGCAAGCATATTTTTAAAAATTAGCCAAAAATAGTAAATTAACCCGAATCCAAATTTGTTCCGTAATTTTTAGAAACACTTTTTTGTAGAATTCAATATGCCACTAAAAATTATTTTCTTTTGAAATTGTAAAAGTAATTATCTTAGAAAGCAAGAAATATTCAGAAACGAAAGGGGAAAAACAACTATATGCCTATATAAAAAATGTAAAACATGTTTGTAATTTTTTTCAATATACAAAAAAGTTTTATAATTTAGTTCTAAATAGAAATATATAAAAGTATATTTCAATATCACAATTTTTTAGTTCAAAATAACACTTTGAACGTTTTTACTACATAACCTGCAAATCATGACTAATTTCAAAGTGACTAGGCCTATACATGTTTTACTTCAAACAATGTTTTTTTTATAAAAAAAAATGAGAATGAAATGTATAATCCATAGAATTCTACCCGGTTTCAAATAACTTTACATTTTATAAAGAAAAATCTAAAATATCAAATCGGAAGTTTAACGTAAAACCTTATTTCTAGGGTATGTTATTTCTTCACTTACCGTTTTATTAGAACACTGTTATAAGCCTAATTTTACTCAAACAAAATCTAAACTTTTTTATTTATAAGTAAAACACAACATAACACTATTTTATAAACTATAAACACTTTCAATTCAATAAAATATCAATAAAACTTACAGTGAACGCTTTGAGATCAGAGTGTAAAATGGTCATGGTGGGAATTCGGTTATAGAACGCTTCATTTACAATAAATCTGTGCCAACTGAATATCACATAAATTATTTGAACTGAACATACAATAAAACGTTGGAACTTTCTCTTTAAAACCATATATTAAACATCTTATGAATTTTACTGTCAGAAATCGATTTAAAAAATGCTTGCTTATTGGCCGAATCTTTAACCAATGACGAGCCTTTATTATAAATTCGATATCTCGAAAAAAATATAGCCACACCTGATATACAAAAACTACTTGAAAGATAAAAGTCTGATGAATCCAATGCTGTGATGATCTTTGTGATAATTGACAACTATGAGGAGTTGAATACCGTTGAAAATAACGAAGTTTTACGTTCTTAACGTCGCGATTTCGCACCGAGAACCACTGTTTGACATTCTACAATTTTGAAACATTAATTACGTACGTAAATGTACGTTTCAAGCAAAATTTTTAAATACAAAAATTATAGTTTAATTTATTACCTTTCTAACGGTACCGGTTTTATTACGATTGGATGATTTTAAGTATATTGCATAATCGAATATGCAAATTGATGCTATTTTTACAGCGGGTTGCATTTGCGCCCGAGAGACTGCAGTCAAGACTACAGGCTGCTACATTAAGGGTTAAAAGATAGTTAAATAATATAATTTTATACATAAAGTTTACAAATAACGGCAAATAAAAACATTATTTACTGTATAATAATCAAATAATAAGCAATAGTAAACACAAGTAATCACAAATTGAGCTATACAAGAACGTGAATGAATAAATTAAAAAAAGGCAACCAATTAAAAACAGCAAACACTTAAATTGTATCAGGAAATTTAAACCTCTAGAGAACATCCATGGTCAAAGAATTTATCAAACAGAGTAAAACAACCTGCAATTTATTAAATCAACCGAAATCCACTTGGGTGGAGCGTATTGGAAATCACATTTCAATGACTTTGCAGAATGTAGACATATTAAACATTTAGAATTTAACTTTAGTTTTGCATTTAGATGAATTAAAAGTACCTGTATTCATAGTTACATAAAAAATGAGGTAAAATAAAGGCGTGTTAAGGAATTAACACACAGGCGGCCTAGTTTGGAGGACCTGCAACGGTTTTCGTACGTAAATACTACGATACTACAGCATTACATAACTGTGATACATGTAGTTAAGCATGGTTATTAAATCTAGTGAATCTCATTATTCGAAAAGTTAAACCTTATTCTCAGCACTATTGCAATTTTAGCAAATAAATTGAAAAAACATGAAATAAAAAAGAGTATTTTTTCTGACATGAGATGATTTTATTAATATCAGAATGGTCGTACTTGCCATAATTACGTATTTCAATATAATCAATAATAATCTTCTTCTGAAACTTATTAATAATAATAGTATTTGTAGTTTCCTACAAATAAAATTTATTGATGCATATGCGTTATTAATCAATTTGTAGAGGTTCCAGAGATTGATTACATTTGGGACTTTTGCTTATATTTTTATTTAAAAAAGCTAAGGGATTTTCTTATAATTATACTACATTTGAAAAAAAATTAAACAGCACCGAGTACCTTTGAGAATTAAGTTAAAAGTTCCACATTCAAGTAGTAATATGTGTTGTATACATACTGTCACGCCGCACACGCGCTATTCGTAAGCTGTCGTGCTCAAAGGGTTTCGGTTTAATCCCCTTTTTGGTTTATGCCCCCTTCTCACATGGTATCTTACATAAACATATATATTACACCTTATTTCATATATATTTATTACTATATAACCTTTTTTCCTTCGATTTAATTAGTTATTTTAGTTTGTATATTTTTGAGCCTTTTCCTTCAAAAATATTTAATTAGGTTAATTTATTTTTATTTAATTATTATTAATTTATTATCCTTTACTTTATCCCTCATTTAGGCCTTTGAATTATTTTAATTTGTCGATTTTAGCACTTTTCACCTAAGTCTTTGCTCTATAACTTTGTAATTATTTTAATTAAAACAATTCGGTTAGTTAGATTATTATTGTCTTCTTCTCCTCTATACATTTCATTAAAAAGAATTACTATTTTTATATTTTAAAAAACTTTAAACATTTAACATAGCCTCTTATGGCGCATGGCAACAGTACAGAGTTCTGCAACATTCGACAAAACTTGACAAGAATTATCCTGTCGATTTCTCTTAGAATAATTCACTGAGCTTTTCTTCTATTACGTTTAACCTTGACTAGGCCTGCAATTTACAATATAATTATTTTAACTTACTTCCTTTCTTTTTACATACATTTTTTCTTGTGATATCTATTTACAAATTGTTATTTTACTTATTCCTAACTCTACATTTGCATATTTAGGCCCATTGGCTTCTATATCTAACTTTTATTGTTAGGCCTAATTACCCTAGTAATTAGCCCATTTGTGTCGGGTTATTGCCCGTGGCAATACGTACACACAAAAAAATATTGAAAAATGTTACACATTTTTAATATAATGAAAGTGGAAGCAAAAACTTTTTAAAATACTTGGATTTTTCAAGCCATACCTTAGAGAATATAAAATAATGTTTTTAACAGAATAACATAAGTTAAACATATAACACACAAAACACCTAGTTTTTTTAAGAAAACACATTATTTAAAAGACATAAACCTTGCCCGTTCGACAGCAGCGACATTTATCTAATTAACAGCAATTAACAATAAAATGTATGCTTAGGACAAACCAGGCGATCTGTTTAAAATTGTTTCAAAGAACTCATGTCTTTAATATTAAACTTAACGTATAAATATTTTATATTATACTATGCAAAATAGAAAGATAAATACAGTGCATCTAACCACAAAACAACCTATTATATCACAACAAGAAAGAACTTAAAGTGAAATAAAATAATTATATGTATATAAATCCAACCCCAACAACATGCTCAAAAACTAATAACAATAATATTATGTAATCATTTGAACTTAATAAATCATATAGAAGATGAACCACCATCCCCCAGTACTTTGAATAGTAAATGAAACTCTCTCCTTAATGCTATTACCTAGAGATAGTAATATACACTATACAAATAATAAGTGCTTAATGTAATTTCTTCCAGTACAATATAAGGCAATAAAGACAATATATGACGGTTGTAGATTTAAATTTGTATGTGAGTTTGTGTTTGCGTTCTTTTAAATTTATTGATAAATATGTGTTGATGACTGAATACAACTTCAAAATTGGTTGTTTGTAAATAAGCCAATAATTACAAAAAGAAGAACTGAATAAAAATTGTACGATATCTTAGGTGTAATTCAATTAATAATATAACTATATGCTAGAAAAGAAGTATTACATAGTATTACAAGTATTATAACATAGGTTTAGTTAAAATTCATTATTTTTTACTTTAGTTATATCAAGTATAATAATGACTTCTTCCTCAAGTAACAGATAAATTATGTGTGATATGATTTTTTAAAACGATTTTTAAAGCAGACTATATTTTTTAAATAAAAGTTTAAAAATTGTTAAGTTGTCACATATCGTAGTTGGACGAAAAATAAAATTACTCTCATTCAAGCCATAGCTGTTTATTATATATATATCCTTAAAGTTTAAACAATGCATAAGTTATGTATTTAAAAAAAAAAATAACTACTGAGTTCTTATTAAAGTCGCCTTCTTGTTAAAATAATACTTTACTAAGATATTATGATGTTTGCATAGTAAAATTAGCATAACTACCAGGGGTTATGTTTGGAAGTGGTTTTGCTTCTGTTTTTAACAATATTTATTACATTACCTGATTGCATTGCAAATTAGTAGATTTGTAGTAGTAAAGTGCACAATATGACATTACACTCAAGAATCATAATTACGTTGCATTTTACTTAGATATAGATTAACAACGTAATGGTAAATGGCACTAAGTGTGGTATAATGAGATATTAAGTTCTCTTCAGAACTTATTATTATTATAATAATTATTCTAATTGGGCAACAATAATTATTATGAGGCAATATATGTCAACTGTCATCTTGTAATGTAGCAGTAAATGTAGTTGTAACTTTCTCAGATTGTATTGATTTGTTTAATCTTAGCAGAATCAAATATCACAACATAAACGAATAAAGTATTTGTAGTACAATAATATATAATAATATTTTTTTTTTCATATTAGAAACTGTTTTGAAATTAATACTAATTCGATAATATATATAAGACCAATCTACCAAAGTAATTTAATAATGTGTTTCGATTTATCTAACAAAAACGTAAACTCTAGTATAAGTATACACAACGATGTGAAATGCAAAATAAGAAAATCAATTATGTGTATAAAAATGCATGTGTTAAAATAAGTATGCTTTTTGCACTACAAACTTTGTAAAACCTACATATATATATATATATATATATTGCAGTTGAACAGTTATCATATTGGTCAACGGGTAAACAGTAATTATGAAACAACCTTGAAACAGGCAATTGTATTAATTTTGTTTTTATTAACAGTCTTTTTTTAAATATTAATAAAAGAAGACATTTTTTGATTAATCAGAGGGTTCGAAATCGAAACGAGGGTTTAGAACCCTGAACCCTCCGATGATGGTAACTTGGTTACCGAAATTTACATTAGGAAACTAGAATAACTATATTAATAAATGTGTTTAAATTTATTTGTGTAGTTTTATTCACCGAACTTGTGGTTGGGGCTTTAGTGTTTCTACTTAATTTTCTTTCAAAATATTGTGGTCGGCCAGATTAGTATACAACAAACATTGCATAGCCTAATGTTTCTCAATGTTACACATAATAAATATGTATTATTATACAGCAATAATTGTATTTTATCGACATTTATTTTGTATATTCTGTTCACGATACTGAATATAATTTGAAGACAAGGTGCTAACTACAACTTGTGAACCTCCTTTTTAATGCATCTGTGAGTAACGATAACGCATTTTGTCGACATGCAGTCTCGTCGCGGTGACAGCCACAGTCCGCATGTTGTCAGAACGGGTAGTAGCCAAAAACCGTCCATAATGTGGGCTGCACTGCCAACTAAAGCCCGGACGCACAGTAGTTAATTGACTAAGAAATAAATGTAAAAAGAAAAATTTTCAGTGTGGGTATAGGTCATATGGTAAGACGACAGACAATAAACTGTAGTATTTACAAAACAAAGTAATCTACTAATCTTTAAGAATTTCATTTTCAACTATTTTCATAAGTTTGTAGAATCTAAAAGTTACATTTTTATAAAAATCCTTAAC
>JAGFPH010001394.1:976-22332 GCA_018207615.1 Philaenus spumarius
GTAACGACTATGTTAAGTCTCGAGTTAATATGTTTTGTCGTTTTTGAGAAATAGTGATGAATAGTGAGTCGGTGGCATTTGGCTTTTTTATATATTTCTAACGCTTTTTACGTTTAAATAACCTTAAACGCAAAATATTTTTAAATCCCGTCTTATTGCACATCTAGAGCTTAAGAGTAACGACTATGTTATGTCTCAAGTTAATATGTTTTGTCGTTTTTGAGAAATAGTGATGAATAGTGTACCAATCTTACAAAACGATTAAATGGGGAATCGGAAGCAATACTGGAGCCGCCCCTGGGGAGTATTTTCAATACACAAAGCATGCTTCTCACACCAACCCCCTAATTGGAAGTTTCTTCAATACACAATGCATTGCGTGCTTCGCACGCCAACCCGCGCGGTAGAATCCACCACATGCTTTGAACCAGGTACTACAGTATTATGGTATTTTACGTTTTGATCGTTTTTGGGGGAACCAAGCGAGCTATGAGGTCGCATAGAAAAACAAAATGTACAGAATAACATCTTGCATTCATTTTTGTAGAAAAAACTAAAAAAACAAATTCTTTCTCGTAGGAAAATCTCAAAAAATAGTTACTTCCTGTCAAAACACGTGCTTCCGATTGTTCGATTTTTTGGCTAACGGACTCTTCCGAGCTACGTAGACAACCAACATGTGTACCAAATTTGGACTAAATCGGACTTAAAATGCGGCCGCTAGAGTGCGAACACACATATATATATGATTTTTAATGACACCCCAAAACGTGTTCTGGGGACCATGGTCGGTGCTCATTTGCTACTCCCGACCTTGGAAATTCGCTAATAATGATGGTTTAAAATCAGTGCCGTGAAAAAAGTAATAGCGTGTCGTTCAAAGAAAGAACATCGCAACGCCACCTAAATAAGTCACATGTGCAGTGTTTACCATAGACTTATTAGCACAGCGACGGCCGTGAAGCGTGAACTCCGCTTGGAGCTTAGCCTAGGTCGGGGAAATATCGTAAAATGGCCGCCGATAACCGAGTCTGCGCACTAGAGTGTGTCAGTCGGGCGCCTGAATGTCATGTGCGTAAACAAAGAACGTCTGTGGATTCTGGAACTTGTGTTTCTGTCAATATAGAATATACACTTGAACTAGTGTAAATACGAACTCTAAATGTCGATTACTATAATTTATTCTGGCGTTCGTAATATTTACGATCTTTTATGAAAACTTGGAATTATTTAGAGAGTAACGCTTGGCGGCTAATTAGAATAAATTATAGTATTTGAACGTAATTGGTTGCAGTTAATAGGTTTCGAGTAATTATTGTTGAATTATTTTTGCGACGGTTTAAATTCCAACTGTTACGTTATTAATTTTACCGTCGGGGTGTTCATTAGCGAATTTCGATAGGAAAGATATTGCTGTGATCTTTATGGTGAGACCTACGGTCGGGGGTTGAAAATGAGCACCGATCATGGTTCCCAGAACACGTTTTGGGGGTGACAAATCTCTATATATAAAAGCCAAATACAACTCATTCACTCACTCACTGGCTCACTCATCACGATTTCTCCAAAATTACCGAACAGATTAGAATGAAATTTGGTATGTAGCTTCCTCTAGGGCCAGGTGCTCACTAAAAAACGGTTTGAAAAAATTAGAAATTTTAGGGGTGGTTTGGGGGGGATCAAAGTTATTAAATCACGATTTCTTCAAAGCTACCGAACGGATTGGAATGAAATTTGGTATGTAGCTTCCTCTAGGACCAGGTGCTCACTAAAAAAGGTTTTGAAAAAATTCGAAATTTTAGGGGTGGTTTGGGGGGATCAAAGTTATTAAATCACGATTTCTTCAAAGCTGCCGAACGGATTGGAATGAAATTTGGTATGTAGCTTCCTCTAGGGCCATAGGTGCTCACTAAGAAAGGGTATGAACAATTTCGACATTTTAGGAGGGGTTTGGGGGGATCAAAGTTACTAAAATCATAATTTCAGATCTTTTGTTATTATGACAATAGTACTTTTATTATTTAAGATCTATATATAGTCTATATATAAGCCAAATACCACTCACTGACTGAAAACTTAAAAAGAATACAATTACGTTAAAAAGACTGAAAATACCAACCACCATGGGCAACGCCGTACGGGTCAGCTAGTTATATATATATATATGTGTGTTTGCATTCTAGCTGCCGCATTTTAAGTCCGATTTGGTCCGAGTATGGTACACAATTTGGTTGTCTACGTCGCTTGGACGAGTTCGTTAGCCAAAAAAATCCAACAACCGGAAGCAGGGTTTTTGGCCAGGAAGTAACTTTTTTCGTACGAGAATGACATTTGTTTAGAGTTTTAGCTAACAAATTGAACGTAGGAGATTGTTCTGCACATTTTGTTTTTTTACGCTCGGTCCCCTCAAGATCGATCGAAACGTAAAATACCATAATTGTACCCGGTTCATATCCACGTAATCCACGGGGGGGGGAGGGTTTACCGTGGTGGCATTTTCCGATCCGAGGCTCAACGGCCAAGTTTGTACGCTGCGAGCGAAGCGAGTCTCCGCTCCGAGTGGAACGAAGCATCACGTGAGCTAAGGCTGGAGGCCGAGTTACAGAGAAATTCTACTAATATATTTCGTACACAGAGGCAGCTAATCAGCGCCTTCGTGAGCAGAACAATTTCCCAAATAGTCGGTTGAAACCCTAACACGTATAAACTTAATTTTTGAAATTCGACCAACTCACGTCAACGGTCCAGTTACGTGGTCGAATTATTTATCGCTCGGCCTATTAGAACCGGATTGTCATTAGAATTATAGTCGGGCGCGCACCCAGAAGAAATCATCAACTGAACAAAATATCAATAAATTCAAAACAAGGTCAAAATAAACGGTATCAGTTAACTGACACAAACTTTCTCCCAACTTACTGTAGTCAAAATAATATTGTTTTTAATCATTTTATTTACTACTTTTTAGAAAAAAACAAAAAAATAATATTCTACCTACGTCAATCGTATAAAAAAATTATTGTCCCAGGCGGGATTCGATCGCGCGACCTTTGAATTACTGGCCGTGCTCGCTACCGTGGTGCTACCCTGTGCGGCCGCTGCCGCGATGCTAGATTGACAACACAAACTTGTTTATTTTTAAACATTTCCCCATAATTATAAAACGCCGAAGTTTTGATAAAAGCGGGTGGTGTCATTTTGTTTGGCATCTTAAGCACTATAAATACTGAAAATTTCATCAAAATCGTTAGAGCCGTTTTTGAGAAATTTGCATTTTTGTCGTTTTTATGGGTTTTTAGGGGTAAATTCCCCTAAAAATTAAAAATTCAAAAAAATGAAAAAAACGCCTGGAGATATTAGGGTTAGTACCTCATACCAAATTTCATGAAAATCGGACCAATAGTGTCCTCTCTGGTCGTGTATACATACAGACTGACAGACAGACACCACTCTAAAAACGCTTTTTTGGGTTCAGGGAGCACCAAAACAAAAAATTCCACTAAAAATATTTTTGGGTTCAGGGAGCACCAACACAGATAATTGCACTAAAAAATTTTTTGGGGTTCTGGGAGCACCAAAACAGATAATTCAACTGAAAATTCAAATTCGAACATTTTTACGAAAACAATACTTTCTCCATATACTACGTATAGGGTGGAGAAAGTAAAAAATGACGGTGCTATAAACCGCTTTCAATTTAGGCCTATAACTTGAAATCCTATTGCACAGCTTCGTTGCGTGTTTTTATTTCAATGTCAAAGTAGATTTGCTGTTTATGTACGTAAGGTAAAACGGATTTGGGACCCTTTGCAGACGACGACCTTGTTTTTAGGAAATGAGTAGTGTTGTCGACTTAAACAGATTCTACTGTTGAATACATACTGTGACTAAAGATAATTAGTTTTTTTTAATACCTGCATTTTTTGTTATACGTAGCAAGTTAATTAATGTTACCAACTTATATATTACGCTTACAAAATTGAAACGTAGGCCTACTGTGACTAGAGACTATAGGTTAGAACTTCAGGCTTTTTTTTTATTTTCATCAATTCAAAATACATCGATGTATCGCATATGCGCAGTTTGTAATTTGATGTAAAGTACGGTGAACATTAAGTATTTATGTATTATAGAATTTTATAAAGTGAAAATTTGTGTGTATTCCTGTTTTGTTATATATGTATTTTATTAGGTGTTGTAGGAATAGCGGAGTCCAAGAGCTAAAAATGTGTTTTAATGGTCGAATATTTACTCAATTTTGTGCCTCCTGTCCTAGTGGGGTTATTTTAATCCCCCTCCTCCAACGTTACTCTCTCCATTCATTTAAACTATGCTTCAGCCCCCCCCCCCCCCCTCCTTTGAACAATTTCTGGGAACGCCTCTGATCGCAGTGGCTCTTACGGTGAGACCTAAGGTCAATAAACATCGATCATGGTCCTCAGAACACGTTTTGGGGTGTCGTCAAACATGTTATATATATATGTGTTCGCGCTCTGACGGAAGCATTTTTCGTCCAGTTCGGTCCAATTCGGGGTTTATCTAACAAAATGAATATAGTAGATTATGATGCACTATTTGTTTTTTTACACGACCTTGTAGCTCTTCTGGATCCCCCAAAATCAATCAAAACGTAAAAGTACCGTACAAAGCGGGTGTTCCCGCTGCTAGCGGATCTTAGTTGCGCGTGAACCGGGGATGGAAGCCAAGGTGGGAACGAATCCTACTAATCGTACACGGAGGCAGATATTCAGCGAATTCCTGATCAGACCAATTTTCCTAATAGTTTCTTAAAAGCCTAAAACATATGAACTTATTTTTTGGAAATTCGCTTAACTTACGTCAGCGGTCAAAATATCTTTTCTATTTCAAGAGATATTAAGTGTTTAGTAAAAAAGAAACAAAACAAAATGGGGGATATTTTAAAAACCAAGCATTTCCGAACATATGATTTGCGGAACTTTTTTTTCTTAACCTGTAGAATAGCCTTGCGAAGTTTGTTACAATATTTTCTAAACACCCTGTATATGTTTACAAACTGAAAACATACCGTGATTGGAGAGTTTATTTCAAGTTTCGGGGGGAAATAATTCTGTTCAATTTGACATCGCTCTCAATATCATCGTATCAACTTCTTTTGTTAGATTTCACCAAATGTCGTTTTATTGGTTTCAGCGCCGAATTGTTGTTCCATGGTAAATAATTCGACCACGCAGCTGAACCGCTGACGTGAGTTGAGCAAATTTCCAAAATTAAGTTTACAGGCCTATGTTTTAGGGTTTCAACCAACAATTTGAGAAATAGGTCTACTCGCGACGGTGCTGAATAGCTGCAAAAAGCTTTGCACGCCATTCCGCATATTGGGAGTATTTCCAATACACAGTGCATTGCGTGCTTCACACGCCAACCCCCGTATTGGGAGTATCTCCAATACACAGTGCATTGCGTGCTTCGCACGTCAACCCCATGGTGAAACCCACCAAATGGCTTTGAACCGGGTACTTTTATGGTACTTTACGTTTTGATCGATTTTGGGGGAACCGAGCGAGCTATAAGGTCGTGTAAAAAACCAAAATGTGCAGAATAACATCCTACATTTATATTTGTAGAAACAACTCTAAACACAATTCATTCTTGTAGGAAAAATTTCAAAAAATAGTTACTTCCGGTCAAAAAACGTGCTTCCGATTGTTGGATTTTTTTGGCTAACGAACTAGTTTCGAGCGACGTAGACAACCAAACGTGTGTACCAAATGTGAACCAAATCGGACTAAAAATGCGGCCGCTAGAGTGCGAACACATATACATATACATATATGATTTTTAATTACACCAAAAAACGTGTTCTGGGGGCCATGATCGGTGCTCATTTGCTACTCCCGACCTTGGGTCTTACCATGAGGGCTAAAAAACCAGTTTACAAAAACAAATCATCCCAACTATTTACCACAGAAGTAAAGTCTAGAAAATACTGTTCCCGTATGCCTTCAATTATCAGCTGCGTCCAATACGAATACATTTATTTTCAAGGTCAAGCTGGAACACAAAACCGGTGGAACACAGTTTGTGCGCAGTATATCATATTAAAATAAAATTACACAGCCAGACCTGGTCGGAAGCGTTATATCAATCTCCACCGTCGTTGAATATTAGAAAGTCATTGCGTTTCGTGAGAAGAAATGGCGCTGATGCTGATATTTTCCACGCATTCCTAATCAATAATAAGGCTAGCTTCGAGCGGGGGCGGGCGGGTGCGTGCGCCGTTTTATTTGGTGGAGAAAACGTACATAATGATGATGTGTGTTTATAGAGGGGACTGGGGGGGGGGATAAACTATTTATATTTACCTTGACACTTGAACGACGTGAGAGGGGGTGAATGTATCGAGGATTCTTTTGTAAAGATTTCGACGACCTTGGATTGAGAATAAATGAAAAAGAGAATTGATGTTGTTCGCCAGAAATTGTTGCTAGGGTAGTTATAAAATCTATTTGTATAATATGTGGAAAATAAATATACAGGGTGTGAAAAAAACCTTTCAGGACTTTGGGATATGATTCCTCATACAAAAAGGAAGAAAAGAGTTCGTATAAACATAAGCCGGAAAACGCTTGTTTTCCAGATATCCGCCATTTTGTTTTTTGTACAAAATAATTCATATCTAGAGAACGGTTTGACCGATTGAGTTCAAACTGGGCACGACGTTTAACCTAACAATGATTTATCTTGAGAAAATTAAGCGATTATATCCAATCATGCGTTTCAAAATGGCGGCTGTTTTAAAATGTTAAACCTAAATTACTCAAAAACCGTACTTTTTAAGATCAATTTTTGTAGCCCTTTTGATTTCCTATCGCATGGTATACAATCAAAACAATCAATGATAGTATCTAAGTTAAATAAAATGACAGCAAATGTACAAACCATATTTTTAGTATTTACTGTGTCGGTATAGGAAGCCGGGTTGAAAAGTCCATTACACATAACTTAAATATTATCCTTCATCCGATTGTTTTGACAGTTACACACTCCGATAAGGAATCAAAAGGGCTACAAAAAAAGTATTTTTGACGTTTTTTGTTAAAATGTACTGTTTTTGAGTAATTTAGGTTTGAAATTTTCAAACAGTCACCATTTTCAAACGCAAGATTGGATAGAATCGCTTATTTTTCTTGAGATATACCATTGTTATATTACACTTCATGCCAATTTTGAACTCAATCAGTCAAACAGTTCTCCAGATGTGAATTATTTTGTACAAAAAATAAAATGGCGGATACCTGGAAAACTAAGCGTTTTCGGGCATATGTTTATATGTACTTTTTTCTTCCTTTTTGTATGAGAAATCATATCCCAAAGTCCTGAAAGGTTTTTTTTACTCAATGTATAAATACAATACGGAGAATACCATACACATATCTTTGAAAAATGTTTACAATTCTTTTTTTTTAGAAACGTTATAATTGTCACACTTAGTAAAATTTTCATAATATTTATTGATTTTTGAATGCTATAAGAATTGTCAAGTTACAGAAGGGTTGAAATAGGTTTTATCTCGAAATTAATAGTCGTTTTAAAATAATTGCTGTGCAAAACGTGTTCACATTTTCAATAAACTCTCAGTCCTATTATGAAATCAATACACAGTGCGCGTTACCTTCAGTACGATGCTTAACTCTACAGTAAAAGTTTCATTGAAATCGGGTAAATAGTTTTTGAGTTTTGGTATTTCCATTTTATAATGTAGTATTCACTCTTACGCAGAACTTTAAAAAATGTATTGATCATTCACCTACTTTAAATTGTCGTTGAATCGGCTTTCTCTGTTTCCGTTTACTCTCCTACTTAAATTTTTAAATACAGCCAATACAAATTAAATTGTACTTATTTATTGTATTCGCCTACTTAAATATATTGATCAATTACCTACTTACAAACTAACGGTGATTCAATTTTATACACTGATTTTTGTTTACTCTCGTACTCCAATTTCTTAAAGTGCGTATACAAATTAAATTCTCCTTCTTTATTTCATTCACCTACTTAAAAGTATCGATTATCATTACCTGCTTTAAACTTACGATTCACTTAAGTATTTTGTTTACTCTCCTGCTTAAATTTTGTAATACAGCCAATACAAATTAAATTGCACTTATTTATTTCATTCGCCTACTTAAATATATTGATCAAACTACCTTCTTACAAACTAACCGATTCAATTTTATATACCGATTTTTGTTTACTCTCCAACAAAAGTTTCTTGAAGTGCGTATACAAATTAAATTTGTCTTTTTTATGTCATTCGCCTACTTAAAAGTATTGATTATCATTCACCCGCTTTAAACTGACGATTCAGTGTATTTTGTTTACTCTCCTATTCTAGTATCTACAAATTAAACAAATTACATTTTAAATCTTTATTTCATTCGCCTACTTAAAGGTATTGTTCATTCACCTACTTTAAACTGACGATGATTCGACTTTCAGTGTTTTGCGTTCACTCCACTTCTCAATTCTTCAGTACCAAAGTTATATTTCTTTTCATCATTTGCCCGCTTAAATCGATAATAAAGTACGGCGGATCTAATTGCAAAGGTTTTTGTAAATTCAAAACACTCAGCCTAACTTGGTGAAGTGGTAGATGGAATGGAAAATAGCAGAAATTGTCAATTATGTAAGCCTTTCCTTAATTAGTGCAGGGGAAACGTTGTTACATTGAAGATTGTATTGATGCAGGTCCGTACAGATGTGAAGTGTCAAATTGATAACTCTTATCGTGACCTCAAAGTCGTATATATAATTCAAAGGTTGTACAGTAATCGCGAAGTAGGTATTAATATACAAATGAGAAACCTTGATTTTTGTTGGAAATATAACATTAGATTGAGCAAAGCGGACTATTGACGTACTATATGAAAAGTTTATTGACGTTAACACATAATCACTGGCAAAGGTTGCTTATATTTTATACAAGAAAAACTCTAGAAATAGGCAACAACAAAAACATTTCTATGTGATCGTTATATACAGGATGTTTCACGAATATACCTTCAGGGTTTGTTCTGCTTGTGAAACTAATAAAGAAAGTTCATACAAACATAGCTATTTAAACGCTTATTTTTCCTGGCATACGCCATTTTGTTTTTTTTACTAAATTTATATCTCTAAAACGGTATAACAGATTAAGTTGAAATTTCGCACAATACTCGTCAATTTAAAGATTTAGATTGAGATAAAAGGGTTTTTGAAGTGATAACATCTATTGGCCCGTTGGGCACTTTCGCTTGAATATGTTTCTGAAATCTGAAATCACAGAAACTTTTTGCGTAGACACAAGTCAGAGCGTGAAGAGGGAATAGGCGATACATAGTATACAATAATACGTTATTATAATTATTATAATACTAGTAGTTTTGTGAACAGTAGACCTCGCTCGTTGAAATAACAAATGTGGTTTTGAGCTTAGGTTAAAAATAGTGTGCCAGTAAGGAAGTAAGCACAAGGTTTAGCCAGTGAAACATTATTTACAATTCCCGCGATTCCGGGATTTCTAGTTCTCGTTTCTATTTCTTTGCTTGAGCTTTAACTGCTAAAGATTTTTTTTAGGGGCATTGTGTTTTATTTAGGTTAATAATGCGTAAGATAGCTAAAAATATCGCGTTATAGAAGGACAACATACAATTAAATATTTACATACTTAAATAACTCAAACTTAACAATGTATCATAAGTTAACTTAAGTTCCATTTCATATTCCAATATTAGAAATAATGAAAACAAACGATGTTAAAACGTTGTCATTTTTTGTATGTCCTTTATCGCCGCGAGGTTTCATTTGTTTCACCTCATTTTGTAATTCAAGTAAAGCTAAGTCAAATACTTTTATGAAATTTACAATGATAATTTACAGGTATACTGTTCAATTCTTTGATTTATCTTCTACACTTTGTTATAATAATATGTAATTTTTGAGCAAATGATATATTCCTAAATTACTATTCAAAACAGGCCTAGTTTTGTTAGCAGTCTTGTAGTAGGAACATAAAAACCGGTGTTTTCAAAATAAGAAATTTGAAATTGATAAATATTTTCATACAATTCTATTAGAACTAAATTACGAAACTTTTTTACATTTACGAAAAAATTACAATAATTTTTAATACTTTTTATGCAGGCTTAAAGTTAAACATTTTCCTTTCGTTACTGAACGTGATTGTTTCTTTAGCTAATAACTTTCTTAATTTTAATTCAATATTTTTTTTTACTGGCATATATGAATTCTTTAAACCTTTATCTACAAAAAAGCTATGGAACACTTTTGAATTGGTTTAGAATAATCGTATACAAACATGGTTGAAATACAAAAACTTGGACGATTTTTAACAAATTCGAAGTTTACGGCCATTTTGTGAGCTTACTGTTAGAGATACAGAAAAAAATCAAGAATACAATTTTGTTTAAATTTAATTTGATTTTAGCAAAATGTTATTAGTTTTTAAATTCGACTTACGGTTAAACCACAAACTGGCTTTGGAAAAAAGCTTACACTGAGAGAAACGGTCCGGCCGCCATTTTTATTTTATTTAAGGGGTTAAAAATGAAAAATGGAAAAAACCGTATATATACATGGCTCGGCCTAGGAATAAGGAACATTCATGCAAAAAATCATCAAAATCGGTCAATGCGTTTGGCCGTAATCGTGAGACATAACCTACAGACACACAGACGAAATGCCGAACGGTCGAGTTAAAACGGAGACCTCGCTTACGCTCGGTCAATTAATATATTATGATAATATTGCATTATAATAATTATGCGAAAAAGAGTGATTATTATAATGTAAACATTATTTATTTAGTGACTAATTATTTTAGTGTATGCACTCTACATAGAATTATAAGAATAATTCAATACGTAAGGGATAATTATAATAATTATTATTATATTTGTGCGTTTTAAGTTTTGTAAAAAAGATTGATTTTTGTCTAACGTTTAGACAAAATTTTACATTTTGTACATTTTGAAAAAGTAATATTTTAAATTGTTTTATTTTACTGTAACTTATTATTACTCACTTAATTATAAAATTTAGCTTCATATTACAACAATGGAGGTCATGCACGTTAATGGAGTATTTATTCCTCACAGAGTAGTTTCTTCTAGGCCAGATGGCCAATGCTTATTCTACTCTTTGTGTATGACACGATTCACTGGGGTTTGAGGTGAGGACCAGAGTTGTTAGTCATGTTTCAAACAATTGGCGCAGGTTCAAACCACATACTTTAAAAGTAACAGGAGATATTTATTCAACAAAAGAAGAATATATCGCGGATATGAGCAAACCTGTTACTTTTGGAACTTCCTGTGAAATTCAAGCAGCATCCGAAATATTTTTTATTAATTTCAGGTGTACAGAGATGGTTTTATATTTTTTTGTTGTGGGAGAGTTTTGGCGAACCGATTGAGGGAGTAGGGAGGCTAAGGTTTACTGGGGAACCGACGAGAGGCCATTTTGATGTTCTCAGTCCTCTCACACCTTCTTTACATGACAACTCAATGGATATTAGTGTGGACGAAATGCAGTCAGCTTCCCAATCCCAGGTTTCAGACGATGGTTCCCAAATTTCTCAACTTCCAACCCTATCAGAACAGTGTACATCATCATCTGATGCAGTTTGGTCGCATTCAGAACAAATACCAAAAAACGAGGGGAAAAAAGATGAAAGCGTTTTTCTAATACAAATCGCGTAAAAGCACATAGGCAAGCGGTAAAAAAAACACTGTCTCAAAATACACACAGAATAAGCAAAAATACTTTAAGATGTAACATTTGCTGTAGGTAACCATATTATTGCAATAGCGAACATTGTCCTGTCAGCTAATAGTATATATAGACAAGTAAGCGCGTGGAGAGGGAATAGACGATACATAATATATTATAATACGTTATTATAATATTATAATTATTAGATTATAATAATTATCCCAATACGTATTGAATTATTCTTAGAATTCTATGTAGAGTGCATACACTAATACCTCACTCAAAATCATTAGTCCCTAAATAAATATTGCTTACATTATAATGATCACTATTTTTCGCATACTTATTATAATTATAATAATAATACTATATTATAATTATTATATTATACTATTATAACTATGCAATTTCAAAATATGATATAACTAGTGGCTTGTAGGGGCACTAGTTATATATAGGCTATATTTCTAGAAGCAATACTACTTCGTGATGAAATGGTAGTTCATACAATTATCATAAATTGTATTCAGACATCGATTTTTCGCGGACATACGCTGTTGTATAAAAATTGCGTTTTAATGCCGACGTTTTATAAAATTGCCGCTAATATTCGGACGTCGTACTTTTTTACGGACATTTTGTCATTATATTTTAATAATATTTCAACAATGGTAGTTCATACAATTTTCACAAATTATATTCGGGCATTGATTATTCGCGGACATACGCTGTTGTATATTAAATTGCGTTTTAAGGCTGACATTTAAAAAAAATAGCGTTAATAATATTCGGACGTCGTATTCTTTTGCGGACATTTTGTCATTATATTTTTAATAATATTTCAAAAATGGTAGTTCATACAATTTTCATAAATTGTATTCGGGCATCGATTTTTCGCGGACATACGCTGTTGTATAAAAATTGCGTTTTAATGCCAACGTTTTATAAAATTAGCGCTAATAATATTCTAACGTCGTATTCTTTTGCGGACATTTTGTCATTGTATTTTAAATAATATTTCAATAATGGTAGTTCATACAATTTTCACAAATTGTATTCGGGCATTGATTATTCGCGGACATACGCTGTTGTATATTAAATTGCGGTTTTAATGCCGACGTTTTATAAAATTAGCGCTAATAATATTCGAACGTCGTATTCTTTTGCGGACATTTTGTCATTGTATTTTAAATAATATTTGAACAATATTAGTTCATAAAATGAATACAAGTTGTATTCAGGCATCTGTTTCGATCCTTTGTGTCTAATTCTGAATGCTATCTAACTTTTTAAGGTTTATTTATTTATTGACGGACATTGCCACTTTAGAAATTACCATGTCATTGGTCCAGCAGCATGTCGAAATGATTCAATATTCATAGACATAGACTTAATAGCTTTCTTTTTATCCAATTATAAAAATAATCGTATGCAGCCTAGATATGTTTGGCTTACACAAATAGTGTTTAGCAAAAAAAAATTATATTTTTATTAAATATGTGTTAAGGTTTGTGAATGACTCTTTATTTGTGTTATTTTATTATATTTGATGCTTTTATTTTGATTTTTACAAAGGCTTGGTAATTTAGTAAAATATTTGATTACAAGTTGTTTTCATATTTACTCCACAAGTTCCCATACTTGTTTAAAATTTTGTAGCTTGTTTTTAAAAATTTCATATTTTTTATAACTGTTGAAATTAAATCACCAATACACTTTATATTGTTATTTTTTAAACTTTTATTATTGTAAAAATTATAATATAAAGTGTATTCGTGATTTAATTTCAACAGTTATATGAATTAGGAAGCAATCACCATTTTGGTGTTAGGTTAAAAGATTTTTGATAAATTTAAGTTCTCTAATAGTAACCCCTAGTCTATTTATCAACCCTCAAGTAATGAATACCTTTGCGAGGTGGTCTTCCAGCGTTATTCATTACAGTAAAAAAGTACAGTTGAAATCTACTTATATAAAGCTAGACGGTAGCACTGATTCATTGACATTAATTATTAGGCACTTCCCGTAATCGGAACCCCCTCAACCTTATACTTGAATTAAAGCTCTCGACGAGAAACTTTTGGGAAAATTGGGAGAAGTTTACATTTTTTAATTTTGGAAGCACCTTTTGGGCGGGAAAGATTTTTTAAATTTTTTAAATTTTTTCATTTTTCCACTTTGATCGCGTTTAGTAAGAAAACGGTTAGAGATAGCAAAAAGTGTTAAATACAAAAGTTGTAGAAAATTTAATTTCAGACCTTTGATTTTTCATCAGAATTAAGATCCAATCATCCGTTTAGCAACTATTCATCCGAGAACGGAGGCTCCACCAAACGTCCTTAAAGCTAGACGTTTTCACTGATTCACTGACATTAATTATTAGGCACTTCCCGTAATCGGACCCCCCTCAACCTTATACTTGAATTAAAGCTCTTGATGAGAAACTTTTGGGAAAATTGCCAGAAGTTAACATTTTTTAATTTTCCAAGCACCTTTTGGGCGGGAAAGATTTTTTAAATATTTTCATTTTTTCACTTTGAGCGCGTTTTGTAAGAAAACGGTAAGAGATAGCAAAAAATTTTAAATACAAAAGTTGTAGAAAATTTAATTTTAGACTAACGATTTTTCATCAGATTTAAGATCCAATCATCCATTTAGCCACTATTCATCCGAGAAGAGAAACTCCGCCAAACGTTTTTAAAGATAGCCGGTTTCACTTATTCACTGACATTAATTATTAGGCACTTCCCGTAATCGTACCCCCCTCGACCTCATACTTGAATTGAAGCTCTCGACGAGAAACCTTTAGGAAAATTGCCAGAATTTAACATTTTTTAATTTTGGAAGCACGTTTTGGGTGGGAAAGATTTTTTCAATTTCTTTAATTTCTCACTTTGAGCGCATTTAGTAAGAAAACGGTAAGAGATAGCAAAAATGTTAAATACAAAAGTTGTAGAAAATTGAATTTCAAAGAAGAGATTTTCCGTCAGATTCAAGATCCAATCATCCCTTTAGCCGCTATTAACCTAAGAAGGAGCTCCGCCAAACAATCGTTCAAATTTCCCATGTTAATCTTATGGAGATAATGTTTAATGAGTTTGAGTCAGCTGCCAAATAAAATAGCTGATTTGTGCTCGGTCACCTATGTACAAACGAGCCAAAGATTAACAAGATTCTTTAGCGAATTTTCCAACTGCGAGCGAAGCGAAGCAGCCATCTGAGGCCGAGGCGGGGTTGGGACGCGAAGCGTCCAGGGGCAGAGCATCTAGTAATTTTATAATGTGTTTAATCATATAGCCTAAGCTTTGATTTTAATTCTCACTTTGAAACAAAAACACAGCTACAATAACAAAACACATCACAAAACTGCACATTCAGGTGTTGTTGTGATAGCTGAATTTTCCAATTTAAATACAATCGCCTGTTTTAACACTAAAATCGCTTGATTTACACCTATATAGTCCCATGCTATTTAAATGGGAATTATTATATACAATCACCTGTTTTTAACACTAAAATCACCTGATTTACACCTACATATTCCCATGCTATTTAAATGGTAATTATTTTATTCCGTAACAAATTTTCGTGACACAATTAACAAAAATGAATATTTTCCCCCACACCTCTAAAATGAGACCTCTCCCAGCTTTCTACGACCTACCGTTCGCTCACAATTTCATTTGCAAATTTGGGCTTACGGAATTAGATATATAGATATTTTTTGACAATATATTGACTTGTGTAATTTGTCGACCCTTATTCTCCTCTAATATAAATACTGATAAAAGTATAAATCGGTCATAGAAGTTATCACTTCCAACGTGTGGTCTTAAGCACACCCAATGTATTTTTTACTTTCTCCACCCTATACGCAGTATATGGAGAAAGTATTGTTTTCGTAAAAATGTTCGAATTTGAATTTTCAGTTGAATTATCTGTTTTGGTGCTTCCCAGAACCCAAAAAAAATTTAGTGCAATTATCTGTGTTGGTGCTCCCTGAACCCAAAAATATTTTTAGTGGAATTTTTTGTTTTGGTGCTCCCTGAACCCAAAAAAGTGTTTTTAGAGTGGTGTCTGTCTGTCAGTCTTTCTGTATGTATACACGACCAGAGAGGACACTATTGGTCCGATTTTCATGAAATTTGGTATGTAGGTACTAAACCCTAATATCTCCAGGCGTTTTTTTCATTTTTTGGAATTTCTAAGGGTAATTTACCCCTAAAAACCCATAAAAAACGACAAAAATGCAAATTTCTCAAAAACGGCTCTAACGATTTTGATCAAATTTTCAGTATTTATAGTGCTTAAGATGCCAAATAAAATGACACCACCCGCTTTTATCAAAATTTCGGCGTTTTATAATTATGGGGAAATGTTTAAAAATAAACAAGTTTGTGTTGTCAATCTAGCATCGCGTCAGCGGCTGCACGGGGTAGCACCACGGTAGCGAGCACGGCCAGTAATTCAAAGGTCGCGCGATCGAATCCCGCCTGCGACAATAATTTTTTTATACGATTGACGTAGGTAGAATATTATTTTTTTGGTTTGTTCTAAAAAGTAGTAAATAAAATGATTAAAAACAATATTATTTTGACTACAGTAAGTTTGGAGAAAGTTTGTGTCAGTTAACTGATACCGTTTATTTTTTTTAATATTTAAAAAGTTTCCAATAATCCGTACAGTTCATTTTTGTAGCCAGTTTAATTTCATATACATAAATTACACATACAGTAGTTAAAACGTACGTACACTAAATTTACGTGCCCTACATTAATCTGTTCCGACTCTGACCCTTCTCATTATGGCGGCCAGAGGATACGAAAATGTCAAACTTTTAAATCCCAAACGATCTCTATTAAACGTAATGGGAATTTAATGTTTTTAAAGTTGGTAGACGTGTTGCAGTTTGTGCATCCATGCGTGCTGCTCGGGGGATTTTCGTAAAGCATCTGTTAATAGATTCTTAATGCTTATCACGAGTTATTACTTGGGTTGAAACGTGCGTGTGGAAGTGCGCGCGCGCATACACGGTTGAAATTTACATGTTTTTCTCTGTAACAATTTTTTTTCTGGAAGTTACGTTTAAATATATTGGAATCTGGTAAACAAATGTGAGTGTAAAATTCTTCGAGTAGCTGAGTCGGTATGGTCGCTGTTAAGTTTCAAAACGTCTTCAGTAAATTCGGTGAATGAAGTTGGTGGTGTGTGTAGTTGAATCGTGGGTTCAAATCTAGCTGTGGTCGTCTTTCATTAGTCATCTAGGAAAACAGTTTTTAAGTTAGGCATTAAAAGGGCAGTAAAATTGTAAATATATTGGTCTCCGGGCTGGAGCAATAAACTATCATACATGGTCTTTGAAAAAATGAGGACTAATAATTCACCTTCGTGATTGTTGCAGTATTGGACCATTGACACGTTCCCTGCTACGTAAATTTCGTTTCCTATGCAACACTGGATTCCACGTTCACCGTGTAGTACAGAGCGCCCATAAACCATGTTATCCGTACGACAGCATATTCAGCTATAATAACATCAACTCCCATACAATGTTCGGTCAGTTGACGCAACCCGCATAACAATAAACGTGATGTTCCCTGTAATGGTAGTAGCATGTCTGTTCTCCCGTAAGACCTGTACTGCAAGGTGAACGTCGAATCGAGTGTAGGAGCTGAACTTTTATTTTTTATATCTATAGCCTAAGTGTGTAGAAATTACTTTGTTATTTATTTTTGAACCTTTCTACGTAATAATCACTAATATTTAAAAGCGGACGCACATGTGCGTCCATAGCACGTACGCTGAAATCACTCCCAACACGAGGGTTGGCATGCATTGTGTATTGAAAATACTCCAATACGGGGGTTAGAGTGCGAAGCATTGTGTATTGAAAATACTCCCACACTTGGGTTGGCGTGCGAAGCACGCAATGCACTGTGTATTGAAAATACTCCCAATACGGAGTTGGCGTGCGAAGCACGCAATTCATTGTGTATTGAAAATACTCCCAATACGGGGGTTGGCGTGCCAAGCACGCAATGCATTATGTATTGCAAATACTCCCAATACTTGGGTTGGCGTGCGAAGCAAGCAGTGCACTGTGTATTGAAAATACTCCCAATACTTGGGTTGGCGTGCGAAGCACGCAATGCACTGTGTATTGAAAATACTCCCAATACGGAGATTGGCGTGCGAAGCACGCAATGCATTATGTATTGAAAATACTCCCATACTTGGGTTGGCATGCTAAGCACGCAATGCAATGTGTATTGAAAATACTCCCAACATGAGGGTTGGCGTGCGAAGCACGCAATGCACTGTGTATTGAAAATAATTCCAAAATGAGGGTTGGCGTGCGAAGCACGCAATGCAATGTGTATTGAAAATACTCCCAACATGAGGGTTGGCGTGCGAAGCACGCAATGCACTCTGTATTGAAAATAATTCCAACACGTATGTTCTCATAGTGTTCAGTGCCGAGCTCACATGTGCGTTCTTAGCAGTGAACGTATTAATCATAGGTCCTAAAATGCTCCGTGTTCCGACTAGCCACCATTTTGTTTTCTTACTAAATTATTTACATACCTAGAACCATAGATATGAATAATAAATAGATCTTGCATCCATACGGGGGTTGTATGCCGGAAAAAAGGTGTTCGCGAAAATAGTACATGATCGCGCCGCGAGGTAGCGCTAGGGAGAAAGCATTGTAAGCATTTGGTGTTTCCAACCGGCTTCCTTTGTTTCCCCAATAGATAGCGCCAAAAAAGTCGAATTTCCAGTGGAAGAAAATATTGCATTGGATCGGAGTTCTATTAGGTTATCCAAATACAATGCTAGAACTGAGTTGAATTTGCGCACGGTAACGTTACACCAAAATTTGGTGTTAATTGACGTTGCAGTTTTCTTAAAATAAAAATGACATGCAGACAGACGCACTCACTGTAAACGAAACAAAATACGCCCATGGTTATACGATGTTTTACGTTCCTTTTGAACGAAAGAACAACCTCCTAAAGTTTGTGCACACAGTTCGGAGACACTCTGTATATACAGGGTAGTTCAGGAAGAAATGGAGAAACTGGCAGGAAGTGTTTAATAAAGAAAACAGTTCATGTAAACATAGGTTCGGAAATGCTTTATTTTTAGTCATCCACCAGTTGTCTGTACTAATATTATAAAGAGGTAAAATTTGTTTGTTTACGTAGGTGATAATCTCTGGCACTACCGTTTGAAAAAAACAGTTTTACTAATAAAAAGCTATCTCTGAGTAAAATAGCCTATATTTTTAATTCAATTTTTATTTCAATATTTGTAAATTTAGTCAGACGAATTTCTTGCGTTAGACCTAGATTTATGAACCAACAAATGTATTTACATTTATTACCATGGGAATCCATTGAATTAATTAACAGATGAAACATCTGTTTGCTCTAATATTTCCATTAACAGCTGATTTCAAACTTTGAAGCAATTATTTGTATTTCTAACTTTTAGGTTAGGTTTTTATTAAAGTGTCGACCTTATCCTTGTTGGTTCTTTTAACCTTTATTATAACTGCTATTATGAAAAAATATACGAAATAATTTGATTTGAACATTTAACATTATTTACCATCTTTGCTTTGGGGTTATTATTAATTTGTAACTAAGTTGAACACCTTTATTATAAAGAAAAGATAACATGATTATGTGTATAGAAGGCTCCAACGGGGTTAGCGTGTGGAGCACGCAGGGGTTTCCCCTAGTATATAAGATTATGTGGATTTCATGTAATTTAATAATTAGATAATAAAGTACAATACCTTTTATTTTCCGTCAGTTTGTTTAAAGTTTTTGACGCGTTTCGAGAATGTATCTCATCATCAGAAAGTCCCTATATACACGGAGGTCGTCAAAACGTTAAACACACATACACAAACACATAACACACAACACATTTTTTTAAACTTTCTGATGATGAAATACATTCTCGAAGCGCGTCAAAAACTTTAAACAAGTTTTAAACAAAGAGGTTCAATGATGGAGAATAAAAGGTATTGTACTTTATTATATATATATTAGTGACCTGGATACTGGAAAAATGAATTCATTAATAATTACAATTATGACTGTTAACAGATCCTGTTATTTTGTTTGCTGTTTATTTTAAAACAATTTTTATTTTTTCAGGTAAACCACGTCCGTGATTGTTGAAAACAGAACATTATCAACTCCTATAGAAGCGAGTGTACGTGAGTAACAATGCAATATAACAGCTGATTTCACCCATCATCTGTAACACTTAAACAAAACCTAGCCTATACTTTGGGGTTATGTTTGCAACTTCAGTAAATAATATAATGTCTTGTGAAGTTGATCTTTT
The DNA here is from genome assembly GCA_018207615.1 of Philaenus spumarius. NCBI lineage: Eukaryota > Metazoa > Arthropoda > Insecta > Hemiptera > Aphrophoridae > Philaenus > Philaenus spumarius. The sequence goes on from JAGFPH010001394.1 coordinate 21,101, forward strand.
AAATATGAGTTATAGAACTAATGTAGGCTATGATACGTTATAAGATTTGCTTTGAGGTTATAAAATGGATATAAATAGCCTACAACTTTTTATCATCAATATATTCGTTTATAAAAATTCAATGAAGATACCCATTCGTTTAACTTCGGAAACATTTGTACATCTTCGTATAACACAAAAAAACAAAATGTGGAGAATAGTCTATTCAACAAGACGTCGAATAACTGTCTGCGTGTACGAAATGTATTAGTAGAATTTCTTTACACCTTAGCCTCCAACCCTGGCTCACTAGCCCAGTCGGTATAGGTTACAACTACCAGTAATTTGCAATACGGCTGAATTTTTTTTTATAAGTACATTAAAGTATGTAGATTAACATAAAAAAAAGTTTACCAGTCCATCGATTTCCCAAAGTCGACAAAAAAATCGATTATCATTTTTTTTTCGATTATTCTTAATATTTCGAGCTGGGATGAAGATAGAGGAAAATAAAAAATACCACCGTGTAGGGGAGGTATTTTTCAACAAAAAAGGTCATATGTATTTATTTCGTCCGAGCAATGGTTTGTCTGAAAAAAATTCGATAATGCAGGTATGTATTTTGCAGCAGGGGAAATCACTAAAAGGGGACATCTTATTCATATATGAAGCGTTGGCTCATTCTAAATTGACTGAATTTTAATATATCGAATTAAAACTTGACATAGGAGTTAAAATATATATTTTAAACATTTATGCTGAGTTTCAGCTTGTTATCTTGAAAATTACCCGATCTAGGAGTCGATTTTGATTATCCATTTTACTAGTACCGGACTCACGAACTAATTTCAATCTATTCCAGTTTAGTCAATTTTTTTAATATCAACATCAAATTTGTTCTACAAGTTGAGTACACCAGTATAAATATTGTTAGTAAGTATGATCGATTTTTTTCATGTTATTTTTAAAAACGAGGCGCTTGAAAATGGTCTTCTGATTTACCTATCTCGTTTTAACTATAACACTTTGGATTCAACGACTCCATTATCGACATTTTTGAACATATCGATTTAAAAAATGGTACAGAAGTTAAAAACACAATTGTGTTTTGCTATACTTATTTTAAAAACTATATTTAAAAAATTGACTAATCTGCAGCCGATTAACTCAAGCGTTTTGATTAAAAATCTAAAAAGGTCTAAAATTATACTTTTTTAAGTTACTTGTGCTTTGAAAAGTAAATAATAAAAAAG